>CAUYUJ010008486.1:0-39862 GCA_963575745.1 Prorocentrum cordatum
AGAAGACGAGGGAGTCACGGGCGGCGCCCCGGGCGGCGGCGGCATGCGTCTGCGACGGCGGCGCCCTGGCTGGCGGGGGAAGCCCCCCGTGCGCCTGTGGCTCCGTCCGCTTCGGGGGCGCGCCGGGGGGCGGCTGCGGCGGCGCCCGCGCCCGCGGCGGCGCCAGTGGCGGCGGCAGCGGCGCGTCGCGGGCCCTGGCGGCGGCGCCGCCGCCCTGGGCGGCGACGGCTGCGTCTGCGACGGTGCCACGCCTGGCGGCGGGGGCGGAGCAAGGGCTTGCGCCCGCGGCTGGGTCCCACCGCCAGCGGCGCAGCCGCCAGTCGGCGCAGCCTCAGCCCGCCGCGCGAAGTTTTCCCGCAGGCAGAGGCGCCTCGGGGGCGGCAGCCTAAGGTGCTGGGGAGGCCCTCCTCAGTCTCGGGCCGGAAGCCGGGATGTAGCCCTTGCGCCGCGAGCAATCCCGATGAGCTGCACTGTCGACTACCCAACTGGCCATGCGCCCCTGAGCACTGAGGGCGCCAATTTTGGAGAAGTGCGGGTAGTAGTCTCCTGCCCAATTTGGGCGCTGGACGAAGTCCTCTGGAGGAAGATGATCGCCGACATGCTTGTAGACACCAACATATGACAAGCCCTCGTCTGCTTTCATGACCTCGCGGAACAATATGTTTCCGGCCAGCGCCGTCTCGTCGACGTTGTCTGCGATCTCCGCGGGAATCAAGGGCCCTGAAATCTATGGCCCTGGAGTCGAGAGGGCCCAGGAATCGAGGGCCCAGGAGTATAGGGCCCTGGGTCCTATGGCCCAGGAGTCTAGGGCCCTGGAGACCGGGGCCCAGAATTCTTGCACCGCGCAGTCTAGGGCCCAGGCGCCTAGGGCCCTAGAGTCGAGGGCCCTAGCGTCGAGGGCCCCAGAGCCCGGAGCCCTGCAGTCTAGGGCCGAGGAGTCTAAGGCCCATGAGCCCACGGCCATGGAATCTGGGGCCGAGGACTCTAGGGCCCAGGAGCCTAGGACCTAGTGGTCTAAGGCCCAGGGTTTCTGAAGCCCTGGAGTCTAGGGCCGTGGAGTCTGGGGCCCAGGAGTCCGGGGCGCTGGAAACTAAGGCCCAGTAGTCTAGGGCCCTGGAGTCTGGGGCCCTGGAGTCGAGGGCCGAAGGATCTGGGGCCCAGCATTCTAAGGCCCTGGAGTCTAGGGCCCAGGAATCGAAGGCCTTGGTGTCTAGGGCCCAGGATTCTAGGGCATTGGAATCTAGGGCCCAGGAGTCTAGGGCCTTGGAATCTGAAGTCTTGCTCCTTTGACTATAAGGCTCTAGGGCCTAGGAGCCGAAGGCCTTGGCCTCTAGGGCCTGGGAGTCTAGGGCCCAGGAGATCAAAACCTATGGCCCAAGAGTCCAAGGCCCAGGGACGCAGGGCCCAGGAATCTAGGACCCAGGGGTCTAATTAGGGCCCCGGAGGGCCCAGGAATCGGGGGCCTTGGAGTCTAGGGCCCAGGATTCTAGGGTTCTGGAGCTCAGGGCCCGAGAATCTGCGGCCAAGGAGCCGAGGGCTTTGGACTTTGGGGTCCTGGATTCTAGAGCGCAGGAGTCCAAGGCCCCGGAATCGGTGCCGGAGAAACCTGTTGCCTTGGAGTCTGGGGCCCAGGAGTCTAGGCCTCTGGAGGCTGGGGCCCAAAGGTCCAGGGTCAGGGGAATCTGGGGCCCAGGCGTCCAGCGCCCTCGAGTCTGGGGCACGAGTGTCTAGGGCCCAGGGGCCCGGGGCCCCGGTCCCTGGGGAGCAGGAGTCCACGGCCCTGGCGTCTGGGGCCCAGGAGGTCCAAGGCCCTGGAGCCTCGGAGTATGGGGCCCAGGAGTCTCGGGCCTTCGATCCTGGGGCACGGGAGCCTAGGGCCCTGAAGTCTGGGGCCCAAGCGGGGGAGGAAGCGACGACACGAACAACGAGACGAACGCCCAGAAACTATGGCCATGGCGAGGGGGGGGCACAAACGAATCGAAGACGAAACGAAAAGCGGAACGAACACTCCATCGACGGAAGAGGCCACGGCTGAGGCTGGGGCCGAGGTTGAAGATCAGGCTGGGAACGCAACAACAATAACGGGGGGGAACAATGGAACGAACAACGAAACGAACGCCTGTAAACGGTGGCCATGGCGAGGGGGGGACAGAAACGAAACGAACAACGAAACGAAACGAACGCCCATAACTACGGCTGAGACTACGGGAGAGACTGGGGCCCTCGGTGAAACTCTGGCCAAAAATGCAACACAAGCATAAAACAGCAACATCGAAACAGAAAAAGAAACGAACGCCACAAAACTACTGCTCAAGCGAGGGAAAAACTGCCCGGCCTCGAGCCACCGGAAACGAACAATAACATAATCAACAACAACAACAACAACAACAACAACAACAACAACAACAATCATTTTACCCGAACGCTCAGTGTTCTCACCAGTGCCAGGGTTTTCATGCGACGCGAGACAATACCCCCACTTCGTGGGGGGGCAGTTCAAGCTCTACCAAATATCCAAACGACTCTTCGCGACCACCCAAACCCAGCTTCCCGCCCTATGACGTTGGGACACTTCACTTCGTGGCGTGCGGACGACCGTGGCTACTACACTGGCGTGGGGTACACACCCACAGAACTTGGTCACTTATTCGGGGCGCGCGTGTGCCCAGCATCCTGCAATTGTGACATACAATACATGACACAGACAGACAGAGAGAGAGACAGAGAGCAGACATAGAGAGAGACAGAGAGAGCGGAGTTGGTCACATTTTTGGGGCAAGTTCCTGAGATCGTCGTGTTTTTTGTTGGTCTTGCGCGCGCGAATGTCCACTTTACTTTTTTTTGCAAGGGAGTATTGAAATTTGATTATGTTAGAACAAGAAAAAGTAGCTCGCGCGAGCTCATGTAACATAAATGTTGAAAAACCATTGGTTTTGTGGGAGTCGGACAGCGCGCGCGGGATGAAATTTGGACATTTTTTTTTGAAAAACCATTGGGTTTTTGATGTTTTTATGTTGAAATCGCTACGAAACCTAAGGTTCTGGAAGGATTTCGTCTTGCGCGCGCGAATGTCCACTTTACCTTATTTTTTTGCAAGGGATTATTGAAATTTGATTATGTTAGAACAAGAAAAAGTAGCTCGCGCGAGCTCATGTAACATAAATGTTGAAAAACCCATTGGTTTTGTGGGATTCGGACAGCGCGCGCGGAAGGACATTTTGACAATTTTTTCTTAAAAAACCATTGGGTTTTTGATGTTTTTATGTTAAAATCGCTACGAAACCTAAGGTTTTGGAAGGATTTCGTCTTGCGCGCACGAATGTCCACTTTACCTTATTTTTTGCAAGGGATTCTTGCAATTTGATCAAGTAAGAACAAGAATTTTCATTTTATAGTGTTTTTTGCAAGGGAAAACGGAGTACAACAAAACAACCGGATCCGGTAACAATCCACTTTTCTGAAGCTTTCGCTAGAAAATGAAGGAAATGAGCTGCGGCCTAGGTTTTGGAGGGGGGTCGCGCACCAGGGGCCCCAACAATAATTATTCTTAAGAAGAAATAATGTTCAATCATTCTACCCGAACGCGTGGTGTTCTCCCCAGTGCCAGGGTTTTCATACGACGCCAGGCAAATACCCCCACTTCGTGGGGGGGCAGGGCATTACAAGCTCTACCAAATATCCAAACGACTCTTCGCGACCACCCAAACCCAGCTTCCCGCCCTATGACGTTGGGACACTTCACTTCGTGGCGTGCGGACGACCGTGGCTACTACACTGGCGTGGGGTACACACCCACAGAACCCAATGGTTTTTGGAGATTTCGGCGTGCGCGCGCGAAGAAGAAACGAATGTGTCCCGCATGGTATTATTTGACAGGGATGATGGCCCTGGCAGGTGCGCAACCGTTGTCGCAGAAGTTCGAAAAAGTTGCTCGCAAAAGCCCGTTTGACAGAAATGTTTAAAAAGTGTTGGGTTTCCTACGAATCCGCAAGAGCGCGCGGGATGAGATTTTGACATTTTTTTGTTGAAAAACCATTGGTTTTTTGATGTTTTTATGTTAAAATCGCTTCCGAACACTAAGCTTTTGGAAGGATTTCGTCTTGCGCGCGCGAATGTCCACTTTACCTTATTTTTTGCAAGGGATTCTTGAAATTTGATTATATTAGAACAAGAAATGTCATTTTATAGTGTTTTTTGCAAGGGAAAACGGATTACAACAAAACAACCGGATCTTGATCACCTCGAATTACCTGAGGCTTCCTCACGAAAATGATGAAAACGTGGCTGCGGCCTAGGCGCGGCGGGGGGGGCGCGCACCAGGGGGCCCAACAATAATTATTCTTTAGAATTAATAATGTTCAACAACAACAACAACAACAACAAATACAACAACAACAACAACAACAACAACAACAACAACAACAACAACACGAAGAACGGAACGAAATATTAGGCAATCAACGGCGCTCCGATTCCACGCAGTCAGAACATGTAAGCACGACGGCGGCGCGACACGAAACGAGCAACCAAACGCACCACGGAAAGAACGGAGCAAACAAAACAAAACACGAAGCGCAACCTTGGAACCGAGGCAACACAAAACGAACAACGGAACGCTCAACAAACAAAAAAACAACCGCGCAAACTTCATGCGCGCCTGCAGCAACAACGAACACCGCAACGGAAAAAACAACGAATAACCAAACAACACACCAGACAAGGGTCAACACCGAAATCTTTTGCGCTTCTTAAAGTCGCGCCGCTGTTAACTTCGGTTACTTGGGCAACAATCTTTCACACCAGTCGTCGCGCTGTGGTCGACCATTGGCGTTCCCAAAAAGGGCTCCGCCGCGTCGCCGCCCGCAGGGGGCGCCCCGTGGGCGCCCCCGGGCCCCGCTGGGTGGGGGGCCTGCCGAGGGCCGAGGGCTCTCGCCGCCCGCGGGCGGCCCGTGGGCGCCCTGCGGGCGCGCCGGGTCTGGCGTCGCCGGGGCGCCGCCCGCGCGTGCCCCGTGGGCGCCACGGGGCGCACACCGCAGAGCTCGCACCACGTGCTCCAGAGTTCGTGATAAAAGGGAGGGGGTCTGGACCCTCCAAGACAAGCCATTTCAGACCTCCCCCGTGGGAGAACCCTCCAAAACATCGTCCCCAGACCCCCCCCCCCGGCCCTCCAAGATGGCCTGGAAGAGACCCCCCCCCCGAAATGAGACCCCCCTCCCTTTATTACGAAATCTGGAGTAGCTTGCGCCAAGTAGCTCGAGACACGGACGATGCATCGAACAACTCGCCCCGGATAGCTTACACGGCATAGCATGCACACAGCTCACACTACACAGCTTGCGCCAAATGGCTTGCTGCCAGCGCCAAGGCCAGAGACACCAAAGTGGCAACGTAGTACGAGGAACATCGATGCGCTGGCCGCCTTGCCTTTCACGTTCGCCTCTCCGTTCCCCTCTGTTCCCCCTCCACCTTCCCACCCCATCATCACTGTCGTCCTCACGATGTCCTCCTCCTTCCGAGTGAGAGAACGAGCGGCCGCTGGCACTTGGCGGCCTCGACTGGGGAGGGAGAGGCGAATCGGAGGGGCATCACGAGGCATAGATAATAATGAACATTGAGCGAACGAACGGTGGCAGACACGCAATGCAAGGTGTTGGCGCGAACGAGCAGAAGAGCATTCAATGTTTCCTCGACGTGCGAGCCACTCTTCTCGTCCTGCTCCGAATACACAGTACATATTTGCGGTGAGGGCCACCAACAAGTGAAACTAAAGCAGCCCCTCTCAATCGTCGCTGTCGTCATCGCCTTCCTCATCTTCAACCTCAACCTCGTCTTCGTCATCATATTTCAGTACTCCTTCGAATTGCCTGGCTTCGTCCCCGGCCTCAGCTGTACGGACCTGGCGGCGCTTCACGATGTCACAAATATCCCGCGTGATCTGGCAGCAGTAAGCATCCATTGGCAAATCGTTGGCGTCGGTGCCGAACGGGTTCTCGATCTCCACGGCAAGGTTCTCCAACCCAATCACCACATCACAATAAAACATAACAAACAAGACGGTGTACCACCCGTTGTCTTTTACCAGAAAGAACGGGATTGGCATGCAGTAAACGAAAATGGCGGTGTGCACATGCGTGATGTACGCATACGGCATCTGGGTGTACAATACTTTCTCCTGAGCGGCCAGAAACCTCAATCTGCCCGCCCGCCCCTGCTGGGATCAGCCAGCCCGAGCCACACTTGATTCCCATGACGCCTCGCCCTCTGGAGGATCGACGAAACATCCACAAAACGGTGGCCTCAAGGACGTAAGCATCCGCGAAGTCTATGTCGCATGGATCGGCATGTGTCTGCCTTCGACCTCACCTTTGCCTCAGCATGTAGCCAGCGCAGATCGAAAGCCCCGCCAATCGAAAACATCATCACGCCAACGGTAACTAATGATGTCACGTTTGCTCGAACGGCTAATCGGGAACACTGCCAAGAGCCTATGCGAACGGTCACTTCCTTGAAACGATCCCCATCTCCAGAGAAGCTAGACCCTGGACGGAAATACGTCACAATAGAAATGGCCACAGTTGGCCACACCGCCCAGAACCTGACGAAGATCCCGGCAATGTTCCCTCGCTTCCAGAAGGGGGCGACGCGCAGTTGCCACAAACCCATTTCACAACCTCGTGCCCCGGGCGTGTTGTTTGATGGGACTGATTTCCACCACCACTACCATATGTTGGAGAAGGAGGAGGAGGAGAAAGAAGAGGAGGAGGAGGACCTCTCCCTCCGACCTATGGTAGTGGTGGTGGAAACCAAGCCAATCGTTGTTTCTCGCTCGTCCGCCAGATCGCGCCTCTGCTGGAGCTGCCCTGCCGGCAAGCCGCGTGCCATGCCACGGGGCACGGCGCGAGGCGTCCCCAGGCGACAGATTCTAAGCGCGGCGTGCCCGGGTGAGGCCCCAACGATTCCAGCAGGTATGGGGAAAGTGAAGGTCGTATAGGGTCGTATATCGGGGAGACGTAAGACCCGGGTACGGGAGACTCGGAAATCCCCGACGAGGTCGTCAAAAAAATGACGAGGCCGAGCCTGCATTTTGACGAGGCCTCCCGCTGCAGACATCCCACAAAACTCATCCTCGTCAAAATCCGAGTCGCGGTCGTCAAAAAACGATGGCGAACCCGAGTCCTGGCAAACCCGGGTCTTACGCTCCCCCGAGTATAGGGTCCAAGGCTTTAGGGTCTTAGGGATACGACCGCATTGAGATAGAGCACCCTGTATCCCTTCAAGGTTTCTCATGACCTTGGAAACGCGTGTCCAAGAAGGGCTCGGAGAACCATCGGGGGCTGTGGGAGCCCTCCGTCCCTCGCCCCGTCCCTCGGTTCCCTCTCCCGGGGGATGCCCGCGGCGCGGCGCCGGCCACCCGGATCGCCCTCTCTGCGGGACTGCAGCTCGGTGGGCTTCGCATGCTCGTAGAGGTACGCGAGGCCCTCGGGCGTCAGCAGGCTGCTCACGAGGTCCTCTGCGAAAGGGTGGGGGGCGCGGGCCTGGCCTCGCAGGTGCTGCGAAGGCGCCCTCATATGAAACTCGAAGACGAAGACCTTGACACACGCGGGCCATTGCTCCCAGGCAAACCCACTTGGAGGGGCTACTTTACAAGAAGCCAAAAGCGTTAAGGGCCAGGGAAGGGGTCCAGCAATCCGACTAATCGTAAAACCCCGATTGCACAACGATCACGATGCCCCTGGCAAAGGTGCCACTTGACAGCACACCGCGCTGCAGACTGCCCATAGCATCACTTAGCAATGCAGCGACAATCTGAATCCCTGTATGTTCGAACCGACGCTCGCTGCAGCAAGAGGCAGGTGTCACATGAGGAGGACGAAGGGCAGAGAAGGAATGCCGAGGTGAAGAACGACGAGAGAGGGAAGGCGCAACATTCGCCATTTTGGTCCAAAGCATCGTTGAGGCTCGATGGGGCAGAGCTACGTGATTCGCCGCGTGGGCCCCACATGTCTAGACACGTCTATCAACCATGCACTTGGCCTCATGCGGATTTTCGGCCAAAGCCATCACTTCTCCTCGCGCAGATCATCAGCACACGAAGCCGCGTGCAAAACCCCACAACGGCTCCATAGCTGACGACGAGCACATCGACCTGCTCGGACATAGTCCAAACAGTCTTCACGACTCCTTGCAAACTTCACGCTTCTTTTCCCATCGCCGCACGAGTCATGAGGATCAAATTTGCCTCTGAGCGCCAGCATCTGGCACCCGAAAAGTTTTCCCAGATGCGGCAGTCAAAACACCGAATGGCAACATACAAAGAGTTGCCGATACATCTCCGGCCAAACACGTAATGTGTCTACCCTTTCTCCGTGCCGATCCTAACCCCGCTCTGTATTTCGACCAACCGAAGATCCACGAATGACTACCTAATTACCAGATCACTCCAACCTAACCCGAAGACCCAAATTTCGGGTTGGTGGGGTACGGGTTCAACATGTGTTTTTGTTCAATGTTCCCCGACGCCCCCCCCCATTGGGAATGGATGGTAAATTTGGGCCTTCGGGTTGGGTTGGGGTGGTTTGGAGGGTGGTGAACTACAGCGAATCACCAGATAAGCATCAGATCCCCCCCAGCCAATGGACTCACAACCGCTGGACTCCCCGCTGCCATGCATCAGACGGCCTGCTCGGGAGGGCAGTGCATGTTCGGGGCGACTGTGCGCACGCATCCTCTTCGCCACTACCCCAGGAAGCATTTAAGAATCCCCCCGGCGATATCGTAGCACCGCATTTTTTATTCGATATTCCAAAAGGGCCGAAATAACCGAACGATAGCTGTAGCACCCGGACACGATGATGATGATGATGATGATGATGATGATGGTGATGATGGTGATGATGATGATGATGATGATAATGATAATGATAATGATAATGATAATGATGATGATGATGATGATGCTGATGATGATGATGATGATGATGATGATGATGATGATGATGATGATGATGATGATGATGATGATGATGATGATGCGGATATGGATGATGGTGCGGAAGGGTTATCGATTTGCCGGAGGGGGGGGGGTTCTTAAATACGACCCGTTCGAGCAACGCGGGGCGGCAGAGCACCCCGAGCGCAGCCGAACGCACGGCGCCACCCGAGCGCGTGGCCAAAGCAGCGCGGCCCACGCCGAGCGCCCCCGCCGAGCGGAGCCGCGCGGCGGGCCGGGCGAGGAGGCGCGAGCGAACGTCGCGGGCCGAGCGCTTCGCAGGGGGTGCCACCGCGGCTCGAGAGGGTGGAGCTGGACTTCTGCTTGCTCCCGCACGGGCTCGGGGCAGGAGCAGGAGGGGCGGGCCACGAGTCGTGCCGGGAAGCAGCGGACTGGCGAGGCAAGTCGCCAGGCACGCCAGGTAGAGAGAGAAAGGTACATTCAAGGGGCAGGCTGTGCCCCGGAAGAAATCCAGATCTGGAGAGGACGTGGCAGCCGAAGGAGTAGAAGAGCCGAAGGAAGAGGAGGAGGAAAACAACGAGAAGGAAGAGAAGGAAGGAGGGGGAACAGGGGAAAGGGGCAACGGCGTTATGCTCGCGTGCATCTCCCATAGTCGAACCAACCGTGTGTATAACGATGCCCACCGCAAAGGCGAGCCAAGATGAGAGCATGTGTACATCTCATCTTAAGCCCACTGCACATCGCAAGTGATGGAAACGTGCCCGGAACAGTCTCTTGGTCGAAGCCTGCTGGCGCCAAGTCGGCGGTCCCCTCCGCGAGCGGCGTATCCGCGAGGCGCTCTCTGCGCGGGCAGCAAGCGCCGCCGCGAACGGGCACCCACGGCAAGGATCCACCCGAGAGTCCGACCTCGCCTCGGACCTCCTCCTCCTCGTCCTCCTCCTCCTCCTCCTCCCTCCCTCCTCCTCCTCCTCCTCCTCCTCCCTCCTCCTCCTCCTCCTCCTCCTCCTCCTCCTCCTCCTCCTCCTCCTCCTCCTCCTCCTCCTCCTCCTCCTCCTCCTCCTCCTCCTCCTCCTCCTCCTCCTCCTCCTCCTCCTCCTCCTCCTCCTCCTCCTCCTCCTCCTCCTCCTCCTCCTCCTCCTCCTCCTCCTCCTCCTCCTCCTCCTCCTCCTCCATCCTCCTCCTCCTCCTCCTCCTCCTCCTCCTCCTCCTCCCTCCTCTCCCTCCTCCTCCTCCTCCTCCTCCTCCTCCTCCTCCTCCTCCTCCTCCTCCTCCTCCTCCTCCTCCTCCTCCCCTCCTCCTCCTCCTCCTCCTCCTCCTCCTCCTCCTCTCCTCCTCCTCCTCCTCCTCCTCCTCCCTCCTCCTCCTCCTCCTCCTCCTCCTCCCCTCCTCCTCCTCCTCCTCCTCCTCCCTCCTCCTTCCCTCCTCCCTCCTCCTCCTCCTCCTCCTCCTCCTCCTCCTCCTCCTCCTCCTCCTCGGCGGATGGGGCCTCGAGTGCGGACGGTACACCACAGACCGACGTCCTGCCGCGCAAAGCTGCGCGAAGTGGGACGCATGCGCGACGGTCAATCGAAAGCCTCAAGGCGGCCTCCTGGCCGCTCACAGCAGAATCCAAACAGCCCAAGCCGCCCTGGACGTTCCGAGACCGGCCTAGGGTGGCCACAAGACAGGACAGATCCTGGGGGCCATTCGGCCAGTGAGTGCCTGGGAGGCCTCCTCATAATATAGTGGGGTGGGCTACCCTCAAGGCTCACTGACCATCAACCGAAGAAATATAAATATCTTGAATAGGGCCGGGGGGTCAGGTCTGCATAACACCCCAAACGGACGTCAAGGGGCCCAACCTGTTCGGTCAAGCTGAACCTGATGCACCACACGCGGCGTCAAGCCAAAACCTTGGACATGAGCGAACGGCTGGACTTTGCACACCTTCGTCCGCTTGACCGGCGAGGCGCCTGACCACCTCGACGTCCATTTGTTGGTGGTTCTTCCGAGGAAGGCGCTCTTTGACCCTCGGCCCTGCTCAAGAAATACCCGAAGGGCCCCTGGAGCACAGAGCAGATGGCGAAATGCGAGATTGACTAGAAGCTCGGAGGATGCGCCAGTGGTCGTAGCAACTTCAGGGGGCCCGGCGCCACCATTTTGTTGTGGGTGCAAGCGCGTGAATGCTTGAGTGACGCGTGATGACGCCGATGGCGAGGGAGTTCAGGGGAGGGGAGGGCAGCAGCAGGGAGGATATAATGCAGTAGAAAGTAAGCGAGGGGAGGACTCGCGAGGGGGAGCGGAGAGGGAGAGGGAAGAGGATAACGGTGGGAGGGAGATGAGGAAGGAGGGGCAAAGAAAAGGAGGCGGAAAAGGAGAGAAAACCCCAGATACACAACGATGCTGGCATACACCCTCCCGTCTCAAGCCCCTTCCTCAAAAGTCTCTGCAAGCGGCATTTGCAACGGGAGGCGCCCGTTTGAAATACGAGCGCTCCATGAGCCTGTCATTCAAATGAGAACCGCGCTTGGAAAAAAAACTCCATACGCTCAACTGTTGAACAACGGCCAACCTCTGGTCACAGTGCCAGAAGGGGCCTCAATGGAAGCGAACATTTGAAAAGGGACTGCCCTGCACCCGTGTGACTGTTGCACGTGTTTCAACTTCTGGTCAATACACCTACGGAGACATCGACATCGAAATAACAGACGAGAGCGCAAGTTTGACAAGGAGCCGGCATCCGCCCTTGCAACGCCCCCCCCTCCCCCTGCGTTTCGAGCTGTTGTTTTTTTCCCGGGGAGGAGTGTTCGACCTCGGGGCCGAATCGTATCCGTCTGCTCGTGCTTTGCTGGGTGTGGCCAGGGCCAGGCCTGTGGCTTCGGCGTGCAACTTCGAGAGAGGGGCGTCGCCGTGCCGTCGGCCAAACGTTTGGTTGCGCGGGCCTCGCAGAATCTGGCTCGTGATCACAAGAGAAGGGTCGCACCCTGCCTTTTTTGACTGCTGGTGCTGTGTGGTGGGGGGGGGGGCATCTGTTGCCGGTCCCCCCCCCCCCCACAGCACCAGCACTGAAGGGCGGAGGCCCTGTCCAACCCCCCTCCCCCCTCCCCCGGCGTTGCAATCGCTTTGCCTTGGCACTGCGTTGCGTTCCCATTGCATTTCCATCGCACTGCGTTGCATTGCCTTGGCACTGTAATGCAATCGCATTGCTTTGCAATTGTATTGCATTGCAGCGCAATGGCATTGCATTGGCATGGCATTGCAATCGCACTTCACTGCGTTGCATTACATCGCATTGCACTTGATTGCATTGCATTGCCGTCCTCCCTCCTTCTCCGTTGCCCCAGACCCAGGAGGGAGAAGGGAGGAGCAGTGGGGTGGTGAGACGGGGGAGGGCCCGCATCCTTCCTCCTCCTCCTCCTCCTTCTCCTCCTCCTCCTCCTCGTCCCCCTCCATGGAACCCGAATTCAGGAGTGGGACCAGAGGAGGAAGAGGGACGACAAACAGGCCCCATGTCGTCTGCTCGTACGTGGATTGCATTGCATTCGCCTCCCTCGGTCCCCTTTAGGGAACAGGTAAGGGGAGGAAGGATGGAGGTGGGGCACACAAGGCATCAATCTGTGCAGGAGCCTCAAATAAATCAACACGTAGGGAATCTTCAATCCTCCCCCGTCCCTCCTCCCCCCCTCATTCCTCCTCCCCCCCTCTCCGCAAGCTTTTGGGCACGCCCTGCCTTGCACTCGCACACCCTTGCATTGCATTGCGTTGTGTCGGAGTGCGTTGCGTTGCTTCCTCCTCGTCGCAGTGGGTGCACAGGAGGGGCCCAGGTGCCAGGATGATATCATGTTCAGCTCAAGTCAGTAGAACTCGGAGGTTCAGTCTAGGTTCAGGCTAGATTGAGGCTTAGGCTAGGCCTAGGCTTAGGCCAGGCAATGGTGAGGGTAGGGTTTGGATTGCGGCCTAGGCTTAGGCCGAGGCCAGGCTTTGGCTAAAGCTTAGGCTAGGCTGAGGCTGGGGTTCAGGCTAGGCTCAGGCCAGGCTTAGGCTCAGGCTAGGCCCAGGCTTAGGCCAGGCTGTGGTGAGGGTGGGGCTCAGGTTGCGGCCTAGGCTCAGGCCGGGGCTATACTGGGCTCAGGCGAGGCTGAGACTGAGGCTGAGGCTAGGCTTCGGCTTAGGCTACGCTAGACTAGGCTGAGGCTTAGGCTGTGGGTGAGACTGAGGCTTAGGCTACGCTTAGGCTTAGGCTAGGTTGAGGCTTAGGCTGTGGGATCGGCTGAGGCTTCGGCTAGGCTTAGGCTGAGGCTAGACTTAGGCTGAGGCTTAGGCTGAGGCCTAGGCTGAGGCTTAGGCCAGGCTTAGGCTGAGGCCTAGGCTAGACTGAGGCTGAGACTCAAGCTGCGGCTTAGGCTTAGGCTATGCTTCGGCTGGGGCTTAGTCTGCTGCTTAGGCCAGGCTAGGCAGAGGCTTAGGCTATGCTTCGCCTAGTCTTACGCTGACGCGTAGGCTAGGCTATGCTGAGGCTGAGGCTTAGGCTGAGGCTTAGGCTGAGGCTTAGGCTAAGCTTAGGCTGGGCTGAGGCTCAGGCTCGGCGTGAGCTGGGCCTAAGCCATGCTGAGGCTGAGGCTGAGGCTGAGGCTAGGCTTGAGCGGATGTTCGGCTGAGGTTAATTCTTGGGCTTAGGCTAGGCTTAGGCAGGCTTAGGCTGAGGCTTACGCCGAGGCTTGAGCTGAAGTTTGTGCGAGGCTCACACGCACGCACCAACGCTGCCCCCACCCCCCAAGGCGCGGCGCTCGGCCCGAGCAGGGCCCACAGCGGCGGCCCCCGCGCGCCCGCCGTGCTCGAGTGGCCCAGCATGGCCCTCGCGCGGAGGGGGGGGGGGCAGACGTGCTTCGCTGGGCGCCCGCAGCAGCGGCCGCTCGCCCACATGACCCGGACCTCCTCGGGCCCCAGGACCGTCAAACAGCAGCTAGGGGTAAAAACTCGGTCTGACAGGGGTCCAGACCTCTGGGGGCCTATGTCCCAATAAAAAAACATGACGTTACCCCTTTTGTTTCTCCTCTTCTCAGATCAGATATTCCCAGACGAGTATCCTCCTTTTCCACCCATGATCCTCCTCATCAGCATCATTGACATCAGCAGCAGCATCATCATCATCATCATCATCATCATCATCATCATCATCATCATCGTCATCATCATCATCATCATCATCATCATCAGCAGCAGCATTTCATCATCATCATCATCATCATCATCATCATCATCATCATCATCATCATCATCAGCATCAATACTATCATCAGCATCATCATCATCATCATCGTCATCAGCATCATCATCAGCATCATCATGATGATGATCATCATCAGCAGCATGATCAGCATCATTCTCAGCATCAGCATCATCATCATCAGCAGCAGCAGCATCAGCACCATCAGAATCATCATCACCACCAGCATCATCACCACCAGCATCACCACCAGCATCACCACCACCACCAAAGTTATCGTCGTCGCCATCGTCATTATCATCATCATCACCATCATCACCATCATCACCATCATCAGCATCATCGTCATCATCATCAACATCCTCATAAGAATCATGATCGTCGTCATCATCGTCATCATCGGCATCGGCATCATCAGCATCGTCTTCATCTGCACCTTCGTTTCGTCATCATCATCAACATCATCATGCTCATCCGCATCATCATCATTATCATCATCATCATCAGCAGCAGTCTCCTCCTCCTCCTCATCATCCTCATCATCATCACAGTCGACGTCACCATCATCATCATCATGATCATCATCATCATCATCATCATCATCATCATCATCATGATCATCATCATCATCATCAGCATCATCATCATCGCCATCAGCAGCATCATATGACCAGCATCAACAACACCATCATCATCCTCACCATCAATCACAACATCAGCGTCAACATCAAACAGAACAACAAAAGCAGAAACCGTCATGTCAAGACTGTGCGCTCGAATCTGCTCGCGTGAGCATGCTCTTCGTCTTCGATCGCACCCCCTGGGGGCAGATCTTCCCTACCTGCCGCGTGTGGTTGGCGCAACCCCTAAAGCAAGGGACGAGAGGATGGAGGAAGGCAGGGACGAGGGGGGAGGCAGAAGGACGGAGCACGAGAGAGAGTGGCAGGAGGGGGGCCGGGAGCAGAAACAACGTGGCAGAACCAGGCGGAAAAATCAGGCGGGTAGACGTAGACCCTGTCGGGCGGGTCGAGACGGCGGGCGGTCGGGTCCAGCAGGCGGGTGGCTGGAGCGTGCGGCCTGCACACATCGCGGGGAGAGTCTCGAGCGACAGCGCGAGCCCCAAGCAATTCGCAAGGAGATGCCGAAGCGAGAGCCTGATTCCTGAGTGTCGAGGGCGCGGCGTTTGAATACATTCCAGATGTCTGCAAAAATTGTGAGGACGTCCGGCGCGAGAGCGCAAGTTTGAAATAAATTGTGACGAGGTATCAGGCTGGAGCCGTGGTTGATAAGGCGGGGCCAGGGGCCCAGTTGGAGCCCCAAGACTCCCCCTTGTAAGAAACAGAATACGAGCCCTGGGAAAAGCACTCTAATTGAAAAATACACTGGTCGCTGGAGGGGGAATCAACACCAGTTATTCTTCACGACTGAGATCCCAACAACAACCACAACAACAACCACCACAACAACCACCACCACAAACACCACCACAACAGCAATATTAACAGCAGCAGCAACAATAAGAACAGCAACAGGCTTAGGCTTAGGCTTGGCTGGCTTAGGCTGAGGCGTAGGCTAGGCGTGGGCTGGTGCTTAGGCTTAGGCTGAGGCTTGGGCCAGGCTGAGGCAATGCTTAGGCTGAAGCTCAGGCTAGGCTGAGGATGAGGCTGAGGCTGAGGCTTGGGCTAGGCTCAGGATAGATGATGGTTGAGGCTTAAGCTAGGCTAGGCGGAGACCAGGCATAGGCTTAGGTGCAGGCTGAGGACGGCGGTGTGAGAAAGAGAGAAGGGGAGGGGAGGCAACGCCGAGGAAGAACACAGCGGGTATGTCGCGCCGATGCCAGCAGCAAGCAAACGACGCGCCCTGCCCCCCACAGAACAAAAAACCCAAAAGTGAAGGGGGGATTCGACTGTTGAACCCTGTCAAACATGTGTCAGACGTGCGAGGCGCGAGAGCCCCATTCTCAAAACGGCCTGGCCTCCATCAGCTTAACACTGCTGGAAGCATCCGGCCTCAAAGTCATAACTGGCGAAGACACCTCAGACGAAACGCCCGGCCCGCCTGGCCGACTGGTCTGGTGATGAGACGAATGGGGCGGACGAGGAGGATTGGGGAGTACAGGTAGGATAAGCGGGAGGATCAGCAGTGAGGATGCTGAGATACACGTGGCGGGCGAGGGGAGGACGCGGAGGAAAGGTAATGACGCTGCGACAGAATTAATGCATAAGGAACATGATGATGACGACAACATGTGCAGAGCGCGAAACGGGGGGAAGCAATCCATCTTTTCAAGCATGCTCCGCTCTGGCAGCCTGGCGCGGCAACCCCAATGCCAGCGCGCACGCAACATCCGAATTGCTGGATTACCCCATACACACAGAAGCTGAAATGGTGCAGGGTAGCAATCAAGAGCTTTACAAAGGAGCAGGCCAGCATGCAAAGACAGAAGCGAACCCACATCGTCCACCACCTCATCCTCCTGTATCATACCTCCTCATGCCTCCCTTATCCTTCATCCCTCCCCAATCCCGCACTCACCTTGCCCCATCCCCCTTTCTCATCCATCCTCAACCCTCCATGAGGGGAGAGTTAGAGGATATTGGAGGGAAGAGGGATGCATGGCGGAGTGGGAGGGTGAAGAGAGGAGAGGAGTGACAGGGGGAGGGGAGCAGAAGTCAGCGGAAAGGAGCGGGAGTGGGGGGAAGGGGGAGGGAGAAGGGAATCGGCCAAGGAGAGGGGTGCAGGGAAACGGTGAAGGAAGGTGTGGAGGAAGAGAGGAAGACTTGCGCGCAGCCCCCCGTAGCACAGACAGTCCCCATGCAGGCGACAGGAAGGGAGGCGAAAGGGTGGGGGCAGGACGAGTAGAGGCGGGCAGGACGGGAAGAGGAGACCAGCGGGGAGACACTTGACACGCCCAAGCTGGGCAACGCATCGGCGGAGACGATACCCGACATCCTATGCTTTCATCTGAAACGTTGAAACCGACGGCTGTGGAGCAGACGGCACACGCGATTCTACTGCCAATGCTGCTCATCACGGTCCCCCTGTCGCTTCATCGTGAATGGCCATTTGACGGTCCCAGGGCCCGATATCATATGGAAGTGGAGAGAGGTCCAACGCCTGCGCGAACCTCCCGCTCCGTTTCTTCACAACGCGAGGGGGCCTCTCTTCCTCACACCGTCTCTTCACACCGTTTCTTCACAACGCGAGGGGGCCTCTCTTCCTCGCACCGTTTCTTCACACCCTCTCTTCACCACGCGAGGGGGGAGGCAGCAGAGAATCGGGTCGGGCGAAAGGGGGGGATAGCAAAGGGGGGGTTTGAGAATCAGCTCGCGTAGCTGATTTCCCGGCGCCTCCCGGCGCCGGAGGCGGCTATGTATCGAGGAATGGGCCCCTAGGTGAAGCCGAAACCAGCTGCATGCAGCAAATTTCGTAACCCCCCCTTTCCCAATCCCCCCCTTTCGCCCGGCCCGAGAGAAGTGGGGCGGGAGGCGGGATCTCCCGCCCTCCGACGCGCGCGCGGACGGCGCGGCACTCAGGCCCCCGCCCTCCTCCCGGACCGCCCGGGGCCCGCCCGCTGCGGGGCGCTCTGCTGCTTCGCCTCGGCCCGGGCCTCTGCCTGCGACCGGCCGGGAGCGCCCCCCGGCCCCCCTTGGACCTCGCCTCGTACTCCTCCTCCCTCCTCCCTCCTCCTCCTCCCTCCTCCTCCTCCTCCTCCCTCTCCTCCTCCTCCTCCTCCTCCTCCCTCCTCCCCTCCTCCTCTCTCCTCCTCCCCTCTCCTCCTCCTCCTCCCTCCTCCTCCTCTCTCCTCTCCTCCTCCCCCCTCCTCTCTCCCTCCTCCTCCTCCTCCTCTCCTCCCCTCTTCCTCCTCCTCCTCCTCTCCTCCTCCCTCTCCTCCTCCTCCTCTCCTCCTCCTCCTCCTCCTCCTCCTCCTCCTCCTCCTCCTCCTGCAGGTGTACCCGGTGGGGAACCGATGCCCTAGAGGACCCCAAGAGGCGGTGGACACGAGTAGTCTCGGGCCCCGCAGGGGCCTCAAGGTATCCATATCCACCAGCTCCTGGGGCCTCAGGATCTCGGTTCCTCAGGCGGCGGACAGGTACAAACTCCGACTCAAATCAAGGATGTCTGAAAGCCGGACATGCAAATCTAGGAATCCAAAAGATGTGTGAGGAGCCGGAGCCAGTACGGAAGGGTCAGGAGGACGCGTGAGGGTTGATCCAGAATGCTCTGAGAAGATTGGGATCGAGTCATTCGTACCTTCAGGCTGCCTGATTCCTGCTGCCCCTCCTCCTCGAAGCCTCGCCCCTTAGAGAGGAAGAGAGAGCCGACTACACTGCTCTCCCGGCCAGGACCCGCGCGGAAACTGGCGAGGACACAGCTGGGGCACAGCCAGGGCCAGCTGTCTCAGCCGCACACATCCGCGTCGGCAAGGGAGCCCTGTGCCCAGGACCAAACGGCCCCAGAAGAAACCAAGCCATGGCCTTCACACATCTGGTGCAGCTGGTCAGCCCTGAAAACCCCGACAACAACGACGTTGGACCCCCTTCTGGGTCTGAGGTTGCTTCCGCTGGATTCCCTCCCCAACGTTCGCCCATGTTGACCAGAGGCTCCATCCGCTGGTTCCCCTCCGCTGGCTTCCGCCGAGGGGTACGCCCAACCCTTCGCTCCCTCGGGGAGCAGGCCCCTCACAAAAATGGCTCCTACATGCGCCGACGTGTGTGTCGAAATTGTGATGCCCGATAGGACCCCGGGCGGTCCCGAATAAGCCCTCCTGAGGACTGGTGCGACGTCACAGCCGCGCCACGCTACAGTGATGCAGCGATGCCTCAAGCGGTCCTGGGAAAAATCGATGCTGCGCTGGAACTGAGGCGGCGCCAACCACGCTCGCATCCGGATGTGTGCGTGCAGGCCCTTGTGGCGTACATAGTGCACGTGGTGCGTATAAGACGCACTTGCGGGTCCCATGTGCAAAGCGCCCAACACCAAACAGATGCCAACCCAACATCGGGGCCGACACCCAAGAGCCCGCACGCATGGGCCCAATTTACTCCGTGGCAACTCCACAGCGGCTCTGGGTAACGATCTCGCCCTACTTAGTCAATGATCGGTTTCTTGCTACAGGGTGTGAGCTCAGTGAGGGAGATGCTTAAGTTCCACAGGTCATCCAGAAAACAAACGACGACAAAGACGGACTGACTGACCTTCCACCACTCCAGACGGCGATTGCCTACTTCAGCCTGGAATCCCTTTTCTTGTGTTGGGATGGGAGGGTCTTCTGGTCGCCTGTGCCTTGGCGTCCGCTACGAGCAGGGACATGATCCTAACCAGGAGGTCCTGCAGCACCGCGGGCACCTTGGTGATCTGCGGGTCCTTGACCAGCGCCAGCAGCTCCTCTGGGCTGTTCATGAGCTGCGCCATGATCCCGTCGCGCACACTGGCGAGAGCGAAGTCCTCGCAGGCCAGAAGGCGATCGAGCACGTTGGCGGAGGACAAGCCCGTGGCCAACCATCGAGAGGCCAGGCCCTGCAGCTGGTCGATGCAGAAACGCTGCGCCAGGCGGAGCACGTCACGATTGGCGGCATCGCTGCTCGGTGCGTAGTCCGTGCCTGGGCAGTATATGCAGTCCAGCATCGCCTTCACGGCCTCAGGGTGGGATATGTCGGGGAGCTGCACGACGAGGGACTTCGGCTCGGCGCCGCTGCCGTACCACTCGCTGGAGCCAAGCTTGGTCAGGACGTCGTGAAACTGGGAGCTGACCGCCGCCAGCGCGCTCCGGTGCGCCGGGAACGACTCCCCAGCCACGACAAGGACCACGTCGCAGAGCTCGCCCTGCTCGTACAGGGAGCGCAGACCAGCGACGACGCGACCGGCGTGGTCGTCGCGAGACATCGGTCCCAGGTCGACATTGAGATCCATCGCAGGCCCGGTCTGCGGCGCGAGATGCGGACAAAGGGGGTGTCAGGGGAGGACCGAAAGGGGAGAGGGAGGCCATGGGAGGACCCAGTGGAGGGAAGGCCACACGAATGAATCTTACCCCTTCCCGCCCCCCTCCTTCTTCTCCCTCGCAGTGCCCGCTCTCCCTCCCCCACAGACAGACATCTCCCCCTCTCACACAGCCCCCTTTTTCCCTGTCCCTTGCCCCCGTCCCAGCTCTCCCCATCAGTACCCCCTTCCTCTGTCTCTCCCTTCTCCACTCTGTCACTTCAGCTTCATGCTCCCTCCCTCTCACACTGCCCCCATACAGCCCTGATCCTTCCGTCCGCCTCCCAGCTCCCATGTAACAATCGAGGCGCTGAGGCGCCACCCCTCCGCCCGAGAGTGTGCCAGACGCTATCGGTCGTTCCCTGAGGTCCTGCACCTAATGTGCCCCCCTGCAGTTAGGTGAATACTCTTGCCGGTGAAATGCCTGACGGATTATGTGTGTGTTCGTTGCTGGGGCGCGGGTCGCTCTACGACAGCCCACCCTTCTTGCCGGCTTTGTCTGCTTGGATTAATTTCCCACGTCAGAATTGGGTGCTGGAACCCACGCCGTGGGCTGCTGGAACCACTGCCCCTCGTAAAAAAGTTGGGTGCTGAAGCCCACCCTTCTTGTCGGCATAAGCTGCTGGAGCCACCTTTCCTGGGTACACATTGGCGCTGGAACCTCGCCCCGCTTCGGGCTCTGAAATGAAAGTTGGCCAGGGGGAAGGGGGATGGGACGGGGCCCTGCTTGGGGTGGGGGGCCTGGAAGTATAGGCATGCCTCGATCTCAAACAGAGGTAGTTCGCGTGCACGTGCAGGCGCGTGCCCGAACGAGCCCGAGCCCGTGCCCGAGCCTGGCTGGGCCCGGGCCCGAGCCCGGGCTCGAGACAGGTCCTGCGCGTGTGCGTGTTCGTGTGCGTGTGTGCGTGTGTGACTGCGTGCTTGTGTGCGTGCGTGCGTGTGTACGTGTGTGCGTGTGCGTGTGTACGCGTGTGCGTGTGTGCGTGTATGGTGTGTGTGCGTGTTCTGTGTGTGTGTGTGTTTGTGTCTGTCTGTCTGTCTGTCTGTCCGTCTGTCTGTCTGTCTGTCTGTCTGTCTGTCTGTCTGTCGGTCTGTGTGTGCGTGCGTGCGTGCGTGCGTGTGCGCGTGCGTGCGTGCGTGCGTGCGTGCTCTCTCTGTCTGTCTGTCTGTCTGTCTGTTTGTCTGTCTGTATCTGTCTGTCTCTGTCTGTTTCTGTCTGTCTCTGTCTGTCTCTGTCTGTCTCTGTCTGTCCTTGCCTGTCTCTGTCTCTGTCTCTGACTGTCCGTCCGCCCGTCCGTCCGTCCGTGCGTGCGTGCGTGCGTGCGTGCGTCCGTGCGTGCGTGCGTGCGTGTGCGTGTGCGTGTGCGTGTGCGTGTGCGTGTGCGTGAGCGTGTGCATGCGCGTGCGTGTGCGTGTGCGTGTGCGTGTGCGTGTGCGTGTGCGTGTGCGTGCGTGTGTCTGTGCTTGTGTTTGTGTGTTTGTGTGTTTGTGTCTGTGTGTGCTTGTGTGTTTGTGTGGTTGTGCGTTTGTGTGTTTGTCCGTGTGTGTCTGCATGTGCGTCTGCGTCTGCATGTGCGTGTGCGTGTGCGTGTGAATGTGCGTTTGCGTTTGCGTGTGCGTGTGCGTGTCCGGGTGCTGTGCGTGTGCATGTGCGTGTGCGTGTGCGTGTGCGTGTGCGGGTGCGGGTGCGGGTGCGGGTGCGGGTGGTGGTGCGTGTGCGTGTGCGTGTGCGTGTGCGTGTGCGGGTGCGGGTGCGTGTGCGTGTGCGTGTGCGTGTGCGTGTGCGTGTGCGTGTGCGTGTGCGTGTGCGTGTGCGTGTGCGTGTGCGTGTGCGTGTGCGTGTGCGTGTGCGTGTGCGTGTGCGTGTGCGTGTGCGTGTGCGTGTGCGTGTGCGTGCGTGCGTGTGCGTGTGCGTGTGCGTGTGCGTGTGCGTGTGCGTGTGCGTGTGCGTGTGCGTGTGCGTGTGCGTGTGCGTGTGCGTGTGCGTGTGCGTGTGCGTGTGCGTGCGTGTGCGTGTGTGTGTGTTGTGTGTGTGTGTGGTTGTGTGGTGTGTGTGTGTTTGTGTTTGTGTGTGTTGTGTGTGCTTGTGTGTTTGTGTGTTTGCGTGGTTGTGTGTTGTCTGTGTTGTGTGTTGTGTGTTGCGTGGTGAGTGTTATGGTTGTGTGTGGTGTGTGTGTGTGTGCGTGTTGTGTGTTGTGTGTTGTGTGTGTTGTGTTTTGTGTGGTGTATGTTGTGTGCTGTGTGGAGTGTGTTGTGCTGTGTGTGGTGGCTGTTGTGTGTTGTGGTTGGTGTTGTGTGTTGTGTGGTGTGTGTTGTGTGGTGTATGGTATGTGTTGTGTGTTGTGTGGTGTGTGCTGTGTGTTGTGTGTTGTGTGTTGTGTGTTTGGTGTTGTGTGTTGTGTGTTGTGCTGTGTGTTGTGTGATGTGTGTTGTTGTGTTGTGTGTTGTGTGTGCGTGCGTGTGTGCGTGCGTGTGTGCGTGTGTGTGTGTGGGTGTGTGTGGTGTGTGTGGGGTGGGTGTGTTGGTGGGTGTGTGTGTGTGTGTTGTGTGTTGTTTGTGTTGTGTGCGTGGGTGGGTGGGTGGGTGTGTGTTTGGGTGGTGTGCGTGGGTGCGTGTGTGTGTGCGTGTGTGCGGGTGTGCGTGTGTGCGTGTGTGCGTGTGTGTGTGTGTGTGTGGGTATGTGTGTGTGTGTGTGTGTCTGTGTGTGTGGCTGTGTGTCTGTGTGTGCGTGTGTGTGCGTGTGTGGGTGTGTGCGTGTGCGTGTGCGTGTGTGTGTGGGTGTGGGTGTAGATGTGGGTGTGTCTGTGTGTCTGTGTGTCTGTGTGTCTGTGTCTGTGTGTGTGTCTGTGTGCGTCTGTGTGCCTGTGTGTGTCTGTGTGTGTGTCTGTGTGTGTGTCTGGGTGTCTCTGTGTGTCTCTGTGTGTGTGTCGGTGTGTCTCTGTGTGTCTCGGTGTGTCTCTGTGTGTCTCTGTGTGTCTCTGCGTGTCTGTGTGTGTTTCTGTGTGTGTCTGTGTGTGTCTGTGTGAGTGTCTGCGTGTGTCTGTGTGTGTGTCTGTGTGTGTGTCTGTGTGTCTGTGTGTGTCTGTGTGTGTCTGTGTGTGTCTGTGTGTGTCTGTGTGTGTCTGGGTGTGTCTGTGTGTGTCTGTGTGTGTCTGTGTCTGTGTGTGTCGGTGTGTGTGTCTGTGTGTGTCTGTCTGTGTGTCTGTGTGTGTGTCTGTGTGTATCTGTGTGTCTGTGTGTGTGTCTGTGTGTGTCTGGGTGCGTCTGCGTGTGTCTGCGTGTGCGTGTGCGTGTGCGTGTGTGTGTGTGTGTGCGTGTGCGTGTGTGTGCGTGTGTTTGTGTGTTTGTGTGTTTGTGTGTGTGGGGGCGTGCGTGTGCGTGTGCATGTGCGTGTGCATGTACCTGTGCGTGTGCGCGTGCTTGTGTGCGTGTGCGTGCGCGCGTGTGTGTGTGTGTGCGCGTGTGCGCGTGCGCGTTCGCGTGCGCAGGCACGGCCGCGAGCCTGAGCCCGAGCCCGAGCCCGAGCGCGAGCGCGAGCCCGACCCAGACCGACCGCGAGCTTGAGACCGAGCCCGAGCCCATGCCAGACCGCGAGCTTGAGACCGAGCCCGAACCCGAGCCCGAACCTGGGCTCGACCCAGAGCTGACCCAGA
Source organism: Prorocentrum cordatum (assembly GCA_963575745.1). Taxonomy (NCBI): domain Eukaryota; class Dinophyceae; order Prorocentrales; family Prorocentraceae; genus Prorocentrum; species Prorocentrum cordatum. The sequence continues at coordinate 23,789 of CAUYUJ010008486.1, forward strand.
GCCCGAGCGCGATCCTAAGCACTCGCGTGTGCGCGTGCGCGTGCGTGCGCGTGCGCTTCCGATGCTTTACCATGCGATCAAAACACACCTCCAACAATTCTCAACTGACTGTAGCAGGTGAGAGTGGAAGCCGTTGCACCACCCATCCCCTATCTAGAAGGGGTACGTTGGGAGAGCTGCCTCACGTTGCCCCGGTCGGGGTCGGGATGGCTCTGACGATGATGGTCACTACCTTCCCCGCCTGCTCCACCTCCGCAGGGGGTGTGGGAGAGATCGCCCAAACCCCGCCTTGCGGATAGGGGGGGCAAGGACAGCACCCCCCCTGGCCCTTGCCTTTACGGTTTTTCTTCAGCAGCGAAGCTGCAGCCCACATAGTCCCATAGTGGTGGGCGAGGGGGCGTGGGGATGGGGGGGATCGGGCCCTGCTGACAACCTACGCCCCACCCCCCTTCGCTCCGCCTCGGACCCCCTTGCTGGAGTACGGAGGAACAAAAGGACAAACGGCACAACGGGGTTTGGGCGATCTCTCCCACACCCCCTGGCCCTTGCCTTTACGGTTTTTCTTTAGCAGCGAAGCTGCAGCCCACATAGTCCCATGGTGGTTGGCGAGGGGGCGTGGGGATATGGGGGGGATCGGGCCCTGCTGACAACCTACGCCCCACCCCCCTTCGCTCCGCCTCGGACCCCCTTGCTGGAGTACGGAGGAACAAAAGGACAAACGGCACAACGGGGTTTGGGCGATCTCTCCCACACCCCCTGGCCCTTGCCTTTACGGTTTTTCTTTAGCAGCGAAGCTGCAGCCCACATAATCCCATGGTGGTGGGCGAGGGGGCGTGGGGATGTGGGGGGGATCGGGCCCTGCTGACAACCTACGCCCCACCCCCCTTCGCTCCGCCTCGGACCCCCTTGCTGGAGTACGGAGGAACAAAAGGACAAACGGCACAACGGGGTTTGGGCGATCTCTCCCACACCCCCTGGCCCTTGCCTTTACGGTTTTTCTTTAGCAGCGAAGCTGCAGCCCACATAATCCCATGGTGGTCAGGCGAGGGGGCGTGGGGATATGGGGGGGATCGGGCCCTGCTGACAGCCTACGCCCCACCCCCCTTCGCTCCGCCTCGGACACCCCCTTGCTGGAGCACGGAGGAACAAAAAAGACGCACGGCACAAGCAGAAACTCTCGGAGGTTCGCGCGCTGACTTCTTGGGTCGGCGCTGCAGGCGCCGACAGGGGGGGGGGGGGAGCAGCGCTGACCCCAGAGGCCCCAGCGGACCTCCGAGAAATCGTGTGTGTGCGCCGTCTCTTCTTGTCCTCGTTCGCCGATGGAGGCGGGGGCGGCAAGTCCCTGTCGCAAGAGCCCTGCCGGCTGCGCGCCCCGCGCGGCCTGGCCCCGGTCGAGCCCGAGATGGCCACGAGGGAGGAGCAAACCCACGGGCAAGGCGGACGCGGGGAGAGCGGTCACTTCTGGAGTGGCGATGTCGGGGCGGCTTGGAAGCGTCTGTCTACTGTCTACTGTCTGTCTCTCTCTCTCTCTCTTGTTCTGTCTCGTGCTTCCCTTTGAATGCGTTATTTATGTACTGTATGTTTTGCTGTCTCGTCTTCTCTCTCGGAGTCTCTCTCTCTCTCTCTCGTTCGCTTTCTCTGTCTTCCATGTTCTGTCTCCTCAATTCCGAAAGGGGTTAAAAAATCGACCCCCCGCAAAAAATAGCAGGACGAAATACCAAACCATAGTATGCAGCTGCGCGCAAACTCCGAATATCGCACGCGGTACAGCCTTCTGCCACGAAACGTGTGAAGGGTGTGCCGACATGAGTCGGGAGGACGTCTGCGAACGTCTCCATTGGGGCTTTCCGCGGAGCTCCCTATGGTGCCACGAAGCGTGTGATGCGTGTGCCGAAATTGGGCGACGGTGCCATGCGAACTTTCTCACTGGGGCCTTAAGTGGAGCTCCTTATGGGGCCACGGCACGTGTGAGGGGTGTGCCGAAATGGGGCGGCGGTGACACATGACCAATTTCCCACTGGAGCCTTAGGTGGAGCTCCCTATGGGACCACGAAACGTGTGAGGGGTGTGCCGGAATGTGGCGGCGGTGCCATGCGGACGCTCCCGCTGGGGCCTTCGGCGGAGCTCCCTATGGGGTCACGAACCGTGTGAGGTGTGTGCCGAAATAGAGCGGCTGCGTCATCCGAACTTTCCCACTGGGGCCTTCGGTGGAGCTCCCTATGGGGCCACGAAACGTGTGAGGGGTGCCGAAATGTGGCGGCGGCGCCATGCAAACTTTCCCAATGGTGCCTTAGCCGGAGCTCCTTATGGGACACGAAACGTGTGAGGGGTGTGCCGAAATGGGGCGGCTGTACCATGCGAACTGTCCCATTGGGGCCTTAGGTGGAGCTCCCCATGGGGCCACGAAACGTGTGAGGGGTGTGCCGAAATTGGATGGGCGTGCTAAGGGCAAAGGCAGGGGGGAGGAAGGAGGAGGAGGAGGAGGAGGAGGAGGAGGAGGAGGAGGAGGAGGAAGGAGGATGGGGAGAGAGGAAGGAAGGAGGAACGCAGGGACCGTCTCTTCAAAACGAGGACCCAACACCCCAGAATGGCTGGGACGAATTGATCGAAGACCGATTTCTTGGGGGAGCAAACCATCTGCCCCCGATCACTTATCCTTGTTCCGAACCATCCTGTGGTATTGAGTCCTCGCTCTGAAGAGACAGCGCCCCGCGTGCTCACTCCTCCTCTTCCCGCTCCTCCCTCCTCCCTCCTCCCATCCTCCCATCCTCTCCCTCCTCCTCTGCGCCCCACACGTTGGCACACCCTTCAAGACGCTTCGTGGCCCCATAGGGAGCTCCACCAAAGCCCCGTATGCCAGTGCTCGCATGCGCCCACCGCGCCCATTTTGGCACACCCCTCACACGCTTTGTGGCCGCATAGGGAGCTCCACCAAAAACACACACACACACACACACACACGCCAGCGCTCGCATGCGCCCAACGCGCCCATTTTGGCACACCCGTCACAGGCTTCGCGGCCCCAGAGGGAGCTCCACCACAGGCCCAGATGCCAGCGCCCGCATGCGCCCACCGCACCCATTGTGGCACACCCCTCACACGTTCTGTGGCCTCATAGGGAGCTCCACCACAGGCTCAGATGCCAACGCTCGCATGCGCCCACCGCATCCATGTTGGCATACCCCTCACACGTGCTGTGGCCCCATAGGAAGCTCCACCGAAAGCCCAGATGCCAGCGCTCGCATGCGCCCACCGCACCCATGTTGGGACACCCCTCGCACGCTTCGTGGCCCCACAGGGAGCTTCACCGAAGGCCCACATGCCAGCGCCCGCATGCACCCACCGCACCCATTGTGGCACACCCCTCACACGTTCTGTGGCCACATAGGGAGCTCCACCGAAGGCCCAAATGCCACTGCTCGCATGCGCCCACCGCACCCATTTTGGCGCACCCTTCACACGCTCTGTGGCCACATAGGGAGCTCCACCGAAGGCCCAAATGCCACTGCTCGCATGCGCCCACCGCACCCATTTTGGCACACCCTTCACACGCTCTGTGGCCCTATAGGGAGCCCCACCGAAGGCCCACATGCCAGCGCTCGCATGCGCTCACCACGCCAATGTTGGGACACAGCTTAATCGGTTCGTGGCCCCATAGGGAGCCCCGCCGAAGGCCCAGATGCCAGCGCTCGCACGCGCGCACCGCACTCAGTTTGGCACACCCTTCACATGTTTTGCGGCCCCATCGGGGGCTCCACCGAAGGCACACATGCCAACGCCCGCATGCGCCCACCGCGCCCATGTTGAGACACCTCTCATACCTTTCGCCGCCCCATAGGGAGCTCCACCGAAGGCCCAAATGCCAACGCTCGCATTCGCCCGCCGCACCCTTTTTGGCACACCCTTGACACGATCCGTGGCCCCCAAGGGAAGTCCACCGGATACGGCGCATGCAACGGCAGTACCCACAATTGCACATGGTTGGGTCTTTCGCCTGACTATTTCCCAGCCGGCCTAGGGTGTTGGGTCCTCGTTTTGAAAAACAACGTCCCGCGTTCCTTCCTTCCTGCTGCCCCCTCCCTCTTCCTCCTCCTCCATCCTCCCATCCGACTCGTCGTCATCGTCATCTTCATCGTAATTATCGTCGTAGAGAGCTCCACCGAACGCCCCAGCGGGAGCGTCCGCATGGCACCGCCGCCTCATGTTAGCACACCCCTCACACGTTTCGTGGCCCCACAGGGAGCTCCAAGGAAGGCCCCAGAGGGAGCGTCCGCATGGCACCGCCGCCCCATTGTGGCACACCCCTCACACGCTTCGTGGCCCCGTGAGGAGCTCCACCGAAGGCCACAGCGGGAGCGTCCGCATGGCACCGCCGCCGCATTTTGGCACACCCCTCACACGCCTCGTGGCCCCGTAAGGAGCTCCACCGAAGGCCTCAGCGGGAGCGTCCGCATGGCACCGCCGCCGCATTTCGGCACACCCATCACACGGTTCGTGGCCCCGTAGGGAGCTCCACTGAAAGTCCCAGCGAGAACGTCCGCATGGCACCGCCGCCCAATTTCGGCACACCCCTCACACGGTTCGTGGCCCCATAAGGAGCCTCACCGAAGGCCCCGGCGGGAGCGTCCGCATGGCACCGCCGCCCCGTGTTAGCACACTCCTCACACGGTTTGTGACCCCATAGGGAGCTCCGCCGAAGGCCCCAGCGGGAGCGTCCGCATGGCACCGCCGCCCCATGTTAGCACACCCCTCACACGGTTCGTGGCCCCATATGGAGCTCCGCCGAAAGCCCCAGCGGGAGCGTCCGCATGGCACAGCCGCTTCATTTCAGCGCACCCCTCCTTCGTCTCCTTTCCCTCGCGGCACTCGCAGCAGCATATGGCCAGGTCCTTCGCCAAGCTATTTTGTCAGGGGGGGGGGCGATCTGTTTGTTGGCTTTCTGACAGGTGCGTAGGTCCCTCCTCCAGCACTCTGTATTTCAGCATGTGTTTCTAACGCCGCCCCCCCCCCCCAAAAGTGTGTGAACACAATGTTTCAGCAGACAGACGTCCGAACACACCGTTTGTGTTACAGTGTTTTGGCACCATACAACAAAACGCATTGAACCTCACAACGTTTTCGGTTGCCAACCCTCGCAAGCACTGGTCAACGCAATGTTTCTGAACATTTCAGATACCAGAGACATTGTAAAACACACTGCGTTCAATAGTCAGATATCCCAAACAGTTCGGTTTACAATGTGTTCTGATCTCCGAAACCAAACGCATTACATAATACACCGTATTCAGCTGTCCGACCTCCGAGACGCTGCGTGTGGCAATGATTGCTTACCGTCCGAAGCCAGAACATTGTAAAACACAGCGTTTTCAACAGTCATCCTCCTTCTCCTCCTGCTCCTCTTCCTCCTCCTCCTCCTCTTCCTCCTCCTTCCTGGGGGGGAGGGAAGGGAAAGGACTGCATCAGCTTCCTCCGTCTTAGGGAAAGGGAAAAGGAGGAAGTTCCTCCTCCTTTTCCTCCTCCTCCTCCTCCTCGTCCCCCACCTCCTTCGGAGGGAAACCTTCTCCTCCTTCTCCTCCCATCCCTCCTTCTCCTTCCTGAAAACCAAGAAGGGAACCAATTCGTGTTCCTCCTCCCATCCTCCTCCTCCGCCTGCTCCTTCTCCTCCGCGTCCTCCACCTCCTGCTTATCCACCTGAGGCAAAGGAAAAGACAGGACCCCCTTCCTCCCTACTGAGGGAAAGGAGAGGGAATGCACCCCTCCTCCTTCTTAAGGAACGGGAAGGGAAGGAACCTTCTCCTCCTCCCTCATCATCAGCACCCTCATCAGCATCATGACCATCAGCAGCATCATCAGCATCGTGGTCGCCAGCAGCATCATCATCATCATCATCATCATCATCATCATCATCATCATCAGCATCATCATCATCATCATCATCATCATCATCATCATCATCATCATCATCATCATCATCATCATCATCATCATCATCATCATCATATTCATCTTTATTATCATCATCACCATCATCAGCATCAGCATCATCATCATCGTCATCATCCTCTTGCTCCTCCTCCTCCACGTTCCGTCCTCCCACCTGCTGATGGGGAAGGAAGGGAATGGACCTCCTCCTCCTTCGCGAAGGAAAGGGTGGGGGAAAGGAATCTCATCCTCCTTCCCGAGGGAAAGGGAAGGGAACGAACCTCCTCTTCCTCATTCAAAAACGGAAGAATCTCCCTCGCCATCCTGTAGGAAAGGGGAGGGACGGAATCTCCTCCTCCTTCCCCTCCTCCGCATCCTGTTTCTCTTCCTCGTCCTCCTGCTCCGCCCTGAGGGAACAAGAAAAGAAGGCACCCCCTCCTCCCCACCATCGTCATCAGCCTCTTCGTCTTTCCTGAGGCAAAGGGAAAGGAAGGACCCCCCTCCTCCTTGCCTTCTCAGGGACAAGGGAAAGGAAGGAACCTCCTCCTCCTCCTCCTCCTCCTCCTCCTCCTCATCATCATCATCATCATCATCATCGCCATCATCAGATTCCTCCTCATCCCCCTCCTCCCCCTCCTCGCCTTCCTCCTCCCCCTCCCCGCTACTGTAGGGAAGAGAAGGGAATCAACCTCCTCCTCCGTCGTGACGAAAAAGGGAAGGACATATTCGTATCTTCCTTCTTGAAGGAAGCGGAAGGGAATGAACCTCTTCCTCCCTTCCTGACGGGAAGGAAGAGATGACCTCTCCCCCCATCCTGGGAGAATGGGGGGGCGGAACTTCCTCAGCCGTGTCCTTTTCCTGTTCCTCCTCCGACTCCGCCTCCTCCCTCCTAAGGGACAGAGAAGGAAAAGAACCTCATCCTCCTCCTCCTCCTCCTCGTTCCGGAGGGGTGGGGTAGAGAAGGAACCTCATCCTCCTCCAACTCCTCCTCCGCCGCCTCCTCCTCCGCCTCCTCCTCTCCTCCTCATCCTCCTTCACCTCCTCCTCCTCCTCCTCCTCCTCCTCCGCCCTCCTCCTCCTCCTCCTCCTCCTCCTCTTCCTCCCCCACCCCCCCACTGACGGAAAATCGAGGAACGCAGCTTCATCGTCCCCCCCCTTGTTGGAGGAACAAACAAGGGAATGATCCTCCTCATCATCCTCCTCCTTCGAAGGGAAGGGAAGGAACCTCGACCTCCTCGTCCTCACCATCCTCATCCTCTTCCTCCTCCTCCTCCTCCTCCTCCTCCTTCTCCTCATCATCATCATCATCATCATCATCATCATCATCATCCTTCTTCCTCCTCCTCCTCCTCATCCCCCTCCTTCCTCTCCCCTCCTTCCCCGTGCAGAGGAACAATGAAGGGAATGAACCTCCTTCCCCATTCTCCTTCATGAAGGAACAGGAAAGCACTTCCTGTCCTCCATGATGGAATCCCCTCCCCCTCCAACTTCCCCAAGGAAAATGAAGGGAATAAACCTCGTCCTCGTCCTTCCTGAGGGAAATTGAAAGAATTCAATCCTCCTCCTCCTCCATCCTGAGGGGGACGGGAGGGACGGAATATAATCCCCCTCTTCCTGAGGACAACTGCAGGGAATGAGCCCAATCCTCCGTCCTGAAGGAAATTGAAGAAATCGTCTCCTTCTCCTCCATCCTGAGGGAAAGGGGAGCGACGGAATCTCCTCATCTTTCTCCTGCTCCTCCTCCTCATCATCCGCCTCCTCCTCCTCCCCCCTCCCCCCTCCTTCCTGGCGGAAAGAGAGGGCAATGAACCGCAGCATTCCTCCTTCCTGCTGAGGGAAAGGGAAGGGGATACAACTCCTCGCCTCCTCCTTCTCCTCCTCCTGGGTGAAGACGTGCTCCTGGCGACGTGAGAGGCATTTCGGCTACAAAACCTTAGCCTGACGAACGACCCAACAATATGCAGCTGCGAATGCCGCGAGGGAGATGAGACGAAAGAGGGGGCGCGCAAACTCCGAGTAGCGCACTCGGTATAGCCTTCTGCCACGAAACGTGTGAATAGTGCGCCGACATGCATCGGGAGGACGCCTGCGAACGTCGCCATTGGGGCCTTCCGTGGAGCTCCCGATGGGGCCACGAGACGTGTGAGGGGTGCGCTGAAATTGGGCGGCGGTGCCATGCGAATTTTCCCACTGGGGCCTTAGGTGGAGCTCCTTATAGGGCCACGCAGCGTGTGAGGGGTGTGGCGGAATGGGGCAGCGGCGCCACGGATCCACGAAACGTGTGAGGGGTGTGCCGAAATGGGGCGGCGGTGCCATGCGAACTTACCCACAAGGGGCCTTCGGCGGAGCTGCCTATGGGGCCAAGAAACGTCCGAGGGTGTGTCCGAATGGGGCGGCGGTGCCATGCGAACTTTCCCACCGGGGCCTTCGGTGGAGCTCCCTATGGGACCACGAAGCGTGTCAGGGGTGTGCCGAAATGGGGCGGATGTGCCATGCTGAACTGTCCCACTGGGGCCCTCGGTGTAGCTCCCTATGGGGCCACGCAACGTGTGAGGGGTGTGCCGAAATGTGGCGGCGGTGACATGCGAACTGACCCACTGGGGCTTTAGGCGGCGCTCCCGATGCGACCACGAAAAGTTTGACGGATGTGCCGAAATGGGGCGGCGGTGCCATGTGAGCTTTCCCACTGGGGCCTTAGGTGGAGCTCCCTGTGGGGCCACGAAGCGTGTAAGGTGTGTGCCGAAATGGGGCGGCGGTGCCATGCGAACTTGCCCACAGGGGCCTCAGGTGGGACTCCTTATGGGGTCACGAAACGTGTGAGGGGTGTGCCGAAATGGGGCGGGCAGCGGTGCCGTGCACACGTTCCCACTGAGACCCTTCGGCACAGCTCCCTATGGGGCCAAGAGACGTGTGAGGGGTGCCGAAATAGAGCGGCGGCGTCATGCGAACTTTCCCAATGGGGCCTTAAGTGGAGCTCCGTATGGGGCCACGAAGCGTGTGAGGGGTGTGCCGAAATGGGGCGGATGTGCCATGCGAGTTTTCCCACAAGGGGCCTTATGTGGGGCTCCCCATGGGACCACGAAACGTGTGAGGGGTGTGCCGAAATGGGGCGGCGGTGCCATGCGAACTTTCCCATTGGGGCCTTAGGTGGAGCTCCCCATGGGGCCACGAAACGTGTGAGGGGTGTGCCGAAATGGGATGGGCATGCGGAGAGCGGAGGCAAGGAGGGGAGGAGGGAGGAGGTGGAGGAGGGGGAGGAGGAGGAGGAGGAGGAGGAGGAGGAGGAGGAGGAGGAGGGGGAGGAGGAAGGAAGGAGGAACGCGAGGACCGTCTCTTCAAAACGAGGACCCAACACCACAGGATGGTTGGGAAAAACAGAGATAGATGGAGCTACAGTGAGGTAGCCATATATGTATATATATATATGTATAGAGAGAGGGGGAGAGAGCGAGAGAGGGTAGGGAAGAGAAGCGGAAGGGGAGAGAGAGAGAGAGAGGGAGAGAGAGAGAGAGAGGATACAGAGAAAGAGAGATGGAGAGAGGAGGGACAAAGAAAGAGAGAGGGAGAGAGCAAGAAAGATAAAGAAAACCGCTCCAGAACCGCCCCGAAATCGCCCCTCCAGAAGTGACCGCCCTCGAGAGCGGCCTGGGGGAGCCCGGGGGGGGCGGGGCGGGGATCCTTGCCCCAATCCTGGGCTCGCCGCTGCGGTCAATCTGGGACGGCCGCGGGGGAAGCGCGGCCGGGTCGGACGCGAGTCGTGCAGGAGTGGAGAGTGGGGAAGGGGGAGGGGGAGTCGAGGAAGAAGTCGGGAGACGACGACCCTCCATCCTGCCCAAAGCCTCTCCTGGGCCTGGGCCCAGGATGGGCCCGGACATGTCTGGACGTGGCCCCCGCAGGCGGATGGCTGGCGCCGCCGGGGGGAAGGGGCCGTAAAGGGATGGGGAGGGACAGAGGGCGAGGGGGGGAGGGGGAGGGCGAGAGGGGGAGGGGGAGGCGAGGGGGGGAGGGGAGGGGAGGGCGGGGGGGGGAGGGGGGGAGGGGGAGGGCAGGGGCCGTAAAGGGAAGGGGGGGGGGGGCGAGAGGGGGCTCCCGTGGCGCCGGGCTCCTCGGCGAGGGGCTCCCGCCTCCGCCAGGAGCCGCACGGGCAGCGCGAGCGCGCGACCGAGGTATAGCGGGCCTCGGTGGCGCTGCCGCTCGCCCGCCTGGCCGACCGCGCCGCCCGCCGGGGCGCGGCCCTCGAGCACGCGCGAGAGTTCGCGCGCTCTGGGAGAGGCTGTCTCCTCGGCCCCTCGCTCAGATGGAAGGCGCTCGCAGGCGCCATGCCGGGGGTTCGGGCGGAGCCACCGCCCCCGTCGGGCCTGGGTGTGGACCAAGAGGGCTCGGGAGAGGAATGGGCGCGGGCGCTCCGGACCAGGGGGGCCGATCGTGTCGAAGAGAAGTACCTGACAGACCGGCCGGCCCGTCCCTAGAATAGTAGAAGCAGTAGTAAGGATAATAACACACATAACAACGGGTAGTAGTAGTAGTAGTAGTAGTAGTAGCAGCAGCAGCAGCAGTAGTAGTAGTAGTAGTAGTAGTAGTAGTAGTAGTAGCAGCAGTAGTAGTAGTAGTAGTAGTAGTAGTAGTAGTAGTAGTAGTAGTAGTAGTAGTAGTAGAGTAGTAGTAGTAGTAGTAGTAGTAGTAGGTAGTAGGTAGTAGTAGGAGTAGGTAGTAGTAGTAGTAGAGTAGTAGTAGTAGTCGTAGCCGTAGTCGTAGTAGTAGCGTAGTCGTAGTCGTAGTAGTAGTAGTAGTAGCGTAGTAGTAGTAGTAGTAGTAGTAGTAGTAGTAGTAGTAGTAGTAGTAGTAGTAGTAGTAGTAGTAGTAGTATAGTAGTAGTAGTAGTAGTAGTAGTAGTAGTAGTAGTAGTAGTAGAAGTGATACGAATAAATGAAGGTTCTGATTATTAATGGTATCAATGATACGAGTAGCAATGACAAGCGTAGCCATTTGAATAAACATAGCAACAATGATGGTGACCCCAGCAGTGATAAATCTAACCGCTACATTTACAAATGTAAGTATGAAAATTGCAATATTTTGTAACCATAGCAACACAATTGATATTGATATGAGGAATAGGAATAAGAGTATTGCTACGAGTAGCACCAATCAGAACAAACATCCGCATCATCATTGTTACCCGCATCATCATTGTTACCCTGATCAGCATGCTCATAATCATCAGCATCACCACCACCACCATCACTATTATCATCATCATCATCATCATCATCATCATCATCATCATCATCATCATCATCATCATCATCATAATCGGCGGCGACGGCATCATCATGTTCATCTTCATGCGCATCGTCAGCATCATCATCAGCAGCATCATCATCATCACCATCATCATCAGCATCATCATAATCAACACCATCACCACCACCACCATCACCACCGCCACCACCACCACCATCATCATCATCATCATCATCATCATCATCATCATCATCAACAACAATATAGTTGTCGGAGGTCCGCGCGGATTTCTTGGATCGGCGCTGGGCCCTCCAGGAGGGCCCGGCGCCAGGGAGGAGTCCTCCCTGGCGCGCGGAGCGCGCCGAGGGCGGCGGCGGAGGAGCCGCCAGGCGGGTCCAGCGCCGATCCAAGAAAAATCCGCGCGGCCCCTCCTCTTCTACTGATCGAATCGGGCCGAATAGTCTCGAGCCGTGGGCAGACCCGCGGATGCCGCCGGCCGGTCAGGATCGGCGGTGGGCCGGCCGGCAGCGCCCGGGGCGCCGACAGACCGAGCTGGCGGCGTCCAGGTCTTTCAGGCCCGCTGGTCCCGCCGAGGGGAAGGCTACTGCTTTCTCCTCCTCCTCTTGGCAGGAGGCATCCACATTTCAAAATTCAGTATTCCTCATTCCTCCTCCCTCGCCTCCTCCTCGTCCTCCTCCTCCTCCTCCTCCTCCTCCTCCTCCTCCTCCATGTCAAGCTCCTCCTCTTCCTCCTCCTCCTCCCCCTCCCCCCCTCCTCCTCCTCCTCCTCCTCCTCCTCCTCCTCCTCCTCCTCCTCCACCTCCAACTCGACCTCATCCTCTTCCTCCTCATCCCGCGTCGGGGAGGAGGGAGGGGAGGAGAAGGCGCCCAAAATCATCACGCCACCGAGCGGCAGCAGGGTCCTCGACAGGTCGACAGGGACAGCCTGCAGCGGCCACAATCAATAACTTCCACTGGGGCGCCACAAGTGGTTAACAACGCCAGGGCCCCAGATGAAGAAGCACCAGGCGAGGGAGCTCTGCGTATGGAACCCCCTACACATATAGGCTGTGCTCGGCCTCAAATGGCTGAGCAAGCGCTTGCCCCTGCCAGCCCGGACACGCATGTCCGTCTTGGTTGTGTCTCTCTCGCTCTCGCTCTCTCTCTCTCTCTCTCTTGCCCCTTCTTGGGCCCCTCCCTCACTCCCTATCTCTCCCTCTCTCTCTCTCTCCCTCTCTCTCTCTCTCTCTCCCCCGTCACCCTACCGAGATGCCCAGCAGGGGGCAGGCGGCGACGCCCTGCGACGAAGCGCGGGGATAGACGCAGGACTGGAGCGCGAGCGCCCGGCACGACGCGTTGACCTGGCTCCACGCGGTCCTCGCCTGTCGGGTGCGCCGAAGGGGGGGCCAGGAAGGAGAAGGTTAAAGCACCATGACCCAAGGCATGTGCGCCGACGACGGGGGGGCCAGGGAACGTGCTGAACGGAGAGGGGGGCAGAATGCTGGGAGATCTCATGAGCCCAACCATGGCATCCGCACACGCATACACGCACGCACACACACACACACAACCTCTCTCTCACACACACACACACCTATTCCTCATCTCCTGTTAGACGCTCCTGGTCGCCTGGTTCCACTTCAGGTAGGTTGTCTGCGTGGGGAAGACAACCAGAAACATCAGGCCCACAGAGATCAGCAACAGCGGGATTGCCTCCATGTTGATCCAAGGCTCCAGCACCACGTCGGGCGTAACATTCACGTGGTGTCTGAAGAACGCGACGACACACGCCGACCAGACTATCATGAAGTAGTAGATTGCCCCGAGCGGCGCTCGACCCTTCTTTGTGAAGAGAGTGCCGTTCCACCCAGGGTTCCGTTTGGCGACCATCTGACCCCTGGAAGGCGCCGAATCTCGCCAAGGCAAGCACGCTGGGGGAGGGCCATGGATCTGCGGCCGATGAGATTTCGTGTCATGGCGCGACTGCCCAAAATCCGACGTCGCGTAGCACAGACTCTGGGGCCCCCTTCGGCCGGACGGAAGGGGGTGATGGCCTTCCCCTAGCACTTCTGCCCAATGAGGATCGGATGCCGACCTGGCATTCCAAGCTGTACAGGTGTTTGAGCACGATGTCGTCCATGGCGTTTACCGCTGCCGCGGAGTCGAACTTCTCGCCCGCGACGCCCACGGACCGCAAACCTTGAGGGCCGCAGTCCGTTCTCGGGCCCACCACGGTTTCGGAACGCAGCGCCGATAGAGGAGTTACAGTCTTCCCCACGCCGAGGAAGCTTTCCAAAAGTGAGCAGGCCCCGCGCCAGGTATTTTTTCGAGGAGAGAGATGGAGCATTGAGGAGGAGGGGCTGAGGACGAGAAGGAGAAGGAGGAGGAGTATGCAACATGCGGGAATCAGGAGGATGGATGATTGAGGGGATAGGGGACGAGGTGACGGAGGAGGATGCTGCAGAGGATGGAAGACTGAGCATTGACACTGCAGGACGACGGAGGTTGAGGAAGTGTAAAGTGGAGGATGCAGAGTGGAGGATGACGTTAGAGGGGGAGGAGACGATGGGAATGAGAAGGAAGATCATGTTGGATAATGGGGGTTGAGAATGCTGAGAAAGGAACTGAAGGCACGGCGAATGAGGCAGAAGATGATTAAGATTGGATGCTGAAGCATGGGAGATGTCGTCATTCCAACAGCGTACTCGCTGCTACAGCATCCCTAAGACGTACGATGATTGGCCAAACCGCGGTAAGGCGGCAGAAGGAGGGAGGATGGAAGAGAGTGAAGCTTGGACGATTGAGGAATGTGTAAGATGGAGGATGGAGGACGCAAGAAAACTGAGTAAGAGGGAATGAGGAGGATGAACCCATGGAACCCGCTTGGTAGAACCAACGGAATCATTGAAACAAAAATCGCCCCCCCCCTCCTCCTGGCGGCCGCAAGGCTGAAGGAGGTGGAAGAGGAGGGAGGGATCAGCTCCCAGACCCAGAAGCCACTTATCCCTTCCTCGGGGCATGTCGGTAGCCCGGCTTCCCCGCCATCTTGTTTTTCATGCTGCTCCCCTACTCTCTCCGATGCTCCTTCGTCGAATTGCTCAATGTGTGACGTCAAGCGCTGCCACCTGCCGGGTAAAACGCCGCTATACGATGACCGGCCTTCGTGGACGAGCAGCTGCAGAACAAAGAAGGGCCAAGGAGAGGGGAAAGACGAGAGAAGAGAGAAGAGAGAAAGAGAGAAAGAGAGAGAGAGAGAGTCCATGCCTCCTCTCACGTTGTTCGTGGCTTCTGCTGCCTCTCCATTTTCGGCTCACGCCCGCGTGCCAATGCCCCCTGGCAAGTGCCGCCCTCTGGCGAGAGTCCCCTTCCTGGCCACGGCGGCCACTCTGCCAGAAGCAGAGGCTACTACTACGAATACTACGACTACTACCTACTACAAAGATTACCCCGATAACGACTGTTATTGCTACTACATTGCAAACGACTGCTACGACCATACCTTCTCGGACTACAACTACGATGGCTACTACTACTACTACTACTACTACTACTACTACTGCTACTACTACTACTACTACTACTACTACTACTACTACTAGTATCACTACTACTACTACCACTACGACTACTACTACTACTGCTGCTACTACTACTACTACTACTACTACGACTACTACTACTACTACTACTACTACTACTACTACTACTACGAGACAACACTACTATCACTACTAACTGAACTAACTACTGCTCCTAACGACTACTACTAACTACTACTAACTACTAACTACTACTACTACTACCTACAACTGCTACGGCTACTACTGCCACTACTACTAACTAACTAACTACTAACTACTACACTATACTACTACTACTACTACTAACTAACCTACTACTACTACTACTACTACACTACTACTACTACTACTACTAAACTACTACTACAACTACTACGACTACACTACGACGACTACAATCAACGAATTATTACTACTACTACTACTACTACTACTACTACTAACTACTACTACTATCACTACTACTTTAAGTAACTACTACTACTACTAACTGACTACTACTACTACTACTACTACTACTACTACTACTACTACTACTACTACTACTACTACTACTACTACTACTACGACTACTACTACTACGACTCCTACTACTACTCAGACTACAATTACGACTACGACTACGACTACGACTACGACTACGACTACTAGAACCACGCGCGCGCTTCGCGCGCGCTTAGGTTCTGTCGAGTCACAGACCCAGGAATCGCTGCGGGAAGAAATTGGTGACGCGAAGCGTCTTGGGGGCGTCCTTGGACGTCTGGGGTCTCCTGGGGCCTCTTGAGGGGCCTCCTGGGGGCCTCCTGGCGGCCTCTGGGGGCGGAAGGCTCGAGCTTGCGGTTCGTGGTCCCCCTCTGGGCCCCCTCTTGGGCCCGTCTTGGGGCCCTCTTGGGCCATCTTGGGCGCCTCTTGGGCCGTCTTGGGGCCCTCTTGGGCTGTCCTGGGGCCCTCTTGGAAGCTTCTTGGGCCGTCTTGGGGCGGTCTTGGGCGCCTCTTGGGCCGTCCTGTAACGTCGGAAAGCCCAAAAGGCGACTTGGTTGAAAATGTACGTTTTACAAAGGGAATGGGTCAATTTTTGCGTCTAGGGGCCCTCTTGGGACGCATGTTGGAGGCTTCTTGGGGCGTCCTGGGGGCGTCCTTGGACGTCTGGGGTCTCCTGGGGCCTCTTGAGGGACCTCCTGGGGGCCTCCTGGCGGCCTCTTGGGGCGGAAGGCTCGAGCTTGCGGTTCGTGGTCCCCCCTCTGGGCCCCCTCTTGGGCCCGTCTTGGGGCCCTCTTGGGCCATCTTGGGCGCCTCTTGGGCCGTCTTGGGGCCCTCTTGGGCTGTCC
>CAUYUJ010008487.1:0-5000 GCA_963575745.1 Prorocentrum cordatum
GAGGAGGAGGAGGAGGAGGAGGCCGCCAAGTGGAGTCCGATCCACGGGGCCAGGGTCGTCGGTCGCGAAAGGCCTGCTGCTGGCCAGGCCAGGAGCCGTGCGGTCGCTTTGCGGCTGGCAGCGGTCTCTGGCTCAGGAAGGGTGGGCCCTGCGGGGGCCGACGGGTGCAGGCCTCTAGGCCTTCTAGATGGGGTCCGAGTAGATGGGGTCGGAGGATCGCGCCGCGTCGCCGACTCGTCGACGTTGCGGTTCGATGTAGAACCCGTGTTTCCCCACGCTGAAGTCGGCGATGCGTCGCCTACGTCGCCGATGCATTTCCGATGCGTCGCCGATGCATCGGCGATGCGTTGGCGATGCGGCGCGATCGTTCGTCCCCATCTACTCCGACCCCACCTTGGAGGCTTCGAAGGGCGGCCGCTAGTCGACCACGAGAATTGGTCGCAGGCGATTTCTCTCCCCCGAAAAGGTTGGCCGTTCAGAAAAGGAGGGGAACTCTGGGATGCACCCCCCTAGGGGGCTATTCGGACGCACCCCGATCGGGGATGGACGCCTCCGATCGTATATCCCAGGGTTGGGCCACCCCTGTTTGGTCCATTCGAAGATCCCACGACACCTGGGATAGGGGTCGACGCATCCCCGGTTAATTAGTGAGACGTGGATCAGAAAAGGAAAAAATACGGATTTTCTCCCTTTGCCTCTTTCTCGCCTTTTTTGACGTCCTGAAAGGCCCCCGTCACCACGGCTGGATCCGCCTCGACATTCTGGTCGGACCGCATCCCGGGAGAGGCGCGGTGGGAGTAGCGGTATCGGTACCTTCTGGGTTCCCAGGCGGACGGTGCGGTGCACCGAGGTCCGTGTTGGCGAAGGCGAGGAGCGGAGCGCTTCGCAGCGAAGAAGCCGGGGATAGCGCGTTGGACACCTCAACCGTGGACTGTGCCCTGGCAGCCCATCGGGGCGCTCTCCCTGCTGGATCTCACCTGGCCTCTGCACGGCTCCCTTCCTCCACCCGAGCGTGCCATGCCGCCGCAGGCGCACGGACAGTGCCAAGGACCCGAGCCTGCCTCCGGCACATCCCGAGCTGCCTCGCGCGCCGAGGGCGCTCTGGCCGCGGCCCTCTCGCCTCCTCCTCTCCTGGCCGCTTTTCTTGCCGCCGTCGTGCCCGATTCGCACCGCAGCAGCCCTGTCGTAGCCTCGGATCCAAGGTTCCAGGCTTCCTAGATTCGCCATGCGCGTTCCACTGCTCGCAAAATGCCTACTCGCAAGCGTCCGAAAAACACATGTCTGCTCTGATGTACTGTATCGCAGATCCCCCACGGGGGATCCAGGCCATTTGCGAATAGTTTCTTTGCGAGTAGTGGAGCGCGCTCGTCGATAGATGGGGTCGGAGCAAATGGGGTCGGAGGGTCGCGCCGCGCCGCATCGCCGATGCATCGCCGATGCGGCTCGATGTTCGGCCCGATCAGCTTCACGTCGACGTCGCCGATGTATCGCCGATGCATAGCCGATGTGTCGGCGATTCGGCGCGATCCCCCGACCCCATTCATTCCGACCCCATATGGGAGGCCTCCTAAAGGTGTTGGCCATCATTTTGTGTTGCCCACCTGCGGTCCGAACGCGGAGAACTCACATCTTGTGGCGCAGGACAGCTCAAACGCTTCTTTCCGCGAGCGCGCTGGTTTCGTGCGGTG
This sequence comes from Prorocentrum cordatum, assembly GCA_963575745.1. Taxonomy (NCBI): domain Eukaryota; class Dinophyceae; order Prorocentrales; family Prorocentraceae; genus Prorocentrum; species Prorocentrum cordatum. The sequence goes on from CAUYUJ010008487.1 coordinate 1,689, forward strand.
CCAGGTTTGGAAGGACCAGCCGTGCCCGCATACTGGCACACCGCCATGTGGACATTATCAGGCATGCGTTCGCAATGCGAGCGTTGCAGCAAAACGGGGACAGTCTGGAACATTTATCTTCGCAGAGCGTGGTCATGATCACACCTGTGGCGCCTGACGGTTGGTTGCAGCGCCCTCATGTTTCCGAAACTTTCAATTTTATCGACTTAAATTTGTTCGTTCGTGTCTATAACGTCTGCATCACTAGTGCGTCTGTGTGCCACCACTTACCAGTCCATGCCAGTTAAGGCCCAGCGCCGCACCGTTGCTCCGCTTTCACGCCGTTGCTTCGAAAAAAGGGCAGTATGTTTGGCCTTTCGAATATCCGGACTATTCGACCCATTCGGCAGTGATGCTGTCAAGTTGACAGTTGCTGGTGTCCGTGCTTTTGGTGTACACGTGGCGTTTGGATTTTACACGGGCGCGGGCGCGCGTGCATGTCTTACCCAAAGACGCGCGCCTTGATTCCGCAGCATTTTTGTCTACTTGCTCGGGCGAAGTTGGGGGTGCTTGGTCGGCGGACGCAGGTAATTAATGTTTCTGCCCGTTATTCCAGCCTCCACGGTGCAGCCATCACGCCACAGGACCTGCTGCGACGACGGGCTTCTTGGTTGCCCCCGGTGGGGTTCGTGGGGCCCCCTGCTCCCTGGTGCGTTGTGGAAATAATTGCTGGGGGTCTCCGGGCCGTCTTGGAGCGCCATGGAACCTGGATGGGGGAGGACGAGGAGGAGGAGGAGGAGGACGAGGACGAGGAGGAGGAGGAGGAGGAGGAGGAGGAGGAGGAGGAGGAGGAGGAGGAGGAGGAGGAGGAGGAGGAGGAGGGTAGGACTCGTTCCGTCCTCGGGCCGTTCTGGGCTGGCTCGCGGCCGCCTTCGGCCGGTCTTGGGCGGTCCTGCGCTCGTGCTGCGAGCACGCGGCAGCAGCCCATCGAATTCCGAGGCGGTGGCGGCGGCAGCGGCGACCGCCGGGTGCGCTCGTCGTCAGCCTTCCCACGGGGGGCACCAGCTGTGCACCAACACCGATCCCGGCCCAGGATCGGTGTTGGTGTATAGAGTCGGGGCCCTGAAGAAGGAACCTTCTTCGTTTGGGAGGGGCTCCGTGTTCCTTAGTTGTTTTATAGCGCTCCTTGGGTTTCCCCTCAGGTTTTCCATGGGAAATCGGAGTTTAACTTATGGGAAGAAGGGGCCTCGTTCCTTATTTCTCGTTCCTTAGGTCAACGCCCCGACTGTAGTTGGTGCCTTCCTATTCCCCGCCGCAGCGCTCACGGCCGCGCGGAGGTCATCACGGGCCCGACCTACACCATCTGCGGCACCGCCGTGTACATGGCCCCAGAGATCATCGCCAGGGCAGGCGCGGCGCCCCGCCCGGCCTGCCCTCGGCGCGCCGGCCCCGTAGGTTGGGCGGCCTGCGCCCCCTCGCCCTGCCCCCTTGGCGCGCAGGGCCCCGCAGCCCCCTCGCACCCCGTAGGGTTGTGGAGGGCGATCAATGGAGAGGAAGCATGTTGCCAACTAGTTTCCAGATGTCCAAAACATGTCGTAAACATGTTTGAAACATGCCTTAAACATGTTCAAACATGTTTAGAATTTTTTTCCGACATTTGAAACACATTTGAAATTCAATGATAGGGCTGTTAGGGTGTCCGTTGTCGTGGCATCCACAACCCTTAGGGCGAGCCCCGTGACCTTCTCGGTCTGTTGTGAGCCTCGCCGTGCAGTGGACGGGCGACGCGCCGTCGACGACGTCGGCCTCGCGCGGCATGCCAAACGTTTTTGGGCATCGGTGCCGTCGGCCTGTGGTCTTGCACTCGGCCGAGGCAGGCGACGTCGAAGGCGACCGCGAGCAGGCCCTGCGTCCTTGTGCTTGTTCTCTTCAGGCCACCGGGGACGCCACCGCCGTGCCGTGCCAGGTCCGTCCTGGGCCCATCCTCCTGACCTTGGCCAGGATGGCAAATACACCACAGCAGGGCCCAGGGTGACCCTGGCAAGGCACGGTGGTGCACAGGTGCAGGTTTCGGAAGGAATTCGAAATGCGCGCGTGGCCGACGCGCGAGAGTGGCCCGCATGGTACTCTTTGACACGGATCGTGCACCCCCGCGCTCGCGCAAGAGCTTTCGAACGATTTCGACATGCGCGCGCGCGAAGCCCGTTTGGCAGAATTTCGTGAACATGTTGGATAACCGAAGGTTTTTTGAAGGATTTCGGCATGCGCGCGCGGCGACGCGCGCGTGTGCACCTCGTTTCATTTTTGTTCAAGGGATTCTTGAAAACTTATGATTTTCGATAAACGAGTGTGCGCGCATTTTTTATGCAAGGGAACCGAGGGGGGCCCGATACCGGTTTGGCTGGGATAGTATGATTTCAAGGTCGGATGGACATTGGGTCAGAATCATATTTGTTTGCATCGTTTCCCGGTGAATCGATCAGTCTGGGGGGTGGGGGGGTGGTATATTTTTTTGAAAGAAAGGAGAATTTACGTGGTCCGCAAATCACTCAACGCAAACGATGCAACGCAATACAACACAATTCAAGGAACTGCAAGGCGATGCCAAGTAATGCTGAGCGCAGTAAAACAATGCACAGGAATGCGCAACAATGCCACGCGATGCAATGCAACGCGTTGCAACGCAAGGCAACATCAGGCAACACAGTGCAAACCAATGCGCACCAGTGCAAATCAGTGCAACGCAAACTGGCGCAAACAATGCCCATCAATTCGTTACAGTGCAAAACACCGCAGAGCAACACAACATAACGCAGCACAAGGCAACGCACCACAAAACAATGCAACACACAGCGTAGCAATGCAACGCAATACATATCAATACAGTGCCGGCAATGAAGCTCAACACGAAGCGATGCAAGGCCATGCAACGAAATGCAAAACAGTACGAGGTAATGCAGAGCCAGGCAACGCACCGTATAGCAACGCAACGCAACGTCAAGCGATGCAGCGCAATGCAATGACATGCGATGCAAAGTATTGCAACGTCAGGCATAGCAACGCACAGCAAAGCGAAGCAATGCGGGCCCAGACGACGGACGGGTGGTGATGAGGCCGCGACGGGGCCGCGACGGCGACCACACAGCCGCCAGACCGACGGCCGGGTCCAGACGACGGGCGGCGACGAGGCGGCGACGGGGCGGCGATTACATGGCTGCAAGGCCGACCCCCGCGCCCACTCGCTTACTCCAGAAGTAAAAAGCCCTACGTGCAAGCTTTGTTCTGGAAGTCGAAAATTCTTCCCTGTTGTGCCCCCATGCCTGCCATGTCTGA
>CAUYUJ010008487.1:10000-27500 GCA_963575745.1 Prorocentrum cordatum
CTGCCGGATTTTTTCCTCAGAGCCTTTGGTGTTTTGCAAGACATGTTCTTAGAACATTTCTGGCTGAGACTGTTTTGTTTCGAATACATCGGGCTCATGTTCCAAGAGGATTGTTTTTGTTCTTAGAACTTTTTGGGGTTCTGAGAACATGTCGTGGAAGGCCTGTACGAATGCCGGGACGGTCGGTCCCTGCTCAAACGAGTCCCTTGGCCGAGAACCCCCAAACTGCAGACTTGGCTCTCGGATGTCCGCGCAGGTATCCTGGGCTGGCGCCTCTGGCGCCGCCCTCGGCGTGCTCCGCGCGCCAGTGACGGTGTGTGGCGAGGGTCCGAGGCGGGAATTTCTGCATGACCACCGCCTGGAGGGTCAGTTTTCGGAGCCTCGGCAGGCGGTGGACATGGACGGATTCGGCCCCCCCGGGGGCCGATCTATATATATATATATATACATATATACACATATATGTATATATATATATATATATATATATCTATGTATATATGCACTATCTATCTATCTATCGATCTATCTATCTACATATATATATATATAGCTATATATCTATCTATCTATATCTATATATATATCTATATCTATATCTATATCTATATCTATATCTATATCTATATCTATATCTATATCTATCTATCTATCTATCTATCTATCTATCTATCTATCTATCTATCTATCTATCTATCTATCTATCTATCTATCTATCTATCCACCGCCCGCTGGGGCACCAGGACGTCGGTCCCCAGGCGGTGGACGTGGGTGAACCCCCGCCTCGCAGAGGGGGGTCCGCAGGGGGGCCCGGCGCCGACCCAGGAGTTCCGCGCACATCCGAGCGCTGCGTGCACGCGCCGCCCTCGGGCCCTCTGCCCGCGGCCGCTCGGGAGCGCGGCTCGGCCCCCACCCCGCCCTCGCTGGCTGGCTGCGGAGGAGGAGGAGGAGGAGGAGGAGGAGGAGGAGGAGGAGGAGGAGGAGGAGGAGGAGGAGGAGTGAAATCGGGCCTGTTCCTCTACGGGAGGAGTGTTCAGAAACGGCCACAGAATAGCCTGGAGACCACTCTTCGAGGATCCGTTTTCCCTATTCCAGGGTACGTTTTGAGGACTTCTGATTTCTCGCCCCTGCCCGACCTCACCCCGGTGCCCTGCCTCGGCGGGCGCTCAGGCCGCGCCCGTCTCCCCTCAGCAGTGGCCCCACCGGCAGGGTATGCCGACGGTCTGCGCACCTCGACAACGGAGTGCCGAGCGGTGGAAACTCACATGGCCAGGCGTATATCCAGCTCTCGACCAGGCTGGCCGCGTCGTGTGTACCCAGCTTCCTGGTATTGAAAAAACGGCATGCAAGTTTCCCGCCGTGTTCGGCCTCCAGGAGTCCTCCTTGGGCCCCAGGGCCGTCAAAGCAACAGATGTGGATGAAACGCCGGGTGAAAGCTGGGGGCCACGTATTGAAACTGCTCACGACGGTGGATGTCTGGGTCGTCCTCCTCCCATCCATTTCTTATGAATAGCTCCTCCTACTCCTCCTCCTCCTTTCCTTCTCTTTTCCTCCTTCTCCTCCTTCTCCTCCTCCTCCTCTTCCTCCTCCTCGCGACAGCAGACAGGTTGGTGGGGTGTGCAGAGCTTATCGCCTGAGCGTCGCCGTCATTTAGGATCTTCAACGTTGAGTTGCCGAACGCTTACACGAATGGATTGTGTAGAGCACGTGGTTCTCGCTTCAGCGCCAGACATATTTCGGCTTGTCTTAACAAGATACACAGCAGTTGCACGGTTGGAGGGTGGTTTGTTTTAAACTCAATCTCGCTTTAGCGCCTCGCTCATTCGCCTTGACGCTTCCAACAGATACACGGACGCTGGGTGGCCCCTCATATTGTATGACGTTTGACGTATGGCCACACATCGAGTCTTGTTAGGCGTATTGCGGGCGGCTGTTTTTCAAAACGGGCGGGCTCTCGCTGAACACTTCCTCGACGAACTGTATGATCGTATGTATCTTCTTGCAGGTCTCACAGCTGGACGGATGGCCAGATCCTTTTCAAAGCGGAGGTCTCGCCTGAGCGGCAAGCCCGTGGGGCGCTCGTCAGGCAAGGAGGTGTTTCCCGTTTTGCAGAGGAGTGCTTGTGCATGTGGATGTATGTGTATATGTATTTGTATATACATCTGCATATGTATGTGTACATGCACATGTATCGGTACACATGTACATATATACGTGTACATCTATATATATACACATTTGCATGTGTATGCATATGTAGATGTACTTGTATCGATGTATGTATGTTTACATGCATGCGTGTATGTATGTATGTGCATATATCTATATAGGCGCGTCTATGCCTATGTATATACCGATGCCACGGTGACTATATATGTCTATGCCTATGTCTATGTATATGTATGTGCATGTATATATATGTATATATATGCATCGGTTCATGTATATGTGCATGCATGTGCATGTTCATGTGTATGTGTTTATGTCTACGTTTATGTTTACGTATGTGTATGTGCAGTTATCTATATTTGCATATGGGTAGGTATGCATCTATGCAGTTGTACATGCATATATGTATATGTGTGTATATGGACCTGTCTATGTGTATGTACATGTAGATGTTTGTGTATGCGTATATGCATATGCATGTGTGCAGATACATCTACACACACGCATCTGTATACATGTTTTCACATATAGTTATATTTATGCATGCATATGCCTATGGGTATGCAAGTATCTATGTTTTCTATACAAAGTAAGTGTAGCCATACCAGTACATACATTCGTACTTTTATAAGTACATATGCGTGCATACATCCATGCATGCGTGCACGCACGCACGTATGCAAGCATGCATGCATGCATGCATGCATGCATGTATGTATGTATGTATGTATGTATGTATGTATGTATGTATGTATGTATGTGTGTATGTATGTGCGTCTACATGTGTGTATGTACATATGTATATATGTATGCATGTAAGTACGTATGAACGTATACACACCACATGTTACCCATGTGCAGATAATGATACATATGTGTATATGCTACACTGTATATTGCGAACTTTTCACATGTTTGGGGGGTGGGGAGGACGGGCAGCGGGGCGAAAGCTTTCCCAGGGATGGAACAGGTCTACATGACGATGCTTACGGCTAGGACGCAACTCCTGGGAGGTCGAGCTCGGCATCGGCGTTGGTGTATCCGTGATCGAAAGCTGGCCTAATTTGGCGTCATCCTTCCCAGTTGCGCTCAATCCCGATGGATCCGACTCCGTCCTGGACTCGATCGGGCCTAATCCGGCTCACTGGTTCCGCAATCGGACTCAGTAGCTCATGCAGTGGCGTCGCTACAGTAAGGAACAGTTTGGGTTCGGAATGGGCTCGAGGTTCCTGAGGTCCTTCCATGGCTGCTCCTCTAGCCCTTGAGCCGTCCTCGTGCACGCATGCGCTTCTGGTACCAAAAAGGGGCTTCGTTCCTTCTTTCAGCGGCCCGACTGTGATCTTTCTTACGAAAACTCCAGTAACTGCCTCGCATTTCCTCGAACGGTGGGTGCACGAGCGCGGCCTGCCTTGCCCAGCAGCCGCGAGAGCCCTCCCTGCCCGCAGGCGTGCCACGACGAGGTCCAGTTCCCGAGCCGCATGCCGGACGACGAGAGGGACCTCATCGGCAGGCCGGCCGGGCGCAGGGCCAGCGTGGAGGGGGAAGTTCTCGGCCGGGGCTTTTTCACATTTTTCCTCCTCCTCCTCCTCCTCCTCCTCCTCCTCCTCCTCCCTGATGCGCCCCCACCTCCCCGCAGGACTTAGCCGTGGGAAGGTGGCATGACAGGTTTGTGGGTACCAGGCACCGCCCGACCTACCTCGAGGCAGGTAGCCAGTGGGTCGGGGCTCAGGAGACGGGGGTTGACGCAAGCGGGGGTCGGCTAGAGCGCTGGATCTTGCAGTATCCTGCAGAGCCAGGAGCGCTTGGGTGCAGGATCCTGCAAGGCCTGATTGATCCCGGTCTGGATTGACCCGGGTCAGTAGGTCCCCGAGAGGGGGGAGTTCCCAGCACGATCGAAACGGGCCCTGGCCCATTCGGGCACACATTCACATGGGTGAGGGGTTCGTGGCTCTGGTGCGTGGGCGCAAGATCCACGGATCGGGGGAAACGCCCCCCGAGGCCTGCAGCCAGTGCCGCCGGACTTGGCCGACGGAGCGCGCCGATCCTGTACGGAAGCGGGAGTCAAGGGCTCCCCCGAGGGCGCGAAGTTATTCGCGCTTCGCGCTTCGCGGTCCTCGTTCCTTCTCCCCCTCCTCCTCGTCCTCCTTTTCTCCCTTTGGGGGGGCGGCGCGAGAGCGCGAAGTTATTCGCGCTTCGCGCTTCGCGCAGCGCGAAGCGCGAACTTAGGAGCCCTTGGGGAGTGCGCTGATCCACGCGTCGCTGATCTCTGTCTGCGCTTCCTTGGCACGGGCTGGCTCTGCGGGCCCAGGCGGGGCATCGGTGTCGGAGTCGCCACGCAGCAGGGCCATGGCGCCGCGAGCAGGCAACCGCTCGCGCCTGCACGTGCGCCTGCCATATTGCGCAGGTCCTCATCGGAGTCCCATGTGCCCGCATGTTCCGCAAGCCTCTTTTCTTTGTGAAGGTATGGGGGCGAAGGCCAACCACAGCTCTTGCCCATTCTGACCTGGACTTGCTGGCTGGGTCACCACGGATATGGTTAGTTTGTGTCCAACGTTGCCTGCCCAGCAGCGGCTGCTGTCGGTTTTGGACCACGCTCACTGTTGGCCGCAGTGCATTTGCGTACCAAGAGCTGACGCTTTCCCATTGAAGGCGCCCACGTTGGGTCACCGCCGCCCCCTACCAGTTGAAAAAGCCTGTGCTGCGACATGGCGATCGAAAAATTGGCAACTCTACTGGACTGCGTATTCCCTCGGCCGTTGGCGAACACTGGGAAGAGCTTTGCTGGGGTTGTCTTAGAGCCCGTCTTGGGGGGTCCTTGTTTGGTCTTCTATGCCTTCTTGGACACCTTCTGAGGTCATCTTGGGCCTTCGTTGGGCCCTCTTTGGACCATCTAAGGGCGCCCTCAGGCAGTCAGGCGCCTGCGGGCGCCGTCTTGGAGCTTCTCTGGGCAGTTTCGGGGCCTTCTTGGAGTCGTTTAGTCCCGTGTTGGGGCTATATTGGCTGCTTTTGGGTCCGTCTTGGGCAGTCTTGGGGCCGTCTTGGGGCCGACTGCGGGTCCTTTTGGGGCCCTTGAGGGCTGTCTTGGGCTGCTCTTGGGGGCCATTTGGGTTTTCTTGGACGTTCGTAAGACAAGCCGATAATCCGAAAGTCACTGAACACATCTTGGGCATTGCAAGTTTTTTTGTCGTTCAGAAGCCCTCTTGGGAGCTTCTTTGAGGCCTCCTCGTGCGGCTTGGAGTTGTCTTGAGACCATTTTGGGCCGTCCTGGATCGTCTTGGCCCGTCCTGGGGGCCCTCCAGGGGCCATCCTAGGAGGCCACTGGGAGCCACTAGCCCTCTTAGAGACCCTCGCCTCTTGAGGTCCTCCTTCTCCAAGACGCTGTGAACGACCCTCCCCCGTGGGCTCTTCCGCAGGGCCGGCGGGACAGGCCGAAGGCCGCCGGGAACCTTTTGGAAGGGTCAGGATCTCTTGCAGTCTACCCGCGCAGTAGGGAATGGGCAACACTCCCAAGGGCAGATCCTGGGCCACTTTCGTCGGCCGCGCCCCGCTCGAAAAAGGGGGCGTGCGAGGCGCTCGCGTCCTCGGCCTTCAGGCTTCTCGTGCGGGCTCACTGTAGGCCTCGACGCGGGGAGGAGGAGGAGGAGGAGGAGGAGGAGGAGGAGGAGGAGGAGGAGGAGGAGGAGGAGGAGGGGGAGGAGAGGAGGAGGAGGAGGAGGAGGAGGGAGGGAGGAGGAGGAGGAGGAGGAGGAGGAGGAGGAGGAGGAGGAGGAGGAGGACCCCTCCGGCAGGCGGCGGGGACAGCGGATCCCCTGCCGTCGGCCCCTCCCGCCGTTCGTGACCGGGTCGTGGGGCTCAGCGGCCCGCGGGACGCTCTCTGCAGCCCTGGGGACCTCTCGGGGGCCTCCTGGGGTGGGGCCCTCTTGGAGGCCTCGGGGGGGCTTCTTGGCGGCGCCTTGGTCAGGAGCGAAAGAAGGACGTACACGTACATGAATCCACGTTGTTTTAGAGACTTCGCATTGCGCGAATACTCGAATCACGCGGCCGGTCTCGCAGGTCAAGGGGCCGTGTTCATGTACATAGCTGGGCGCGTACGTCCTTTGTGGGCTCCCTACTTGGGGATCAGCAGGCCGATTGGGCGGCTGGCCAGCATGGAACCGAAGTCCGAGTCTCACACCCTCGCCGATCAACGGTTCAGGCAACTCGATGGAAGGCGGGGGTGGGGTTCGAAATCGGTCGAAAGCGTGGCGAAATCCGAAGCCTACCCCTGGCTCCCATCGATTCAGGAGAATTGATGGTTGGTGGGGGTAGGTTTCGGGTGTCACCACCTGGTGGACGAGGGAGGATCTTGGCATCCTTTGTCTCTGTGTGGGCCTCCCGGGAGGCCTCCGTGGCCGCGGCTGCACAAGCCTGGTCGGTACGGCGGTGCCCTGGAGGGGTCTGGAGGCCGACTCCGAGGGAGACTGGCGGGCCGAGTCAGATCTCCGGGCGTCGCGAGGAACACGTCAAAGGCAGCAGCGTGGACTGTCGGAGGAGGAAGCGGTGCCGATACCGCTACCCCACTGTCGTCGCCACTGCTGGATTCGCCTCGAAGTATGGGTCAGAATGCACCCCCAGGAGAGGTCCAGGCAGTCCAGTCGAAGTCGATAGTAAGGATGGGGCAGTCCAGACGAAAATCGATGGTAAGGATGGGTAACCGTCCCAAGGGTACCCTTGCATCCTTGCCTCCTCGGTCAATCCTACAACCCTTGCGATGGCCAGCCCCGCTCGAAAAGCTTAGACAGGGGCGTCCAAGGGGCTTGCATCCTTATCGCGCATCCTCACTATCAGTTTTGATTGTAGCAGTATCTCGGCGGCAACCGAGGGGGGGAAGCGAGAAGGAGAAGGCCTTCTCGGAAGGCGGCGGGACTTCTCAGAAGCCCTCGCGCCTTCTGAGAAGTTTCCTGTGTCTTCGGGGACGGCTTCGAAACCTCCTCAGAGGGCCCGTGGACTTCCGAGCCTTCTGAGAAGGCCCGCCCCTGTTCACTTTCCCCCCTCGCTCGCGTACCCTTTTTTTCCCTCCAGATTAAGGGCTCCCCGCTGCGGTGCCCCCATGGAGTCCCGCCGGCCACCGTCAGAGGTCACTCGCAGCAGCAATGCGAGGACAGTGAGGATAGCTCCGCAGTCGGTGTTGGCACTGCAGTGGTCCCCGCGGAACTTGTGAGGGTTTTGCGCAAGCGTTCAGTGGAGGAAAACGTGCCCAGGCCGCTCCCCTCCCCTCGTTTTCCCTTGTTTGGGCCTCCTGGGAGGTCCTCGTCGCCACCGCTGGACTCGCCTCGGAATTCTGGTCAGAACGCACCGCGGGAGAGGTCTTGGGAGTACAGTCGGGGCCCTGAAGAAGGAACCCTTTTCGTTGGGCAGGGGCTCGGTGTTCGTTGATTGTTGTGCAATTTGCCTTAGGTTCCCCCAAGGTTTTCCATACGAAATCGAAGTTTAACTTTTGGGAAACAGGGACCTCGTTCCTTATTTAAGGTTCCTTAGGGCAACGCCCCGACTGTAGCGGAGGGATTTCAGTACCTTTTTGTATCCCAAAGCGTTGGTTGGATCTCGTGGTGGGCGGCCGGGTGCCCAGGCTCCGGGGTGCCTCGGTTCCATGGGTCCCTCTGCGGGGCCTTGGTGACAATGTTGCGTCGAGTCCAGCGGGCGGCCCGTTTCCGTAGAGGTTGGAGAGAATTGGTAGAGTAGATATACCTACGTATACACACGTATACATGTATATGAATCTGTATATGTATATGTATACGTATTTGTATGTGTAGATGCATATGTATATGTATATGTATTTGTATATGTATATGTATATGTATATGTATATGTATATGTATAGGTATGTATATATACACAAGTATCGTATACGTACGTGTAAGGGTATGTGTATGTGTATGTGTATGTGTATGTGTATGTGTATGTGTATGTGTATGTGTATGTGAATGTGTATGTGTATGTGTATGTGTACGTGTACGTGTATGTGTGTATGTATGCATACATGCATGTATGTATGTATGTCTGCATGCATGCACGTATGTATGTATGCATATATGTATGTATGTATGTATGCATGTATGCATGTACGTATGTATGTATGCATGCATGTATGTATGTATGTATGTATGTATGTATGTATGTATGTATGTATATACGTACGTATGTATGTATGCATATATACATGTATATTTATGTATATATATACGCATACACATATATTCACGTATCTCTGTGTATACACAAACACCCACGTGCGCATACACATTTGTACACACATGCATCGACACACATAGACATATATATATATATATACATATATATATATATATGTATACACTATGCTATACGGTATACGCTACTAAATGTGCGTATATTCAGGGGGAGGACATGCAGCGGGGCCAAGGCTTTCCAAGTTGGGATGGGGACAGGTCTATATAACGATGCTGATGGTTAGGGTGGAGCTCCTGAGAGGTCAAATTCGGCATCGGCGCTGGTATATCCGTGGTCGGAAGCCGACCCAATCTGGTAGAGTCCCGCTCCATTACGCACAATCCTCATACTCTGGGTTCTGCCCAATTCGACGCCATCCTGTTGAATCCCGCTAAGTCCTTGCGAAATCGGTGTAGTCCCCCGAGCCTGCCCAGTCTGGCTTGATGGCCCCTATAGTCGGTCGTAGTAGGCCCTCAATCGTTCTTGCGAAGACCTCCCAGATGACGATGCTGGTGGGCCCTCCTCCCTGATCCTCCTTTTCTTCCTCCTCCTCATCTTTATCCTCATTCTCCCCCTCCTCTTCCTCATACTTGTCTTCCTCCTCCTCCGCCTCCTCCTCCTCCTCCTCTCCCCGTCTTCTTCTTAATCTTTTTCCTTTTCCTCCTCCTCCTCCTTCTCCTATTCCTCCTCCTCCCTCCTCCCTCCTCCCTCCTCCCTTCTCCCTCCCCTCCTCCCTCCTCCCTCCTCCCTCCTCCCTCCTCCCTCCTCCCTCCTCCCTCCTCTTCTTCTTCTTCTTCTTCTTCTTGTTCTTCTTTTCCTTCAGCTTTTTCTTCTTCTTCTTCTTCTTCTTCTCCTCCTCCTCCTCCTTCTCCTACTCCTCCTCCCCGCCTGGAGCCAGGCTGATGACGAGGGAGCCGTCGAGGCGCCTGGGGAGCAGCGGGAGGCTCGGCGGGGCCTCGGAGGTGAAGGCGCATCCCTGGTTCCGGACGCCGCCCCGTCGCCCCTCTCGGGGCGGGAAAGGGGGGGGGGTGGCGCCAGCAGGATCCGTCGATCCTCGGCATTCGACGGCGGCGGGGACGACGAGGGCGGCGGCGGGGTCCGGCCATGACGATGATGATGATGATGATGATGATGATGATGATGATGATGATGATGATGATGATGATGATGATGATGATGATGATGATGATGATGATGATGATGATGATGATGATGATGGTGATGATGATGATGATGATGATGATGATGATGATGATGATGATGATGATGATGATGATGATGATGATGATGATGATGATGATGATGATGCTGATGATGATGATGATGATGATGATGATGATGATGATGATGATGATGATGATGATGATGATGATGATGATGATGATGGTGGTGGTGGTGGTGGTGGTGGTGATGATGATGATGATGATGATGATGATGCTGATGCTGATGATGATGATGATCATCATGATCATGATGATGATGATGATGATGATGATGATGATGATGATGGTGATGATGATGATGATGATGATGATGATGATGGTGGTGGTGGTGGTGGTGGTGGTGGTGATGATGAAGGAGGCGGATGAGGAGGAGGAAGAGGAGGATGAGGAGGAGGAGGAGGAGGAGGAGGAGGAGGAGGAGAAGACAGATGGTGATGCTCACCACCACCATCATCACGACGACGACGACGAAGACGACGACGACGACGGGGGGGGCCGACGACGGGGGCGACGGAGACGAGAACGGGGATGGCGACGGCGGCGCAGACCTGGCCCGCCACAGCCGGGGGAGCCGCATGCCTTGCCCCCCCCCGTGGGGGCACCTTTCGTAAGGGCGATCTCTCGAGGCCCAGACTCCCCTCGCGTCGTGAGAATCGAAGACGCCTGCGGCGAATCACCGCCGACCCCTGCCTTTTCGAATCGCCCATGTGGTCGAGCGTTGTGGCAAGAACTCTGCCAGGCTATCGGACCAAGTGTTCCCCCAGCTGTTGTGGAAACCCTTCGGGGAACACTTAGGGAAGGATGGTTGGGAAGGTCAGGAAGGAGGAGGAGGCGGAGGAGGAGGAGGAGGAGGTGGAGGCGGAGGCGGAGGCGGAGGAGGAGGAGGAGGAGGAGGAGGAGGAGGAGGAGGAGGAGGAGGAGGAGGAGGAGGAGGAGGAGGAGGAGGAGGAGGAGGAGGAGGAGGAGGATGTGGGGGCATCTTAAGAGCCTCTGGGAGCGCTCTTGGGGCCCCTGGGAGCTTTCTGGGAGCCTCTTGGAGGCATCCCAGGGGCCTCCTTGGGCCTCTTGGGGGCCTTTGGGGGCTTCTCGGGGGCATTTGCTCGTCTTAGGGCGTTCCTGGCCCGTCTGACGCCGTCTTAGGAGCCTCTCTGGACCGACTTGGGACCCCCTTTGGGGTGCTTCCAGGGCCGTCTTGGAGGCCATCTTGGGCGTCTTGGAGGCCTCTTGGGCCGTCTTGGGGGCCTCTTGGGGCCGTCTTGGGGGCCTCTTCGGCCGTTCTGGGGCCATCTTGGAGGCCGCTTGGGCGATCTTGGAGCGATCTTTGGGGGCTCTTGAGCCGTCTCGGGCCGTCGGAAGGCAGAAAGGGGAAAACGCAAAAATCCTTCAACCACCCAAGGACAATCAATGATAGTGGCCTCTTCAGGCCTTCCTGGAGGCTCTTGGGCCGTCTTGGCGGCCTCTTGGGGGCCTCTTGGGCCGTCTTGGGCCATCTTGGAGCCATCTTGGGCCGTTTTGGTAGCCTTCTGGCCCGTCTGACGCCGTCGGAATGCGTCATGGGAGCCTCTCTGGACCGACTTGGGGCCCTCTTGGGGTGCTTCCAGGGCCGTCTTGGAGGCCATCTTGGGCGCCTCGGAGGCCTCTTGGGCCGTCTTGGGGCCCTGGGGCCGTCTTCTGGGGCCATCTTGGAGGCCTCTTGGGCGATCTCGGAACGATCTTTGGTGGGGCCGTCGGAAGGCAGAAAAGGAATTTCGCTGCCGAGGAGACCCACATACTTATATTATGGCTGGGGTGATGATAGCTGAAGAGAAGCATGTGAGAACGATGTTGGTGGCCGTTGCCCCGCCGATACCGCAAGGACGACCGTCACGGATAGCGGCCGCGCTCAGGGACCACCCCGTGCGCACCCCCCGTGGTGTCGAGAAATCGCCACACCTGCTGTGCCTTGGACGACCGTCACGGATAGCGGCCGCGCTCAGGGACCACCCCGTGCGTACCCCGTGTGGTGTCGAGAAAACGCCACGCCTGCTGTGCCCTGGACGACCGTCACTGATAGCGGCCGCGCTCAGGGACCAACCCGTGCGCACCCCCTGTGGTGTGGAGAAATCGCCACGCCTGCTGTGCCCTGGACGACCGTCACGGATAGTGGCCGCGCTCAGGGACCACCCCGTGCGTACCCCGTGTGGTGTCGAGAAAACGCCACGCCTGCTGTGCCCTGGACGACCGTCACGGATAGCGGCCGCGCTCAAAGACCACCCCGTGCGCACCCCCTGTGGTGTGGAGAAATCGCCACGCCTGCTGTGCCCTGGACGACCGTCACGGATAGCGGCCGCGCTCAGGGACCACCCGTGCGCACCCCCTGTGGTGTCGAGAAATCGCCACGCGTGCTGTGCCCTGGACGACCGTCACGGATAGTGGCCGCGCTCAGGGACCACCCCGTGCGCACCCCTTGTGGTGTCGAGAAAACGCCACGCCGGTTGTGCCCTGGACGACCGTCACGGATCGCGGCCGCGCTCAGGGACCACCCCGTGCGCACCCCCTTTGGTGTCGAGGAAGTGCCACGCCTGCTAGGCCCTGCGTGCTGAGTTGTGCTGAGCTGTGCTGTACTGTGCTGTGCTGTGCCGAGTTGAGCTGTGCTGTGCTGTGCTGAGCTAAACTGAGCTGTGCTGTGCTGTGCTGTGTTGTGCTGTGCTGAGCTGTGCCCAGCTGCGCTGTGCAGAACTGTGCTGAGCAGTGCTGTGCTGTGCTGTGCTGTGCTGTGCTGTGCTGCTGTGCTGTGCTGTGCTGTGCTGTGCTGTGCTGTGCTGTGCTGTGCTGTGCTGTGCTGTGCTGTGCTGTGTGTGTGTGTGTGTGTGTGTGAGGTGTGTGCGGGTGTGTGGGTGTGTGCGGGTGTGAGACGCGGGTGCGGCACGGCAGGGAAGAAAAACACAACCCCACGAAACATGTGGGAACAAAAACGCAAAAATCCTTCAAGCGCCCAGGGACAATCAATGATGGAAGCCTCTTCGGGCCTTCCTGGAGGCTCTTGGGCCGCCTTGGGGCCTTTTTGGGGCCCTCTTGGGGGCCTCTTGGGCCGCCTTGGGCCATCTTGGAGCCAGCTTGGGCCGCTTTGGTGGCCTCCTGGCCCGTCTGACGCCGTCGGAATGCGTCATGGGAGCCTCTCTGGACCGACTTGGGGCCCTCTTGGGGTGCTTCCAGGGCCGTCTTGGAGGCCATCTTGGGCGCCTCGGAGGCCTCTTGGGCCGTCTTGGGGCCCTTTTGGGGCCGTCTTCTGGGGCCATGTTGGAGGCCCCTTGGGCGATCTTGGAGCGATCTTTGGCGGCTCATGGGCCGTCTCGGGCCGTCGGAAGGCAGGAAAGGAAAGACGCAACAATCCTTCAAGCAACCAAGGACAATCAATGATTGTGGCCTCTTCGGGATTGGGCCGTCTCGGGGCCTCTTGGGCCGTCTTGGGCCATCTTGGAGCCAGCTTGGGCCGTTTTGGTGGCCTCCTGGCCCGTCTGACGCCGTCGGAATGCGTCTTGGGAGCCTCTATGGACCGACTTGGGGCCCTCTTGGGGTGCTTCCAGGGCCGTCTTGGAGGCCATCTTGGGCGTCTCGGAGGCCTCTTGGGCCGTCCTGGGGCCCTCTTGGGGCCGTCTTCTGGGGCCTCTTCGGCCGTTCTGGGGCCATCTTGGAGGCCCCTCGGGCAATTTTCGGGCGATCTTTGGGGGCTCTTGGGCCGTCTCAGGCCGTCGGAATGCCGAACATAAGCAAATGGTAGAACCCTTCAAGCACCCAAGGACACTCAGCGATGCTGGCCTCTTCGGGCATTCCTGGAGGAGGAGAAGGAGGAAGGAATGAAGGAAGGACGGAATGACTGAATGACGGAAGGAACGAAATAATCAAGAAAGGAAGGAAGGAAGAACGGAGTAGGACGAGGACGAGGAAGAGGACGAGGACGAGGGCGACCACGACGACGACGCCCTCTTTGCAGGACTCTGGACTGGGACCGCGTGATCCAGAAGCGCTACCAGCCCCCACTGGTGCCCTCGTCGAGATGCCTGGACTACGTCTGCCCATCCTCCGAGGAGTGCCTGTTCGACGGCACGAGATCCCCTAACCCCCCTCCCTCCTGTCTCCTGCCCCTGGCCCCTGCTCGCCCCTGCTCGCCCCTGCCCTCGCTGGGAGGCGGGAGGAGGAGGGAGGAGGAGGGAGGAGGAGGAGGAGGAGGAGGAGGAGGAGGAGGAGGAGGAGGAGGAGGAGAAGCAGGAGGAGGACGTAGGAGGAGGAGGAGAAGGAAGAGGAGGAGGAGGAGGAGGAAGGAGAAGAATAATAAGAAGAAGAAGGACGAGGACGTAGGAGTATGTGTAGGAGGAGGAGGAGGAGGAGGAGAAGGAGCAGGAGGAGGAGGAGGAGGAGGAGGAGGAGGAGGGAGGAGGAGACGGAGGAGGACCCGTGCAAACCCAAGAGTCACCCACGATGTTGGAATAAACCCTCCCTCCCAGCTCCCTCTTCATTGGCCCCTACAAGGATTCTTTCCACCGATGGGACTGCCTCGTTGGAAGGCAGCCGTTTGAAGACCCTGAAGCATGTCAAAACATGTTCTCGGTATTCCAAAGCCACGGATCAACCTGACTGTTGCGTCGATCCCGAACGGTGCCAGAACGCCATTCCTGCTTCCAACGTCGCGAATCAACGGAATTGTTGCACCCTCATAATCCGAAATCCTTCCACACGCTATTTTTGGTATGCTGATCATGGGACACCGCGATACCCTTTCACATGTTAAACACGTATGTGCGCGGCGGTAAGGCGAGGGCCACATTTTGAAACGGAGCAACCGCCCCCAATCCGTGAAACTCTTGCATGTATTCAAGACGAATGTGCGCGGCGCTAAGGCGAGAGCCACCTTTTGACAACCATTCGCCCTCAACCCCCTGAAACTCTTGCACACTGTTCAAACGAATCTGCGCGGCGGTAAGGCGAGAGCCGCATTTTGAAAACCATTCGCCCTCCATCCGTGAAACTCTCGCAAATTTGTAAAGTGAATCTGCGCGGCGTAAGGAAAACGAATGGGGGAGGAGGAGGAGGAGCAGGGAGGGAGGGATGGATGGATGGAGGAAGGGAGGGAGGAGGAGGAGGACGTAGTAGTAGTAGTAGTAGTAGTAGTAGTAGTAGTAGTAGTAGTAGTAGTAGTTAGTAGTAGTAGTTAGTAGTAGTAGTAGTAGTAGTAGTAGTAGTAGTAGTAGTAGTAGTAGTAGTAGTAGTAGTAGTAGTAGTAGTAGTAGTAGTAGTAGTGTAGTAGTAGTAGAGGAGGAGGAGGAGGAGGAGGAGGAGGAGGAGGAGGAGGAGGAGGGAGGGGGGAGGGAGGGAGGAGGAGGGAGGGAGGGAGGGAGGGTGGGAGGGAGGAGAGGGAGGAGGAGGAGACGGAGGAGGAGGGGGAGGAGGAGGAGGAGGAGGAGGAGGAGGAGGAGGAGGAGGAGGAGGAGGAGAAGGAGAGGAGGAGGAGGAGGAGGAGGAGGAGGAGGAGGAGGAGGAGGAGGAGGAGGAGGAGGAGGAGGAGGAGGAGGAGGAGGAGGAGGAGGAGGGGGAGGAGGGCGAGGAGGGGGAGGAGGAGGTCCGCAGAGGTGCCCCGAGGTCCCCGAGATCTCCACTGACCTCTAGGGCCCTCCCGAGGCCACTTGAGGCTTCTGAAGGCCCCACAGGGAGTCAACACGCACAGTCGAACGGAGGTATGAAATCGAGGTCGGTTCGGGGAGGGTACCCTAATGTCCTTCGTACTTATTCGATGTTCTCGTGCGTCCTGGGGGGACGCCCTCGAATGTTCCCCAGTTTGGCCGGCGGAGGGTCTCATGTTCTTGAAGGCTGTTCTTCTTTCCTAGGTCCGGTTATACACGAGAACAGATCCCGTTTCTCTTCAAACGCCCAAGCCCGAGGAGGGATGGGAACTTAATTATGGCATCCACTGAAGATCGGAGCCGCACGAGAGTGGCAATCTATAGGATTCGTGCCCCAGGAGAAGCCCACTCTATAGGAACACGCGGGAACTAAAAATGCAAATTGTAGGGACATGCGTAACACACCACGGATTGGTGCCCCAGGAGAAGCCTCATCTACAGGAGCATACGTAAGACACATAGGATTGGAGCAACTCCTGTGGCCTCCTGGGGGGTTTCCTGGGGCTTCCTGGAGCAGCTTGGGGCCTCCTGCGGCCTCCTGAGGCCTCCTTGGGCCTCCTCCGGCGTCCTGGGGCGGCCTCCTCTGGCGTCCTGGGGTCTTCTGGGGCCTCCTGGGGCCTCCTGGAATCTTTCGGGCCTCCTGGAGCCTCCTTGGGCCTCTTGCGACTTCCTGGGGTTTCCTGGCGCCTCCCAGGGCCTCCTGGGGCCTCCTGGGGCCTCCTGGGGAGGATTCGTTCCCCAGGGAGGCGCAATCTGTAGGACCAGACGAAAAACACACAGGATTGGAGCCATAGGAGAGGGGCACTCTATAGGAACATACGTAAACCATTAAGGACTCGCGCCCCAGGAGAGGCCCAATCTATAGGAACATACGTAAAATGCATAGGATTGGAACCACATCCGCTCGACACATCCTCACAATTTGGCCCTCCTGGGATGAGACAACCAGCGCCTCGCCCGAGGCATCTTCAACATCTGCTCTGAAAGCGGAGGATGCTGGGGCGGTCAAACAGGCAAGCCGTTCGATACCTCCCCGCAGTCTGAGCCCCTGGCGGTGCTGAAATCAGCGCTTCACCGGAGACATCCTTATAATCTGTTTTGAACGCAGACGAGTCTGGCCACCGAAACATACCGACCGCCCGAGACATCCTCGCACTCTGGCCACTCTTGGGTGCGAAAACCAGCGCCTCGCCCGAGACATCCTCAACATCTGGTCCGAACGCAGAGGATATTGGGCACGCAAACAGGCAAACCGCTCAAGCCATTCCCGCAATCTGGGCATCACTGGGCCCGTGACCCCTTCTGGCCCTCCCCCCCCTTGGGGATGCGAAAACCAGCGCCTCGCCCGAGACATCCTCAACATCTGTTCCGAAAGCAGAGGATGTTGGGGCATCATCATCATCATCCTCATCCTCATCATCATCATAATCATCCTCATCCTCATCCTCATCCTCATCCTCATCCTCATCATCGTCGTCATCGTCATCATCATCAGCATCATTATCATCATCAGCAGCATCGCCACCATCATCATCATCACCACCATCATCATCATCAGCATCATCACCATCATCACCATCATCATCATCATCATCATCATCATCCCAATCGTCACCATCGTCATCATCATCAGCATCAGCAGCATCAGCATCACCACCACCATCATCATCATCACAAAAACATTAGCATCAGCATCAGCATCAGTATCATCATTAGTATCGTCATCACCATAATAAGTATGCACTGCGTGGAGCTCCCCACATGTGCACCTAGTTTCCTGGCATTTTCCGCTGCGAGTGTCAGGGTACGAGCGACTATGCGTATGAGTGGGCTGAGTATGAGAGTCTGAGTGCAGGTGAGCCTGAGTGCGAGCGAGTTTTAGTGTGAGAGAGGTTATGCGTATGAGTATGAGTATGACTAAGCTTAGTGTAGGTGCATCTAGCCTGTGTGATCTGAGCATTATGTAATGTATGTATGTATGCATGCATGCATGCATGTCTGTCTGTCTGTCTGTCTGTCTGTCTGTCTGTCTGTCTGTCTGTGTGTGTATGTATGTATGTATGTATGTATGTATGTATGTATGTATGTATGCATACATGCATGTATGTGTGTATGTATGCATGCATATAGGTATGTATGTATGTATGTATGTATGTATGTATGTATGTATGTATGTATGTATGTATGTATGTATGTATATTTGTATGTATATATGTACGT
>CAUYUJ010008487.1:32500-39859 GCA_963575745.1 Prorocentrum cordatum
CTCTTACTCTTACTCTTACTCCTCTCATCATCACCACCATCATCATCATCATCATCATCATCATCACCACCACCATCACCATCACCATCACCATCACCATCACCATCACCATCACCATCACCATCATCACCATTATCATCGTCATCATCGCCATCGTCGTTAGCGTCGTTGTATCCATCAGCATGGTCACCATGGTCATCAGGTGTCATCATCATCATCATCATCATCATCATCGTCATCATCATCACCATCATCATCACCACCACCACCACCTTGCAGACATCCTCGCAATCTGAACCACGAAGGGGGGAAAAGCAGCGCCTCGCCGTAGACATCCTCAGAATCTGATTTGAACGCAGACGAATCTGGCCACAAAAAGAGGCAAACCGCTTGAGACATCCTCGCACTCTAGGTCCCCCCAGGGGTGCGAAAGCCAGCGCATCGCCCGAGACATCCTCAAAATCTGCTCCGACAGCGGAGGATGTAGGGGGCGCACACAGGCAAACCGCTCGACTCGTCCCCGCAATCTGGGAGCGAACGGACGAATGAGATACCTCCTGGCGGCTCCCATTTGGGGTGGGCTGAAACCAGCGCCTCGCCCGAGATATCTTCTGAATCAGTTCGGAACGCAGACGAATTTAGCTGCCAAAACAGGCAAACTGTTTGAGACATCCTCGCAATCTGCCCCCCCCCCCCCCCCCCAGGGGTGCGAAAACCAGCGCCTCGCCCGAGACATCCTCAAAACTTGCTCTGACAGCGGAGGATGTTGGGGGCGCAACCAGGCAAACCGCTCGAGACGTCCCCGCAATTTGGGCGCGAACGGAGGAGTGAGATATCCCCTGGCGTACCCCCTTGGGTGTGCTGAAACCAGCGCCTCGCCCGAGACATTCTGAAACGCTGCTCCATCATCATCTTCAGCGCCTCGCACGAGACATCCTCAACATCTGCTCCGCTATCATTATCATCATCAGCATCATCAGCATCATCAGCATCATCAGCATCATCAGCATCATCATCATCATCATCATCATCATCATCATCAGCATCGTGATCATACTGATAAACAGCATCATCATCATTTTATCATCGTCGTCAGCATTGCCACCGTGAACCTTATCATCGTCACCACCACCACCATCATCATCAGCATCAACATTATCATCATCGTCGTCGTCGTCGTCATCACCAGTATCATCATCATCATCATTATCATCATCATCGTCATCATCGTCATCGCCATCGTCACCATTGTTGTCAACATCATTATTGTCATTCTCATCATCAGCAACCACAGCACCACCATCCTGATCATCAGCACCACCATTAACATCATCATCATCATCACCACAACCTTAGTAGCGACCCTGAGTGTGACTCTGAGGAGGAGGATGATGAGGAGGGAAGTGCGTGAGGAGTCGGCGCGGTCGGAGTAATAGCAATAATCCCATCCTTGAGATATGGGGAATCATCTTCTTCATCAGCATATTCAGCATCATCATCATCGTCGTCGTTATCATCATCAGTACCATCATCATCATCATCATCATTAGCATCATCATCATCATAAGCATCATAGCATCATCACCATCATCATCATCATCATCATCATCATCATCATCACCACCACCACCATCATCATCATCATCATCATCAGCATCAGCATCAGCATCACCATCATCATCATCATCATCATCATCATCATCATTATCATCGTCATCGTCATCGTCATCGTCATCGTCATCGTCATCGTCATCGTCATCGTCATCGTCATCATCATCATCATCATCATCATCATCATCATCATCATCATCATCATCATCATCATCATTATCATGATAATCAGGAGGAAGAGGATGAGGGTGTGTTCTCGTGCTTGGCGCGGTCGGAGTATTAGGAATAACCCTATCCTTCGAATATGGGGAATGACAACACCGCGACAAATCACGACGGAATCCCTAACCCCGATTTTTCTGTTGCTCTTCGCGAGCCGGATCGACCTGTGTGGGTCCCGGGACCTGAAACCGGGCTCGAAGACGCCCGGTGTGAAAAGGCGGTATCGCCCAGGTCTCAGAGTCCTCGTGGCTAACAAGCTTCAGAACACACACCGCTCCCAGTTCGACGGCGGGATGACTGGCTGCTTCGACGACGGCCTGATGGCTGGCTGCTTCAACGACGGCGGGATGGACGGCTGCTTCGATGGGGGCGAGCACGGCGTCGAGCAGGCTGGCGGCGGCCTCACCGACGAGCAGCAGGCGCGACAGCGGGCTCGGAGGAGGGACAGCACCTCGCAGCGGCAGGGGCAGGGGGAGACGGAGAGGAAGATGAGGCGGGAAGGTGAGGAGAGAAGAGGAGGAGGGGTGAGATGGAGGGCACGGAAGGAGAGGGAGGGGCCGGGAATGCACCGCGGGAGCGGAGGATCGAGGAGGAGGAGGAAGAGGAGGAGGAGGAGGAGGAGGAGGAGGAGGAGGATGAGGAGGAGGAGGAGGAGGAGGAGGAGGAAAGGTAGGACTAGGTGGGGAGAGGAGAGGGATGACGGAGGAGGGAGGCAGGGAGGGGAGAGGGAACGAGCGCCAGTGGCAGACCCATCAATCAAAGAGGGGGGCTGATGACCAGTGTGCTTATTTCCCTCCCCTCCCGGCGCGCAGGCCAGGGGGGGCGGCAAGGCGTGCTCCGGTGCGCAGGCCAGGGGCATCCTCATGGGAAAAGATGCTCAGGAGGGCATGGGGATCGACCCCCCAGGAGCAGGAGGCAGGGCTCATTTCGATTCCGCCGATTCGATTCGATTCGATTTGATGCTGGTGGCTTCCGATTCGGATTCGACTTAAGACTCCGATGTGGCATCCGATTCCGCGATGAAGACGTGCTAGCCCGCCGATTTCTGGAGATTCGACTTCTCCCGACTCGGCTCGCAATTTCCGCCGATCCGATTCGTTTCGATCGCCGATCCGACTTATTGATTCGATTCTGGGCCCTCCTGGGAGGAGGAGCAGGAGGACGAAGCGCGTGGAGCGGAGGTAACCTCCTCGCGTGCCGACCGCACATGGATCCCCTCCTCATGCTCCTCGTCCTCTGCGTCGTCGTCGCCGCCGTCGTCGTCGCCGCCCCCCTACGCAAAGTTTTGCCCTCGCCTCGCTCCCGTGCCCTCGGCCTCCGCGATCCCGGCAGGCTCTCTTCGACAACTACGGCAGCTGCTTCGGCGCGTACTGAAAAGCAGGGCACCCCAGGGGCGCACCGTACAGGGCGCGGCCCCGCACGCGGAGGCGGCCGAGAGCCCGAGGGGGGGGGGGCGGGCGGCGACCCGAGCCGCTAGTCGGGCCTGTCCCTCTACAGGGGGAAGATTCAAGAATACGTTTCCTCGGAGCCCATCTAGGATCGGGGGCGGAGAAGAGGGGGGTGATGACTAGGGGGGGGTGGACCTCATGGCGGGGGCCATGATATTTCCCCAGATTTCATGCCGCCTCTTCTTGTTTCATTACGTCCCTGGCCCCCCCGCTGGGCCGCGCACATGCCGCCGGTCATGATTTGCACCCCTCCTCTTGGACACCCCCCTCTTGGCCGCTCCGGATACAGGGGGAACATTCCAAAATACGTTTACTCGGAGCCCATCTAGGAGGCCTCCAGTCTGGGCGTCTGGGCTCAAGAGACGGGGGTCAATGCGAGCGGAGCTCAGTCAGAGCGCCAGATCTTGCAGGATCCTGCAGGGCTAGGGTCGCATTGACCCAGGTTTGGGTGCAGGATCCTGCAGTATCCTGCAAACTGACCCGGGCTGGATTGACCGGGGCCAGAAGACCCCCGATGGAGCACGCTAGGGTCGTGTGGGCGGCCTTCGTCGAGGAAGACAAAGCTGCATAAGCATGAATTTTGAGATCCCCGCGCGGAGTTATTGGATCTGCGCCAGGCCCCCCCCAGGCGGCGTCTCCAGCGTCGCCCCTGCCGCGCTCCGCGCGCCAGGGAGGGGTGTGCAGCCCTGATCCAAGTCATCCGCTCGGAGCTCGGGCAGTTTAGGAAGATGCAGTTTTTCCATATTCTTTACCAGCTTGAAGCATATCCCTGGCCCCACGTTTATAGCACCATCTTGCCTCGGTGCCGATCGAGAGGATACAACGTGTTTCTGAGGGCGCATCCCTGAGCCTGTCATCTCGTTTGGGCTTGTCAATCTCAGGGATCGGGATCAGCTCGAGGTTGGCCACACAGGGCTGGACCTGAACGGTGTTTTTGGTGATCTAGTGGGCCGTTTTCGTTTCGACTTCGTTTTGCGGTAGAGGCGGATTCGGGACAAAAGCGAAGGACAACGAGAATACGACGGAAACGAAAAACACTGTTTAGGTTCAGCCCTGTGGCCACAGCCTAGAAAAAGTGCAGTTTTTCTTCACAGTCGCGGGGGGATCGTCCCCGAGCAGTGCTCGGGCTCCGGAGGCGGCCTCTGTCTGGCCCCGTGGTGGATGGAGGAGGAGGAGGAGGAGGAGGAGGGGGGGGGGAGGAGGAGGAGGAGGAGGAGGAGGAGGAGGAGGAGGAGGAGGAGGAGGAGGAGGAGGAGGAGGAGGCGGAGGAGGAGGAGGAGGAGGAGGGGCCATCTCAGGAGGTCGGGCTGCTCCCGGGGGGAGGCGTCGAGCACTCCGGGGGTCCGCGTCGGGAGCAAGTGGCGACGCTGGGAGTCCGGGTGCAGAAGGAGCCCCGCCTCCATCGGCAGAGGGCCGCCCCCCGCCCCCTGCCCCCTTGCGCTCGCGGCCACCTCGGGGCACTTTGGGCCCCCTCTGCAGGCCTTGCCTAGCTCGGCTCACACTGGGGGGAGCCGAGCGTGCACCAGCACCAAGCCTTGCCGGGCCCAGCCGGGAGGGCGCGCATCGGGCGGGGCGGGGACTCGGCAGATCGCAGCTCCAGGGCGTGCTGGAGCGCTCTCTCGGAGCGTTCTGGAGCAGCCGCGGCGCCCGCTACGTCCTCCAGAGCCGCCAGATCTCAGAGGCCCCTGGTTCGTCCCGGTCCGATCTCGTGCTGGTCCTGGTTCCTCTCAGCACGCATTGATTCAAGCAGTGGCGAAGCGTCCCCGCTCGCCTATAGTCCCACCAAACAATGTCCTAAGAACCTTTTGTGGTTTCCACGAAATGTTCTTAGAACATTTCTGGCGGAGTCTGTCTTGTTTTATCACATCGGGTCTATGTTCCAAGACCATTGTTTTTGTTCTTAGAACATTTTCGGGTTCTAAGAACATTTCGTGGTAGGACTATAGATATGCCGGGACGGTCGGTCCCTGCTCAATTGGTGCTGGGCCCAGGACGGGCTTGGCCAGGGGTGGTGCTGGCGGCTGGTCGGCGCCCTCCCGCAGATGCCCACTGCGGCGAGATGCGGCACACACGGCTGCTCGCGTCAGCGCACGCCTCCGTGATCCTGCAGGGAGGGGGGGTGGAGGCGGCAGTGGAGGCCCCTGCGCTCGGCCGAGCTTCGAGAGGCACCGCAGACGTGGCTCCGGGCGCGTGGCTTCGCGACGGGCCCCGTTGCCGTGCAGGAGTCGGCGCGCTCCGTCGCCGAGTCCTGCGGCACTGGCGCCCAGTTTCGGATCCGTGAGTCCATGCTTGCGTGCGCCCGAGTTGCTCGTGGCCCAGGCTGCCCCCAGGATCTCCCTGGAGGCCCCCGCGGCCTCCGGAGCACCCGTCGCGAGGCCCAGAGGGCCCCACGGGCTCCAGAACGCGGCGGCAATTTAGGGGCAGTTTTTTATAACGCGAATTCATTGTTATTGTTCTTTTATGTATTACTATCATCATTATTGTTATTATTATCATTCTTCTTCTTCGTCCTTCTTCTTATTATCAATGTTGTTTTATTACTATTATTTTCATCATTTATATTAGTATTAGTATTCGTATTATTATTGTTATTGTTGTTATTATTATGGTTACTACTATTATTATTATTATTATTATTATTATTATTATTATTATTATTATTATTATTATAATAATAATAATTATTATTATGCGTATCATTATTATCATTCTCACACTTGTTATTACAAGTACTACTTTTATTATTGCCATCATGATATGTATATGTATGTATATATATATATATATATATATGTTGTTTTTCGTCTTGTCTGCTTTTACGCGACGATTGATTCCAACTGCACCCAAGCAGCCCAGCAACCTCAGCACCCCCCGAAAAGGGGAGGATCGGCAAGGGGTGGGGGGGAGGGGGGCGGATGGGGCCTCCGCCCTCCTGCCCGCAGCTGGGAGCCGCTCCGCCGCCGGGCCCCCTCGTGGCCGCCTCTGACGCGGGGGGGCGCCGGGAAGCACTGGCGGCGCGCAGCGGCTTCGTGGCCCCCTCTCCTCTCGGGGGGGGCCAAGAGGGGGGTGAGGACCAGGGGGGGGGGGTGGATCTCCTGGCGGGGCCACGAGATCTCCCCAGATTTCACGGCGCCTCCTCTTGCTTCAACGCGTCCCCGGCCCCCGCCCCTGGGCCGCGCACATGCCGCCGGCCATGATCTGCGCCCCCCCCCCCCCCTCTTGGACGCTCCCCTCTTGGCCGCCCCCGATCCTCTGCCACCCTCCTCTTCTCTTCTCGTCAGAGCGGCCTCTGAAGCGCTGGGCAGATGGCGTCGGCACCTCAGAGTTTTGGAAGAACGCATCAGCCGTCAGCGTTTCGGGAATCTGGGCAGAAATTTGCCAGAAATTTTGCGAGGAGCCAGGCGCCGTCAGCTTTCGAGCATGTCGCCTGGCATCCCGAGCAGGGGTTCGACCTCTTGTCGTCCGCCGCGAGAGGAGATCAGGGGCAACGATGGGGGGGGATCAGGCACAGGGTGGGGATGCATCGACCCCCAAATCGCCCAGTGATCGCCGGGAGGGGTATGGTGGTCCCGCCCCGCCCAGGAGGGTTCGGGCTTGCTATCGTGGGCATGTCGGCGATCTATCGGCGATCGCCGATTCCAGGTCGATGTTTCCCCCCTTTGCCAGTCCCCCCCCCTTTCGTTGCCCCTATGGAGAGGGAGGGTAGTCTCACGGCTGAGGCACGTTTCACCGGGCGCATTTTTCTTGGCCGAAGTCTCATTAATATGTACCGAAGCGGTTGCGGCGAATCACCGCCGCCCATTGCTTTTTGGAAACGCCCATGCGGCCAAACGTTGGGCCGCAGGCTGGCCAAGCTATTGGATTATGTGTTCCCCCGGCCGTTGTGGAACCTCTTAGGGGAACAAATGGGAGAGAAAGATAAGGAGGATGAACGGGATGATGATGATGATGATGATGATGATGATGATGATGATGATGATGATGATGATGATGATGATGATGATGATGATGATGATGATGCTGATGCTGATGCTGATGCTGAAGCTGATGCTGATGCTGAAGCTGATGCTGATGCTGA
>CAUYUJ010008488.1:8797-38797 GCA_963575745.1 Prorocentrum cordatum
AGCCCGAACGACTCACACCAGGAGGGGCCCGAACGACTCACACCAGGACGAGGGGCTCGAACAACTCACACCACGAGAAGCCCGAACGACTCACACCAGGACGAAGAGCCCGAACGACTCAAACCACGAAGAGCCCGACCGACTCACACCAGGAAGAAGGGCCCGAACGACTCACACCAGGACGAGAGGCCCGAACGACTCAAACCACGAGGAGCCCGAACGGCTCGCACCAGGACCAGGGGCCCGAACGACTCACATCACGAGGAGCCCGAACGACTCACACCAGGAAGAGGGGCCCGAAGGACTCACACGGACGATGGGGCCGAACGACTCACCCCACGAGGGGCCCCAACGACTCCCACCAGTCGTCGTCGTCGTCGTCGTCGTCGTCGTCGTCGTCGTCGTTGTCGCCGCCGCCGCCTTCGTCGTCGTCGTCGTCGACGTCGTCGTCGTCGTCGTCGTCGTCGCGGTTGTGGTCGTCGTCGTCGTCGCGGTCGATATCGTCGTCGTCGTCGGGTGCGTCGTCGTTGTTAGGATCATCGCTGTGGTCGTCGTCTCCGCTAAATCCCTCTTGCCTCCCACCGCTTTCTCTCCCTCCTCCTCCGCCTCGTCCTTCTCCCGCTCCCACCACAAGGAGGATGTACAAGGAGGCTGGAGGAAGGAGGAACAGGGGAGATATGCGGGGGCAGGCGGAAACACGCCTGAAAAACACGACTGTCGGCATGCTTCGCAAGAGTTGCTGTTTTGAGATGGGCTGGTGGGGATACGCGAAGCGTGAAGAATTATTCTTCTGACTGTTATAATTCGCCGGCCCAACGGGCCAGAGGCGTGCTAAGATCCCCGGTAACTTGTTAACAATATTTCTAGTTCGCGCGCGCGGAGCGGCCCCTGGGGGCCCCCGGACGAAAAGTACCCCGGCAAGGTCCCGAGAGAAGCCCGGGAGAAGCCACCAGACCACTCCAGGGGAGGGTATTTTTCGACACCCCTCACGAGGATCGTGGCCTCCGAGGGGGGAGCCGCAATCGACTACCCCCAAGAGCCCCCCAAGAGGCCCTGGGGGCCTCCAAAACGCCGCCAAGGAGCCCCAAGAGACTCCCAAGAGGTCCCCAAGAGGCCCCCAAGAGGCCCTAAAGAGGGCTCCAGGGCCGGCGGCATGAGCGAAGCGATTAAATAATTATTCTTATTATTCGTATTATCAGCATATTATTAAAATTAATATTATTAGTACTATTACTATTACTATTATTATTAGTATTATTATTACTATTATTATTCGTATTATCGTTATTAATATTATTAGTATCATTCGTATTATTACTATTTTTTATTATTATGACTACTACTATTATTCGTAGTAATTGTATCATTGCTATTATTAGTAATCCTGTTATAATTACTACTAATATTAGTAGAACAATAATAACAATTATTGTTGTTATTATGATTACTATGCTTATTCATATTATTAGTACTATTATTATTATTTCTACTTCTATATACAACTACCATATGTATGATATATTGTGGCGCGAGAGGGAGGCTGGCCCTGCCCCCCCCTGCCTGCCGCGCCAGCCGCGCCAACCGCGCGGCGAAGACCACGGCCGCAGCCGCCGCGCGCAGCCGCCTGGCGGGCGAGAGACCGGCCCACCGGGGGCGCCCTGCGGCGCCCGGGATCCTTGGCAGCCTCCTGAGCATTACAATGAAAACGTATAGTAAGGTCGCGTGGTAAGGACGCAAGACCCTTGGAGACCGAAGTTGGGTCTTTTAGGGCGGCGGACGACCAGTGATAATGGCAGGGACGAGCCTCAGAGGCAAGGACACGAGGGTACCCTAGATGAAGGCGCGCGTCCTTACTAGGCGCGTTGACTGTATCTTAGGGTGGATGGGCTTTTGCCCCTCGAGAATCAATCCGTCTTGTGATTCACCTCTTGCAGATCCAGGCCTCGAAAACCAATCGAGACGGCATTTCAGACTTCACCCTTTGCCCTCCACCCAAAGAAAATGCTCGGGCCTCTGGCTGCGACCCCAGAGCCCCTGGCGTTGCGTAAAAATCATGACGAGATGTTCACTTCATACGTTTTCAACCTCTGGGGGCCCTCGCCGGGCCTCAGGACCGTGGAGAAACGACTCGGGATGAAAAACCGGTCCCGGGGAATGGGTCGAAGCAGCTGGGGCTAGGTCGGGCATGTTCCCCTGCAGGCGGACATTGCATGACAGAGGAAGAGTCGTCAACAAATATCAAAACATACTCAGAACGTCGTCCCCAGGCTCGGCCTCGGCCGCCGGGGGCCCTCCCGGGGCCATTCTTCCGGGGCCCTGAAGGCACGCGGCTCGGGGCGAGGCGCGGGTGCAGGGGCAGAGGTCCAGGCCTCAGGGGGAGTTACCCTGCGCTTCCACGTGGCGAGAAAACTGCAGCCTCACAGAACACCTCGACCGGGGCCCTGGGCCCCATACATCTTCGGAGCCCGAGGCGAGGAGGAATCCCCCCTGGTGAAAAGGCTGCGACGCCAGCATCTCAGGGTCGGCCCAGCCCTCAAACTTTCGGGCCATGATTCTGCTCTCCCCTCGCCCTTATTCTTCCAGACCTTCCGTGCTGACCTTCCACACTCTTGCGCTTCGTGAAGCGCCGGCTTTTCCTGCGTCTCCCGAGGCTTTCAATAGTTTTAATGCATCGCCTTCCGCGCCTTCCGCAGAGGCCGGAAGGTGTGGAAGATGGAGGTGCAGGGTAAGGTGTGAACGAATCACCTCGTGCGAGGCTGTCGGGCGTGTTCGTCGCTTCTTGGCGGCTCTCCAGCCCTGGAATGCTCTCCAGCGGCCGCGCCTCGCCGAGGGCGCTCTGGGGGCGCTCTGGGCATCGTCCCGAATGGCCGCCTGAGGCCCGAGCCATGACACGAAAACCAGAGCTGCGCAGGAGGCCCAGAACTCCGACGATCTGAGTCTTTCCATCTAGGCGCGCTTCCTCGACTTCGGCCTCGTGGAGCCTGCTATCCGGCCGCGGGGACGTCGTCAACGCACCAGGGGCGGCAAAACTATTCCCAGAGAAGGGGTCGGGACCTCTCAGGGGCCGCGCATTTGCACAAAACTCAGATCGTCGGATGGTTCGGAGGGCGGAAGCACAACCAGCGGACGCCTTCCTGTTCCAACTCCGATGGCGGGGGGGTGGTCCTTGGGGGGGGGAGGGGAGGGGGGGGGTGGGGCCGCGTTCCCGGGCCCCGGGGGGCGGTTTTCATCCCAGTCATCGGCCCTTCATCAAAGTTTTGAAGGGTATTTGGTGGTGCTCCCGTTGTGGAGCCTGGGCCATTCGTGCTGCCAAGAAAGTCGTGGATCCCTGCCAAGCCCCCACAGAAGGAGGCAGGAAGGCGATCCAGAAGCTCACCCAAGGTAAACTTCCGCCAGGTCTCAACGCCTGGCTAGACGGGCCCACATGAGGCTCGTCGTCGGCTGCCCTCACGCGGAGGGGACGAACCAGCTGTCGAGGCGGGCGCGCGCGGAGGAGGACGAGGAGGAGGAGGACGAGGACGAGGAGGAGGAGGAGGAGGGGTAGGAAGGAGGGAAGTGAGGAGGAGGAGGAGGATGAGCAGAAGGAGGAATGGAGGAGGAGGAGGAAGGAGGAGGAGGAGGAGGAGGGGAGGAGCAGAAGGTAGGAGGAGGAGGAGGAAGGAGGAGGAGGAGGAGGAGGAGGTAGGAAGGAGGAGGAGGAGGAGGCAGGGAGGAATGAGGAGGAGGGGGGAGGAGAAAGAGTGGAGGATGAGGAGAAGGAGGAGGTGAGGATGGGGAGGAGGAGGCAGGAGGAGGAGAAGGACGGGAGGAGGAGAAGGAGGAGGAGGAAGAGGTGGGAGAGGAGGAGGAAGGAGGAGGAAGGAGGAGGAGGAAGGATGGAGGAAGGAGTGAGGAGGAGGAGGAGGAGGAGGAGGAGGAGGAGGAGGTGGAGAAGAGGAGGAGGAGGAGGAGGAGGAGGAGGTAGAGGAGGAGGAGGAGGAGGAAGGAGGAGGAGGTGGACTGGAGGAGGAGGGGAGGAGGAGGAGGAGGAGGAGGAGGAGGAGTGATGAGGAGGAGGAGAGAAGAAGGAGGAGGAGATGGAGGAGGAGGAAAGGAGGAAAAGGGAAGGAGGAGGTGGAGGAGGAGGACGGAGGAGGAGGTGGAGGAGGAGGGGAGGAGGAGGAAGGAGGAGGAGACGCGGACCGCTTCCGCCGCCACGCGCCCCGCCGCCGCTGCCGCGCGAGGGCCGCCGTCTGCGCAGCCGCACCGCGGCCAGCACGGCCCAGCCGGCGCCCGCAGGCGCCGCGCGCCGCGGCGGGCGGAGCGCCGCCGCGCGCGGTCAGCTGTGCCGCGGGCCGGCCTCGGCCGTCCCCGCGCCCGCCAGGTCGTCGAACGCTGCGCCCCTCCCTCCCACATTCCTACCTCCCCCTCTCCTCCTCATTCCACTCCTCCTCCTCCTCATCCTCCTCCTCCCTCCTCCCTTCCTCCTCTCCTCCTCCTCCTCCTCCACACGCGAACCCTACCCCACCACCCCACGATATCAAAGGGGGGGGGTGGGACTCGCTTCGCTCGGGAGGCCCCGAGCGAATTGAACCCTACCTCCTCCCCCTCAGAACTCGCGTGGTAGGGTTCGCATGTGGCCACCGATTGCCATCGCTCGGACGTCCATTGCCCGTGCATCTTTTTAATTATCGTGCGTGTTGTTGTTTGTTGTTGCTTTTTCCCTCTGTTGCCAGACGATCCAGGATGCTCCTCGAGGGTCCTCGCTGGGAGAACATAGAATGCACACGTCCGAGCGATGCCAAGGCATCGCCGCTGTCGCCGCGCGGGCGCGCGCGCGCAGGGCCGTCGACGCCACGGCTTTCAAGGGCCCGGGGCTCGAGGCTCGAGCTTCGAGGGTGTCGAGGGTCTGGGGCGTTGCGGTCTCTTCCACCCCGAGAGTCCCAGAGATCCAACTCTCACATCGCCAGCAGAAAACACTATTGTAGGTTCGTGCGGCGTCGGCGCGCGCACAAGTGTTTGACACTGCGTCGATCGTTGAACCTTGAACCGATCGCGGCCCCGATCGTTCAAGGTTGAATCCCGTCGGGTCGTGTGGCGCTACCATGTCCCTCGGTGTTCCCGCGTCCTTCATTCAATCACACGGAATTCAGCCTTGAATAGGGGAACGAAAAATGACATAAACATAAAAACTCGGAGGTCCGCGCGGATTTCTTGGATCGGCGCTGGGCCCCCCCCGGCGGCGCCCCCAGCGCCGCCCCTGGCGCGCTCCGCGCGCCAGGGAGGGGGGGTCCAGCGTCGATCCGAGACATCCGCGCGGACCTCCGAGGTTTTTTGTTCATGACACTTCTCGTTCCCCTGTTCGACCATGTGGAATTCAGCCTCGAACGCCTGCGCCGGCGCCCGCGCCATCGCCGCGTGAGCCTACTGTGCCGAAGGCTGTCGTCGTTCTCGGCCTCCGGGGGCCCTCGTCGGGCCCTGGGAGCGTCCAACAGTGCGTCTATCCTCGCCAGAAGCTAGGGCTCCCAACTTCGCGCTTCGCGCTCCGCGAAGCGCGAATAACTTCGCGCTCTCGCGCCGCCCTCCCAAAGGGAGAATAGGAGGACGAGGAGGAGGGGGAGAAGGAACGAGGACCGCGAAGCGCGAAGCGCGAATAACTTCGCGCCCTCGGGGGAGCCCTTGTCGCCAGAAGCGGGTGGACTGCAGCGACCCTCACGCCGCGGCTGACGCGGCCGCCAGCGCGGCACGCCGCGTGGAGAAGGGGGCGCTGCGCTCACGCGCGACCTTGCGCGGGAAGCCTGCGCGCCAAGTGTCCGCGCACTCGTCGACCACGCCTTCTCTCGTCTCGCTCAGCTCTCCGAGGGGTACGCTGTTTTCAAGGCAGGCGGTTTCTCCTCGCTCTCGGCCCTCCAGGGGTCGGCGCATCGGGCCCGAGGGCCAGCAGAGGTGGGCCTGGGGCGGCAGCCTGCTCCCGGGGAGGCTGTCGGGACCTCTGGGGCTGAGGATTCTTGCAGGCAGAGTTTCTGCGGACGTCGGAGCCTCGGGCGTCGCAATTCTCTCGCGCCGGGCGACTTCGCTCAGTGTCGGGCTCCCGGGGCCCTCGCGGAGCGAGCTGGCTCAAGCAACGCGACAGGAAGTCGGGTCTGTAGGGCTCCAGGCGTGTTTTTTTACGCGGTGTCGCCACCCTCTCGCGCCGTCGGATCTCAGGGGAAGGCCTTCCAGGTCATGCGACGTCGCGGATCGCGCACCACGTGGCGTGGACGCGCAGGCATCGCCGTCGCGAGCCCTCCGCGGAGAGGGGCAATTTTCCGGTCCAGGCTGCGACGCGCGAAGCGCGAGCATCCTCTCGCCCCCCAGAGTCGATGATCCTCAGGACGTCTGTTAGCAACCACGTCTGCTTGTGCCTTTCAGCGCGACGCAGGCGGTGTACTGGGGGCTGGCACCGGCTGCGCGCTGTCGGTGGAGGTGAACGGGTATATATATATATATATATATATATATATATATATATACATACACACAACGCACGTCCTGCGGATCATCGACAAGGGTTGCAGCGGCTTTCGAAGGCTTGACGAGTGCCTCCGTATGCTCTGAGGGCTCCCTGGAAGGCTTTGGCTTTGGCAAGCTCGGGTGTTTGGTGGATGTTGTCGGAGGCTTCCCAGGGTTCTCAAAAGTCGTCCGCCGCCGCCGCTGTCGTCGTCGCCGTCGCGGGCGTCGTCGTCGTCGTCGTCGTCGCCGCCGCCGCCGCCGCCGCCGTCGTCGTCTCGTGGCCGCGCCGAGCGTCGCCGTCGTCGTCGGCGGGGGCGGGCTGGAGGAGGAGCTCCCTGCGCCAAAGGCACGGGCAGATGCTGGGCAGGGCGACGGCTGCTGATCGACCGGCCTACGAGGCCGTGGGGCTCCTCAGCGGTACTTGATGAAGCCGATCTCGGTGGCCTTTCGCGCGGAACTCCTCGGGAGGTGAAACAGAAACGGCACGGTGAGGGCATTGGATTAGGAACCGTTGGAGAAGGAATCCAGGGTCAGAAAGCTGGCACAAACTGAGGGTTGGCCATGGATATCACCGCCGCCCTCATCAGGTAAGGAATCCTCCAGGGTCTGAAACCTCATTGGCACATTCCCGAACGAACGCCCACACCGTACACCTGTAAGCTTCCAGAGGCCCCAGCAGCGACGGCGGGCTCCCGAGAAGCTCGATGCTCGATGCTGGAGCCTCGATCCTGCTCCTCCTCCTCCTCCTTCTTCTTCTCCTCCTCCTCCTCCTCCTCCTCCTCCTCCTCCTCCCTCCCTCCCTCCCTCCCTCCCTCCCTCCCTCCCTCCCTCCCTCCCTCCCTCCCTCCCCTGCAGAACATGGAAAGTCGACGTAAGCACAAACTTTCGGAGGTCCGCGCGGCCTTCCCAGATCGGCGCTGGACCCCTCCCTGGCGCGCGGAACGCGCCAGGGGCGGCTCCAAGGGGGTCTAGCGCAAATCCAGGAAGCCCGCGCGGACCTCTGAAAGTTCGTGTCCGTGTTCATTCCCCAGACATGCGACGTCCTGATTTCGTCAATACGCGGTCCCCAGAAATCCCGACCCTTTCCTGGAGACCTGTGTTTCATCCTGCATCGTTTTTTTGACAATGCTCGGGCCTGACGAGGGCCCCCGGAAACCGAAAATGGTCGAATACCTCCCATTGTGATGTTACTTATAACGACGTGATCATGTCTGGGTCTCCCTCTTTGCAAGCTCACCCCGCCTGCACGGTTTCCCCCAGGGCCGTAGGCGAACCGAGGAGGGGGAGGAGGAGGAGGAGGTGGAGGAGGGGGAGGGGGAGCAGGAGATGGAGGAGGAGGAAGAGGAGGAGGAGGGGGGAGGAGGAGGAGGAGGAGGAGGAGGAGGAGGAGGAGGAGGAGGAGGAGGAGGAGGAGGAGGAGGAGAGGAGGAGGAGGAGGAGGAGGAGGAGGGAGGAGGAAGAGGAGGAGGAGGAGGAGGAGGAGGAGGAGGAGGAAGAGGAGGAAGAGGAGGAGGAGGAAGGGTCGCCCAAGCCCTCCGGAGAAAACCCCCAACTGCGCCCCCGGCCAGGCCCGTGCGCCCCCCTGGGTTGGCCTTGGCAGGGGAGGCGTTGGCGTCGATCCTGGCACGAGGATGGGCCTGGCCCTGGGCGGTGGGTCTGCATGATCCCGGGCAGTGGGCTCGCGCCCCTTCACCCCCAGATGGGCCCCAGACGTGCTCGCGTCGTGAACCCGACTCACCACGCGAGGTTTCCCGCCGTTCTCGGCCTTCTGGGAGCCCTCGGTCCCAGGGCCCCGGGGCCGTCTAGGAGCTGCTCGCAGGAGGCAGAGCGGGTCCCGGGGAACGGGTCGGGGCTTCCGGGGACCCCGTCCGGGGATGGGTCCCAGTCCCTCCCCCCCCCGTCCCTCGATGAGATGGGGGCGGGGCCTGGACAGAGGCCGCACATCGACTCCCCAGCGCGCACAGGCCGCACATCGACTCCCAACCCGAGGCCTCCATCGATGGGGGGGTGTGGCACCACCACGCCGCCCCCACAGGGGGGCAGGGGGCCCCTCGACTGGGGGGGCGAAGGCATCGCATCAACATGACCGCGGCCGGGCGCAGGCCCGGGATCGTGGACACGGGCGGGCTGCCGAAATGAGGAACGCCAACCGCGCCCCAAGCCCCTCTCTGGCCCCCCGAAGCGCCCGGGTGCACAAGGAGCGCAGGGAGAAACCGCCACGGAAGAACCTCAGGACTAGCGGGCCCCCTCGGACCCACACTGTCCCTCACTTCAGCGCCTCGGCTGCAGCGCTCGCCGGCTCCTGGCGCTTCATCATGATGCCGTACTTGCGGATCAGGCCCATGCCGCCGGGGCGGCCCGACATCCGGGAGGTGCGGCTGCCCTTGGAGCCTGGGATGCCGCGGACCGGCGGGTTGAAGGGGTTGCGCACCACCTCCTGCCAGCAGTCGGCTGCACGCAGGAGACGCAAGAGTGACCCTGGGAAATAATGACCTCTGGTGCGCGGAGTCAGGGGGTGCGCGGGGGGGCCAGACCCAAGCGCGCAGGCCGCTGCCACTGCATCGCGTGCAGCGATCGGGGAACCCCAAGGGGCCCGCACCAAAGGTCACTCCTGCGAAAGGTTACTCTTACGTGTAGCCGAAACATGGGGGGAGGGAGGTTCGAACTTCGAGCTGTCGAAGTTCCTGTGGCTTTTTGGAACGTTCTCGTCGCCGCACGGCTGGGCTTCCATCGAGATTCTGGTCAGAACGCACCCCAGGACGACTCTTGGGCATGACTTTCGAGCAAGGACTGACCGTCCTGGCATTCCTACAGGCCTTCCACGACATGTTCTTAGAACAAGCGAACTTTCTGATACCGGAGACACTGCTCGAAGATCCTCAGGCCGACGTGTGAAAACGAGACCGTCTCGGCCAGAGGCGCTCTAAGAACAGTCCGCGCAGGCCCACAGCAGGCTCCGAACCCCCTTGGCAAGCCAGGACGCTGCGCCCCTGGCCGAGACTTCCGCCCCCCGAGCCCGCCAGACCTGGGCCCTGGAGGAGAAACCGGGTCTGGCAGGCCAGGACGCCTCGCCACTGGTCGAGACTTCCGCCCCTTGGCAGGCCGAGAACCCCCCCTTGGCAGGCCAGGACGCCTCGCCCCTGGCCGAGACTTCCGCCCCCCGAGCCCGCAGGACCTGGGCCCCGGAGGCGCAAACCGGGTCCTGGACGTCTGGCCGCCGCCCTCTGGCTCCCGAGGGCCCTCGCTGGGCCCAGGGACCGTCGAGCTGCGTCGCCAGGATGCCAACGCTCGTCGTCGTCGTCGTCGTCGTCGTCGTCGTCGTCGTCGTCGTCGTCGTCCATGGAAAGCAGGCGCCGCGTCTCAGGAAGCAAACAGGCCCAACAGGCGCACTCGGGATGACGAGCTGCACCCAGGGAAGCCTGCACGGTTCCCCCCGGGGCCGTCGGCGACCCGAGGAGGAGGAGGAGGAGGAGGAGGAGGAGGAGGAGGAGGAGGAAGAAGAGGAGGAGGAGAAGGAAGAGGAGGAGGAAGAGGAGGAGGAGGAGGACGAGCTGTACCCATGGAAGCCCCTGGGTCCAGGGCCCCCGTTCCTTCTTCGCGGCCGCTCCTGCTTCTGGGAGCCGCCGACGAGGCCGGTGTGGCCGGCGGTGAAGTGGACGCTCACTGCCTCCGTGCCGTCGTAGCCCTCCTCCTCGAGGGAGAGCGCGTCCTTGAGCACCTTGCCCTTGTAGATCAGCCTCATGTGCTCTGGCTTCACGGTGCTCTCCTCGGCCACGGCCTTCTTCACGTCGCGGACGGCCGTCGCGCGGTCGAGCTCGATCTCGAACGCGGTGGTTCCTGGCACCTTGAACTGCACCGTCGAGGACTCGCTGCCGCTGTCGGTCTCCCCGAGGCTGAGCGCGGCCATGGTTCCAGCAAGCTCGGCAGCCATCCTGGTGCTTCGAATGGTGATGCTCTCAAGTAGTGATCTGTCTGCCCTATGACCCCCTGAGTCAAACTGGCTGCGGAGGTGGAGGAAGAAGTGAAGTCTTTTCTGCGGGGAGGGGGGGGATGGGCTGGGGGTGTCCCTTGGTCCTGCGGCTGGATTTTAAGACACCTGTTGTATTGTTCTTCGTTCATCACGGGGTTCCCTACCCATACGTTTCTCAGGGCCCCGTAAACCCGGACACGCTAGACCCAGACACCGAACATCCCTCGAAGTCAATTCTTCCAGACGGCGGCACGAACAGAATACTGCACTGCAGCATTTCCATAATTAACCAGGACACAGACCCTAAAAGCCTGCAAGACCCCCCCCAAGCCCGGACACAGACCCGAATCCTGCAGTGCAGCAAGCCAAAACATGCACGGGTGCTGAAACACGTGGCTTTGCAGGAAAACACTGCCGTTTCCTTGGCTTTCCGTGTCCTGGTTTATGTGTGTTCTTTGAGCAGGGACCGACCGTCCCGGCATTCCTATAGTCCTGCCACGAGATGTTCTTAGAACCCAGAAATGCTCGAAGAACAACAACAATGTTCTTAGAACATAACCCCGATGTGTTCAAACAAGACAATATGAACAAACCATGTTCTAAGGACATTTCGTGGAAACCACAAAAGGTTCTTAGAACATTGCTTGGTAGGGCTATGGGCAAGCCAGGACGCTTCGCCACTGCTTGATTCTGGTCTCCAGGGGCCTAAGTCTCGACCTCTTCCCCAAGGCCGGCTTGCCATGTCGAGCTGCTCTACGACGGCCCCCGGGCCCGGCCAGGGCCCCCGTGAGGCCGAAGGCGCCGAGACCTACGTTTAGGTCGGGCATGTCCCCTACAAAAAAAAGTAGTCAAAACAATGCACCAACAATGGTTGAAAATAGCGACCAAATCGTCGCCGTACGATTTCTTGACCATTTTTAAATGTTCCCCCTGTAGAGGGACAGGCCCGACTCAGTGATAGACTGGGGGGCCTGGGGTCGCCCGGGGGGGCGCGGTGCTGGCCCCCCTGGAGAGGCCGAACCATGTCGGAACACCTGGGTCCTTGTCTCGATACCTCGCCCCGAGATCCCATGGTGAGCGTTTTTTGATTCGGCGTTTCGACGTTGGGCGAAAAGGGGGGAGGAGGGAGGAGGAGGATGGAGGATGGAGGATGGAGGATGGAGGATGGAGGATGAGGATGAGGATGAGGATGATGATGATGATGATGATGATGATGATGAGGAGGAGGAGGCGGAGGAGGAGGAGGAGGAGGAGGAGGAGGAGGAGGGCCTGTCGAGGCCAGCCGTGCCTATCTGGGGGGGGGGCTGCCAGTGCGTGCAGCCCGAAGCCTTGCCAGACGGGCTCCTCGTGTACTCCGCGCAGAGCACCGAGACCCTACGCCACGGCCAACCTGCAACATCTAGGGCTCCCAACTTCGCGCTTCGCGCTCCGCGAAGCGCGAAGCGCGAATAACTTCGCGCTCTCGCGCCGCCCCCCCAAAGGGAGAAAAGGAGGACGAGGAGGAGGGGGAGGAGAAACGAGGACCGCGAAGCGCGAAGCGCGAATAACTTCGCGCCCTCGGGGGAGCCCTTGAACATCGCGGCAGCCAACTCGGCTGGGTCCTGGGACCCCAGCTTTCCGCGGCCGTTTTCCAGCCAGATCGGTCCGCGAGGCTCCGGGGCTCCGGAGCAAGGCAGACTCGCCCGTCGCGAAGATAAACTGCAGCGCCAGGATCGCGGGGTCGGCCCCACTCCGTGGGGTTCTCGGGTCATGGCTCAGATCTCCAGCAGCCGTTCGGGCTGATCCGAGCAGCCCCGGAACGCTCCTGGCGAGACGCAGCAGCTGGAACGCACCCCGAGGCCGGAAAACCGCCGAGAACCGACGAACACATCCGAAGCCTCGAACCTCGAACCCGAGCTGCCTTCGCCCGTCGAACCTCGCACTCGATTCATCGGGGCCGCTCTGCTCCACGCCGGGGCCGACAGAGATCGACGCCGTCCTTCTGGCCTCGACGTTCGGGCCGGGGCGCTCCGTCTGAGCGTCCCCGGGCCCCGAAGCGGGGCAAAGTCCTGAGGGGGAACGCTAGGGGGGGGGAACCGTCACATCTTTGATAGATCGGCGACACATCCCCGATAGATCGGCGATAGCGAATCCGCGCGTTCCTTGGCGGGTTGGGCCATCAGGCCCATGTTGGCGATGAGGGAGCGAGTGGCGGTCGATGCGTTCACCGCGAGCCTGTCCCCCCCGAACGTTGCCCCTGGCGACGGCCCTGCTACAGGGGCCTCCTCAACAAATCCTGGGGGCACCTTGGGCCATAAGCGCTTCTAGCAACACCCGCAAGTCGGCGGCGCGGAGGGTCCTCCGGCGCGAGCAGCAGATGGAAGCGCCAATTGCGATCGAGCATCGTCGAAAGCGCAGCGTACAAAGCGTCGCACACTGCAACATGTTGGCGATGGGTGTGTTAGAGGAACTTTGAGTCCAAACGAGACCAGAGGCCTCCTAGATGGGGTCGGAGGACGCGCTGCATCGCCGATGCATCGGCGATGCATCGCCGATGCATCGGCGGTGCATCGGCGATGCATCGGCGATGCATTGGCAACGCCAGCTTTGAGAAAGTCGGGCTCCACATCGAGCCGCATCGCCGATGCGGCGCGATCCCCCGACCCCATCCACTCCGACCCCATCCAGGAGGCCTAGAGAGACATGCCTCTGGCAACACGCGAGACGTGCACCCCGAGCCCTGCGCCAGATGCGCGCGCCAGGATCGCCACCGCCGCCTCCGCCGCCCTCCGCCTCCGCCTCCTCCTCCTCCTCCTCCTCCTCCTCCTCCTTCTCCTTCACCAGGAGCCCAAGGGGGAAACGAGGTGGGGGCCGGCCTCCTCGGAAGGCGCCGGCGCCAGGGCTTCTCGGACGCCCTCGGGCCCTCCGAGGAGCCGCTTCCGTCTCCCGAGGAGGCTCAAATCGCTTCTCCCGTGGCGCGAGGGCTTCTGAGAGGCCCCGCCGCCTTCCGAGAAGGCCCGCTCCCTCTCACGTCTGGCCTTCTGGGAAGCCGCCCGTGTCTCCGGAGAAGGCAGGAGAACCCAGAATCGAATCGATAAGTCGGAGCGGCGATCGAAATCAATCGGATCGGCGGAAATCGGCAGCCGAATCGGGAAAAGTCGAACCGGCGGAGATCGGTAGTTCAGTAGGCCTTCCTTGAAGCATCGGAGCCCCAATCGGAATCCGAGGTCGAATCGAATCGGAATCGAAAGCCACCGAAATCGGGTCGAATCGCATCGAGGGAACCGCAGTGAGCCCGGGAGAAGGCCCAGGGAAGACTTCTCCGAGGGCGCGAGGG
The DNA here is from genome assembly GCA_963575745.1 of Prorocentrum cordatum. NCBI lineage: Eukaryota > Dinophyceae > Prorocentrales > Prorocentraceae > Prorocentrum > Prorocentrum cordatum. The sequence continues at coordinate 22,555 of CAUYUJ010008488.1, forward strand.
CTTCGGAGAAGCCATGCCGCCTGCCGAGGAGGCCCGCGCCCTCTCGCTCCCCCCCCCTGCTCGCCGCCGACCGGCGCCAGTCGGCGGCGAGCACGACGATACAAAGCGCCGGTTTAGGGTTTAGGGTTTTGGGTTTATGGTTTGGGTCCACTAGCCCAAACTCGCAGCCTGTTGGACGTGTCCCACCCACCCATGACCCAAGACATATTGATTTCAAAACGACGACGATGTTGTCTCCACACCGTGTCGCTGTCGCTGGGCCGAGCCCTCCACCACGTCACGGCGGAATCGTAGCGATGCGTTGAGACCCGGCTTGCGCCGCTCACCACCGCCGCCCACCGCGGCGCCCCCAGAAAAGCGTCGACGAGGCGCAGCTGCGCCTTCCTCCGGGAGCTTCTCGGCGAGAGGCTCCCGAGGGAGGGGGGCTTCTGGGCGGCCGTGGTCGTCCTGCCGCGCTGGCTCCGTGGCGCTTGAGCGCGCCGCGGAGTGTCAGCGCGACGGGGCCGCCATAGCCGCTCGGAAACCCAGGGGGCCATGTCCAGCCTCCACGGGGCGGCCCCTGGGGAATGGCACGGAGGCGGCGCTCACCCCGAAATGGTCGAGGTCGCGCCCGTACCTTTCGCAAAGGACTAACGACGCCATGTCTGGCATTCCGATGCCAGCATCTCCTCCCATAACGCCATTCCTGGCATTCCGAGGCCAAGACTCTGCGTGAGGGGTGCGCCGAAATGTGGGGCGGCATAAAGGGGCGCCGAAGGGCGGCCGTGAGAGCTTCAGGATTTAGATATTTATAGGCTCTTAGTTCTTAGGGTTTAGGGTTTGGGGTTTAGGGTTTAGGGGTTCCGTCTCCCTTGCCGGGCGAGGCGCGGCTGCCAGAAAACGCTCGAGCCTTCCGAGGAGGCCCGCCCCCTCTGCCCTCCCTTCATCGGCGCGCCGCCGACCATCCGTTTCGGACGAGAGGAGGGACGAGGGAGGAGGAGGAGGAGGAGGAGGAGGCGGAGGAGGAGGAGGAGGAGGAGGAGGAGGAGGAGGAGGAGGCATAGACGTAAACGTTTGAAGGTCCGCGCGGGTTTCTTGGATCTGAGCGGACCCCCCCTTGGCGCGCTCCGCGCGCCAGGGGCGGCGCCTCGGGGGTGCGCAAACATGGATTAGCGATCCATGGATTTGGCGCACGGTCGCCAAATCCATGGATCGGGGGACGTGCCCTCCCCAAAATGCGGCTGGTGCCTCCTCGTTCGGCGGTGGAAATCAGCGATTTCCCATGGAAACGGGACCCGTCGCTAATCCACGCCCCCTTGATGAGTGTTTGCGATCGCCTGAGCGCCAGATGCGCCGCCAGGGAGGCCCAGCGCAGATCCACGAACTCCGCGCGCACCGCCAAGAATTCATGCTCCTGCCATTTTTGCTTCGTCGACTCCGTCCGCGGCCCCAGGAGAGGTCCCGGCCACCTCCACAGGGGGCACCCCTTCGGCTACACGTAAGAGTGGCCTTTGGTGCGGGCTCAACGTAACCCCCCGATCGCTGAACTCGATGCGATAGTAGCGTCGTGCGCGCTCGTGTTTGGCCCACCCCTGGGCCCCCCAAAAGCCGCGTCACTCTCACCCAGGGTCACTCTTGCACGGCCCCCTGGTTGGCCCACAGCGCCGCCCGTGGAACAGGACCGCACCGTCGCCGCCCTCGAGGCCAGCGCCGTCGCAGAATCGCCGAGTCTCGCAGCCGCCGAGCCGCCGGCGCCGTGAGCATCCGCCGCCGTCGTCGAGGCGCCGATCATATTCAGTCAAAACGTGTACGAATGACGGGTGGCAAGACGCATGACCCTTGGAGGCCGAAGATTTTTTGTGCGGCGGGCGCCCAACATGAAAACGGCAAAGGACGGGCCGCAGGGGCAGGGACACACGGGCAGGGTAGATGGAGGCGCGGGTCCTTAATAGGCGCGTTGACTGCCAAAAGATCCGATGTCGTGATCTTTTCAACACGGGGTCCCCGGAAGTCCCCACTGTACCTCTGTCCCATTGTCCCACCGCCGTCCTCGCCACCGCCTTCACCACTGTCCCCACCACCATTGTACCCTCCACTGTCCCACTGTTTCCACCTCATTCCCATTGTCCCCACACCACTGTCCCCACCACCACCGTCACCACCACTGTCCACTGTCCCCCCCTGTTCCCACCATTGTCCCACCACTGTCCCCACCACTACCGTCCCCACCACTGTCCCACTGTCCCACTGTCCCCACCACTGTCCCGCTATCCCCTCACCACTGTCCCCACCAACACCGTCCCCACCACTGTCCGCACCCCCACTCGGTTTTCGAGGGGGGGGGGGGGGGTTCGAACCGGTAGTGACCCCCCCCGGTTTTCCGGATCCGGAGGGGGGGGGGAGGGGTTCGAACCGGTAGTGACCCCCCCCCCTTTTCATGATGAGCAGGGGGGGGGGGGGGAGGGGTTCGAACCGGTAGTGACCCCCCCCGGTTTTCCGGAGGGGGGGGGGGGGGGGGAGGGGGGTTCGAACCGGTAGTGACCCCCCCCGGTTTTCCGCCAGCAGCGGTAGAACACGCTCTTTCGGAAGTCTCGACCCATTCCCCCCGACCGGCTCTTCGTCCCGAGTCGTTTTTTGACGGCCCCGGGGCCCGGCGAGGGCCTCGAGAGGCCCAAAACGAAGGAGGAGCTTAGGAGGAGGAGGAGGAGGCGCACGAGGAGGAGGAGCAGGAGGAGGAGGATCAGGAGGAGGAGGCGCAGGAGGAGGAGGATGAGGAGGAGGAGGAGGAGGAGGAGGAGGAGGAGGAGGAGGAGGAGGAGCAGGAGGAGAGAGGAGGAGGCGCAGGAGGAGGAGGGAGCAGAGGAGGCGCAGGAGGAGGAGGATGAGGAGGAGAGGAGGATGAGGAGGCGCAGGAGGAGGGAGGGAGGAGGAGGAGGAGCAGAAGGAGAGGAGGAGGAGGAGGAGGCGCAGGAGGAGGAGGAGGAGGAGGAGGAGGAGGAGGAGGAGGAGGAGGAGGAGGAGGAGAGAGGAGGAGGAGGAGGAGGAGGAGGAGGAGGAGGAGGAGGAGGAGGAGGCGCAGGAGGAGGAGGAGGAGGAGGAGGAGGAGGAGGAGGAGGAGGAGGAGGAGGCGGATCGTCACTGCCGTCGAGGCCGACGGCCGTCGCCGCATCGGCGTCGAAGCGGCCGCCGGGCCGCCAGGAGCGCTGGGCGGCGCGGGCCTCGCGGCGCAGGCGCGCCAAGAAGAGCACCGCCCGCACGGCGCCGCGCAGCCGCCGCCGCAGCGCCGCGAGCCGGGCGGCGCGCCGGGCCGCGGCACGGCTCGAGTCGGGGATCGACGAAGTACAAAACTGCTCTGCGCCAGGATTGATTTTTGCTCGTCGAGGGCACGCAGCTACGCAGAATGCCAGGATTGCTCTACCCCAAGACTGATTTTTTCTCGTCGAGGGCACGAAAGTGCGTGGAATGCCAGAATTGCTCTACCCCAAGATTGATTTTTTTCTCGTCGAGGGCACGAAGCTACGTAGAATGCCAGCATTGCTCTACCCCAAGATTAATCTTCTCGTCGAGGGCACGAAGCTACGCAGAATGCCAGAATTGCTCTACCCCAAGATTGATTTTCTCGTCGAGGGCACGAAACTACAGAGCATATGCTAGCAAATCCTTCCACGCCTTTCTCGCAGAGTCGACGAGGAAATCAAGTTTCCAGGGTGAATAGAGGCCTCCTAGATGGGGCCGGTGGATCGCGCCGCATCGCCGATACATCGGCGATGTATCGGCGATGTATGGGCGATGCACTGGCGATGCAACGTCGACATCGGCGGTGCGTCGGCGACGTCGACGTGGAGCAAGGCGGGCTCCACATCGAGCCGCACCGCCGATGCATCGGCGGTGCGGCGCGATCCTCCGACCCCATCTGCTTGGAACCCATCCACGGGGCCTAGAGTGAACCAGCTCTGTGCAGTGCGAGCGCGGCCGCAAGAACCCCCCGCAAGATACTCATCGGTCGGAAGAAGTAGGTAGAAACATGAAGTAGGAAGGCGTTGGAAATAGATTGGGTATCCGCCCGTCTCCTGAAGAGGAAGGAAGAGGGAAAACCACTCGACTCTTGAAGTAGGAAGGCGCTGAAAGTAGATTGGAATCTGGGAATCCAAAAATACCTACTTTCAACGACCGGTGGGTACCCAACCCTGAAAACCCGCGCGCGAGGTGCACCGGAGGGGAAACAACTGGAGAGCCCCTGAGCGCGGCAGCTCCCTCCAGCGGCCGCGGGAGGCCCCCGCGCAGCGCGCGGAGCGGAGGCACCCAGGATGCCCGGATGGAAAGCACACGGCTTCTTGAGGTCCGCCCCCACTGTTGCGATGTTCCAGCCTGCTTTGGCCATGATCGCCAGAAAGAATGTCGAGCGCCAGAAACAAGTACCGACACGTAAGGGTTTTCACCCGTCGGGTCCTGGGAGACACCCGCCCGACACTGTTTCGACACTGCTTCGACACTCTTTGGACGCTTTTCCGGGTGCTCGAAACTATTTCTGGGATGCTGTCCTTGATGCGGGCAATACTTCTCTATATCCACTGCAGTATGGAGTTTTGGGTTTTCTTATCATGAAATCCGAGGCGCTCTGGATATGGATAAATTTGCCCCCTGGAGGCTCGATTCTTATCCAACTCCAGTGCGCCTCGGCCTTGTGGCGCCGCTTCCAAAAAAGTCCACGAGGCACTGGATATGGACATGAATCTTGCCCGCACTTGAGTAGGATGGGAACAACATAACCCCACTGTGGTCGATCCTCCACTCGCATGGCGCTGCAGCCAGCGGGCGATGCCGATCACCAGCACGGCCTGGCGCCAGCGGCCTCCGGGCACGGGGGGAGCGCGGGAGGCCCCTTTGTACTCTATACGGAACCCGGCCGCTCCCGGCTGGGGGCCCGAGAAACGGCGATCCCCTTCGGAACCCGAGCTGTTCCTTGATTTCAGCGTCCCGGCAATCGCGCTAGCGCGGGCTCCTGGCGCTCCATCACGATATGCCGCATACTTGCGGAGGCCCATGCCGCCGGGTGCGGCCCGACAGCCGGGAGGTCCGAGCGCATAGTGTGCATGCACGCCCTCCGGCTCGGCATTCCCGCGGCCTTCGGAGCATCCCCGCCCGCTTCGCGCCTCCTCCCCCGCCTGCTTCGCCGCGCTCCACCAGGAATGTGGGCCAGCATTGCCAGCGGAAGGGGGGCGGAGGGGGGCGGGGGCGCGCCGCGCCGCTCCCTGTGCTATTCGCCGTGTCCTGGCAGGAGCAGGCCTCCGGCCTCGAGGGCGCGAGGGCCTCTGAGGAGCCCTGCTGCCTTCTGAGGAGGGCCTTCTCCTTCTCGCTTCCCCTCCCAGGGCGCGCCGCCGAAGTTTTGCTTTCTGGGTCATGGCTCGGGGTCTCGGGCGGCCGTTCGAGGCGATCCGGGCACCCCGGCGCGCCCTCGGCGAGGCGCAGCTGCTGCGGCAAGCATCCTGGGGCTGGCACGCCGCCGAGGACTGACGAAAACGCCCGCAGACCTCGAAGCTCGAACCCGAAACTTCCCCTCCCCCCGCTCGCCGACGAGAACGCCCGCAAACCTCGAACCTCGAACCCGAAACTTCCCCCCCTCGAACCTCGAACCTCGAACCCGAACCTCGAACCCGAACCCCGAACCTCGAACCTCGAACCCCGAACCTCGAACCTCGAACCTCGAACCTCGAACCTCGAACCTCGAACCTCGAAACTTCCCCCCCCGCCCCCCGCTCGCCGCTGGTGCAAGCCCTCCCCGGCCGGCGGCCGCGGGAGGGCCTGCACACCTCCCTTGTCGGGGCCAAGGGCGGCCCCCCCCTGACCTTCCAGAGTGCTGAACCCTCGCCCTCACTCTTCCAGACCTTCCGTGCTGACCTTCCACACTCTTGCGCTTCGTGAAACGCTGGCTTTTCTTGCGTTTCCTGAGGCTTTCAATAGTTTGAATGCATCGCCTTCCGCGCCTTCCGCAGAGGTCGGAAGGTATGGAAGATGGAGGTTCAGGGAGAGTGCTGAAAGAGAGCAGCCCTCCAGACATACAGTCGGGGCGTTGACCCAAGGAACCCTGAATAAGGAACGAGGCCCCTCTCTTTTTTCCATAGCTTAATCCTCGATTCCCCATCGCAGACACGAGGAACACCCGAGGCACGCCGCGACACAATCAGGGAACACGGAGCCCCTCCCCCACGAAAAGGGTTCTCTCTTCAGCGATCCGACCTTATAGACCTATGGACGTACCTGGACGGCTTAACGCCTCGACTGGTTTTTGGATGTTCCCCTGGGGAGGGGGAGGAGGAGGAGGGGGAGGAGGAGGAGGAGGAGGAGGAGGAGCAGGAGGAGGAGGAGGAGGTCCTGGCGCTATTTCCTAGCCCTCGAGGAAGGCCCGGGCCTGCGCCTGTTCCCCCCCCCCTTTCGGAGAGTATGCGGCGCAGGCTCCGTGCGAGGCGTTGGCGGGCGCAGAGGCCTCCCCGCCGGCGCTCGGACGCCCACGCCCCGTGCCTGTTTCGGTCTCGCGCGCGTATCTTTAGAAGAATGTCGGGCGTGTCCCCCTACAGGGGGATTTTCGACGACACATAAAAACTACTCCAAAAATGCCCCAAAAAGGCAAAAATTAATACACACATAATCTCCAGACTATTTTTGGACTATTTTTGGGATATCTTTTTATTTTTCGTCGAAAATCCCCCTGTACGGGGACAGGCCCGACGTATCTTTAGAACGGGGCCCAGGGGCACACAAATCAAAGAGACACAGATCCCATGATTCCCCCTCTTTTCCCCTCTTTTCTGGGTCTTCGTCTCTCCCTCCCCGACCTCCCGTATTCTCCCATCTTCCTGGGAGTCATTGGTTCATTGTGTCTGTGTGTGTTTTCCCCTCCTGAATTTTGACGCACATGCTCCAGAATGCTCCTCGATGGTCCCCGCCGAGGAAAACATGCACACGTCCGAACGATGCCAAATGTTTGACACTACGCCGATCGTTCCATCTTTAACACCGGCGGGTCCAATGGCGTCACCGTGTCCCTCGATGCTTCCGCGTCGCAGAATTCGACCTTCAAACGCCTTCGCCGGAATGAGGCATGTCCCCCCTACAGGCGGATTTTGGGCGAAAAGTTAAAATAGCCAAAAATATTCCAAATATGCTCAAACATAGCAAAAATCGTCACCAAACTATTCTTTTACTATTTTGGAATATTCCCCCTGTAGAGGGACAGGCCCGACTTAACTCTACTGGAGCCCGAATCCCCACCTTTCTGCTGCATTTTTTGGGGGCCGGGTCCCAGAGCACGAAAAATCGTGCAGATCGCCCGCTGAGAAACAAAAATTGCGTCGCAAGGATCCCAAGGCTCGTCGTCGTCGTCGTCGTCGTCGTCGTCGTCGTCGTCTCCCCCCCTGGGCGGCGTCAGCAGCCCAGGAAGACAAGCGCCGCGCCCTACATAAATGATCCAGCCGGAGACCACCCGGCCGTGCCCTTGGGCACCTGGAAGCGACCACACCCCCTGGGAGAAGAGGTACCGCAGTGCACCCAAGCAAGCCCGAGGCCCGAATCGTCCTGCCTTCAGCTTCTCTCCATTCTCCTCCCTGTCATCCCTCCCCTCCTCCTTTTCCTCCTTCTCCTCCTCCTCTTCCCTCTCCTCCTTCTTCTCCTCCTCCCTCCCTCCCTCCCTCTCCTCTCCTCTCCTCTCCTCCTCCTCCTCCTCCTCCTGTTCCTCCCGCTTCTCCACATCCTCCCTCCGCCTCCTTCTCCTTCTCTTTCTCAGACTCATAAACCTTGGAATCCACCACTGTAAAAATTGGCACATCATCGACTTGACACCGTGCCAGAAATCCCTGGGACTCAAGGAAGGCTCACTACGAAGCCTCCTCCTCCTGCTCCCTCGCTTCCTCCTCTTCCTCCTCCTCCTCCTCCTCCTCCTCCTTCCTCCTCCTATCCTCCTCTCTCCTCCTCTCTCTCTCTTCTCCTCCTGCTCCTCCTCCTCCTCCTCCTTCTCCTTCTCCTCCTCCTCCTCCTCCTCCTCCTCCTCCTCCTCCTCCTCTCCCTCTTCCTTCTCCTCACTCTCCATCCCTTTCCCCTATAGATAACTCCTCCCTGTCGCTCCCCGCGACATGTCCGATAACTCCTCCCTGTCGCTCCCCGCGACATGTCCGTAGGGCGGGCCGGGCGGTTCGCCTGAGACTTCCTCACAATGTATGATCCTTAGGCTTACAATTTCAACAATTTCACGGATGGGGAGCATGCGATTTTCAAAATGTGGCTCTCGGCTTTAGCGCCGCGCATGTTCGTCATACAACTTTGCAGGAGCTTAACGCGTTGAGGGCAGGTGATTTTCAAAAGGTGGCTCTCGCCTTCGCGCCGCAGAAATTTGCCTTGACAGTTTGCACGCGTTTCACACATAAAGGGTGTTACATTTTCAAAATGTGGCTGTCGCCTGAGGTGGTCACCAGGGTTCTTATGGCTGACGTCCCAGAGATGGTATTTTGGCACGATGTACGACTGTCAGGGCGCAACGGTCACGTTGATTCGCGGTTTGAAGTCTCAGGAAGGGGGGATCTGGCACGATTAAAGTTCGTCGGGGCGCAACCGTGACGTTGATTCGCGGCGCTGGGGTTCCAGGAAAGGCGTTCTGCCACGGTTCAGGACTTCCAGACGGTTGTCCTCCAACGGGGCGCTTCCCTCGATGGAAAGAAGCTTGTGTAGGGACCTGTCCTATGACGAGGGAACTTGGAGCGAGGGTTTCTTGCAACATCGTTGCCAAGTCTTGGGTTTACACTGCTCCCCCGCTTCCCGCTCCCTCCTCCTCCCTCGTCCTCCTCCCGCAGCGTTGCCACGCGCGGGTGGCGAGAAGAGGTGCGGTTCCCCCTCGGAGGTGCCCTGCCCTGGCGGCGGCGGCGGAAGCCCGAGGCCCCAAACCCTCTCCCTCTTCATGCCTTCTCGACGCCTTGTGCCGCGCACTGTGGCAGGCCGACAGCTTCAGAGCAACGCGAAAACTCAAAAGGCTGAACCTATGTGAATCGCAACTCGAGCACGCTCGGCAGAGCCAGCCCGACGTGGGCCTCCGGTGGGACGTGCTGACTCTGCAAGCGGCTAGTGCGACGGCCTCTGCAAGAAAGGAAGACACGGGCATCTCGAATCCTCCTCGATCCTGCTTCTCTCCCTCCTCCTCCTCCTCCTCCTCCTCCTCCTCCTCCTCTGAGATCCGGCGTCACCGAAAAATGGCATCATCGTGACAAACCTCGACTGGAGCCCCGGACCACATCTTTCTGCGACATGCTCCGAGCCGGCTCGATCCGTGAGGGCCCGGGGCCCGAAACCAGGCACAATCTGGTAGAGGGAAACACTTACTGAACACTCCCCCTCCCCCCCAAACTCAATGTTGGCACGCGCGGGGGAGACTGCGGTCGAAGTGCATCTCATGAGACCCACCGCCAACTTTGAACCTTGGGGGGAGGGGGAGGCGCTGACGGATGAATGTGGCATGAGTGTTCGCCAATTTGTTCGGAGGCCTGTCGCCCGCTATGAAAACATTGTGACGCCAGGATCTCCGTGTCCTCCTGCTGCTTCCCGGGCGCTGGCGGCGGGGGAAAGTGCGCTCTCCCTCCCTCCACAGGAGGTGCGCACACCGGCGGCGGCGGCGACGAGGCCCGCCGCCAGGAATCGGCCCCCGGACCGCTCCTGGGGTGCCCTTCTTCCTCTTCCCTCCTCGCTCCCCCCCCTCCTTCCTCCTTCTTTTTCCTCCCCCCTCCCTGCTTCGTCCTTCCTCCTTCCTCCTTCTCTCCTCCTCCTCCTCCTCCTCCTCCTCCTCCTCCTCCTCCTCCTCCTTCCTCCTTCCCTCCCTCCTTCCCTCCTCCCCTCCTTCCCTCCTCCTCCTGCTGCTCCTCCTCCTCCTGATGTTGCTCCTCCTCCTTCTCCTCTTCCTCCCCAATCATCAGCCCCTAGACCTTTCCTGGGGTGCGCTTGGACCAGAACTTCGCAGTGGATCCAGTCGTGGTGACGAGAGCAAGCCCAAGAGGACGAAGAACGCCCCTAAACGGTCAAACAACGTCGCGATCCTCGACGATGACGACGACAACCATCGCCGCCGTCAGCCAGTCTCCGGCAACCTGCGAGAACCTTCGGGAGCCAGCTTAGTAATCTCCCATACTGCCAGGAGACCTCCAACAAGATTTGAAAAAGACGACGACGAAGACGCGCCGCAAAAGCCTCGACCCCCTTCCCAGGGGGCAATTTCGCCCTCTGGAATCGAAATTTGGCGGCCCTGGGGCAATAAAACGGCCTGAGGAGGCCGACATCTCCATTGATCGATTCTCGAGTCTCGATCCCAAAACTTTGATCGATCGATCCTCGGATCTCGACCCCCAGCGACGAGCGGCGGCTTCGACGACGACGCGCTGGGTGCGTGTCTTCGAGACGGGAATCTTTCCATATCCACCGCCTGTGAACCGACGTCCTGGGACCCCAGCGGGCGGTGGACGTGTACACACAAATATATGTATATGTATTTGTATTTGTATATGTATATGTATATGTGTATGTATATGTATATGTGTATGTGTATGTGTATGTGTATGTGTATGTGTATGTGTATGTGTATGTGTATGTGTGTATGTATGTATGTATGTATGTTTGTATGTATGTATGTATGTATGTATGTATACGTATGTATGTCTGTATGTAGGTGTATGTATGCCTGTCTCTCTGTCTGGCTGTCTGTATGCATGTATGTATGTATGTGTGTATGTATGTATGTATGTTTGTCTGCCTGTCTGTCTGTCTGTCTGTCTGTATGTATGTATGTTTGTATGTATGTAGGTGCATATATATATATATATATATATGTATAGGTATATGTATATATACATGTATATGTATATGCATGTATGTATGTATGTATGCTTGTATGTATGGATGTATGTATGTGTGTGTCTATATATATATATATATATATATATATATATATATATATATATATATAAAAAGGGCCCCAGGGGGGCCAAATCTGTCCATTCCCACCGCCTGTCGAGGTCTCCGAAAATCGATGCTCCAGGCGATAGTTCTGTATCAATTCTCGCCGCGGAGGTTCGCCCAGAATCTCGCAAGGGGAATCCACGCGCTGCGACGTGAGTCCCCCCTGGAGACCCCGCTAGAGAAAGGGGAAACATATCCGAGGACCAGCGAACGGCGACGACCTCGCGACGAGCTCTAAGCCTCGACCCCCGAACGATCCTCGACCCTCGAATCTCGATCTGGAAATCTTCGAGTAGGAGATCGACTACATAATTTATCTACCCCCAAATAGACATTCCATCGATCAGTCGAACAAATTGCGTACGGAATGTTTCGTAGACCTACGAACCTTCTACGACCTCTTCGTAGCCTCGACGAAGAAATCAAGTCTGGGGTATATCAATTCTGTAGTCGATCTCTTACTTGAGATCTCGACCCTGGAGACTTGGTCTTCGGGTCATATCTTGGCCTTCTGGCGGCCGTTCGGGACGATGCAGGTAGTTCCTGAACGCTCTCGGCGTGGCACAGCTGCTGGAAAGCATCCAGAGGCTGGGAAGCGGCCGAGAACCGACGAACACGTTTGAACATCTCGATTCTCGACCCTCCTCGAACTCGTCGGAGGCTCGATCCTCGGATCTCGATTCCCGATCGATCCTCTATGCCCGATCCCGGTCGATCCTCGAATCTCGAATCTCGACAGGAGCAGTCAACACCGAATCGGCAGATCGAATCGAATCGACACGTGCGTCGGATCGGCCTGCATCGGCACGGCATCGGCATCGCACCGGATCGGCTGCGCCCGGATGCGCAACAACGCCACAGAGGCCTCGGGCTGCATCGGGTCGCCAACGTATCGGACATCGAATCGCATCGGGCCTGCTGGGATCGATATCGAATCGGATCGGCTGAACCGACACGGGCCCTGCCTCGATCGATCAAACCTCGATCCTGGATCCTCGCTCCCGCTCGATCGATCCTCGATCCCGCTAAATCGATCCTCGAAGCTCGATCCACGGCGACGGCGACGACAACGACAACAACGACGACGACGACGGCGACGACGACGACGGCGACGACGACGACGGCGCGCGGGATGTGTTTCGCCCAGAATGTCAGAAGGGAGGAACGGGGGAGGAGTAGGAGGAGGAGGAGGAGAAGGAGGAGGAGGAGGAGGAGGAAGGAGGAGGAAGAAGGAGGAGGAGAAGAAGGAGGAGGAGGGAGGAGGAGGAGGGAGGAGGAGGAGGAGGAGGAGGAGGAGGGAGGAGAAGAAAGGAGGGAGGAGGAGGAGGATGAGGAGGAGGAGGAGGAGGAGGAGGAGGAGAGGAGGGAGGAGAGGAGAAAGGAGGCGGAGGAGGAGGAGGGAGGAAGAGGGAGAAGGGAGGACCTCGATCGATAGAACCTCGAGGCTCGAGCGATCGACCGTCGATTCTCGATCGATCGATCCTCGAGCCTTGAAGGTCCGATACTCGAGCCTCGGGCGGCGGCGGCGGCGCCTCGCACGACGGCGCGCACGGCCGCGGCCAGCGCCGCCGCGTCGGGGGCCCGCCCCCCGCCCTGGCGCAGGTCGTCCAGCGCAGCCATCTGCCCCGCCTCTTCGGGCTTTCTGGGGGGAAGGGGGGGGAGGAGGGAGGAGGATGGGGGGGGGGGAAGGGGGAGGAGGAGGGGGAGGAGGATGAGGACCAGGGTAAACCTAAGAGCTCGTTTCTTGATTGCTTGGGGCATGACGGGCGTCATGGCCCCCAGCCCCCTCCCCCCAGCCTATGACGTAACGCTCCCCCCCCCCTAGTGCGTTCCGGGCACTGCCGCCGTGCGCATCGAGATCCGCATCGGTGTCCGCATAGGCATGGGAATCCGCAGAGGAGTCTGGTCCGCAGTCGTCGTCGTCGTCGTCGTCGTCGTCGTCGTCGTCGTCGTCGTCGTCGTCGTCATCGTTGTCGCTCGTCGCTCGTCGCTCGTCGCTCATCGTCGTCGTGTGCGCGGACGCAGCTGGAGCCTGTTTTTTTGTTTTTTATTCCGGGCCGATGACGGCAATCATCTGGGGGGGGGGGGCGATGACGTCGCGTTTCGCGCCAGCGGCGTCCGGGAACGCCTAGGAATCAACGAGGACGGGTAGCAGCAGCATGTCGGTGGCGATCTGCACCACAACGCCTGTGTGCACCATAGTGCCTGCGCGCACCACAGCGCCTGTGTACACCACGCCGCCTATGTACACCACAGCAGCCGCGTGCATCACAGCGCCAGTGTGTGCCACAGTGCCTGCTAGTGCCACACCGTTTGTGTCCACCGCAGCGCCTGCGTACACCACATCAGCCGTGCGCAACACAGCACCAGTGTACACCACAATGCCTGCGTGCACTCAGCACGGCACCAGTGAATAGACCATTCTGCGTTGCACGCTGAGACGCGCACGTGCGCTGTAGTGCCGACCCGCACGACAGGGGGGAAGGGTGAGGGAGGCGGAGGACTAGGAGGAGGAGGACGAGGAGGAGGAGGAGGCGGAGGTGGAGGATGGATGAGGGAAAAACGTCGCATTCTATTCTCAGCACTTCCCTGGCGTGGCGTTTATGTCCGCAGCAGATCCTCACCGACATGCTCCTTCCACGTGTCCTGTGCACGCAGGCACTCTGGTGTACACCAGTGCTGCGTTGTACGCGGATGCTGTGGTCTATAGACAGGCGCTGTGGTTGTCACATGCGCTGCGGTGCACGTAAACATTGTGGTGTAGACAGGCGCTGTGTTGCACATGGCTGCTGCGGTGTGCACATTCGCTGTGGTGTACACTGGCGCTGTGGTGCACGCAAGGACTGTGGTGTACACAGGCGTTGCGTTGCACACGGCTGTTGCGGTGTACGCAGGCGCCGTGGAGTATATAAGCGCTGTGGTGCTCGCCAGCCCTGTGGTGTAAACAGGCGCTGTGGGGCACATCGCCACCTACATGCTGCTCGCGTCGTTGTCGTCGTCGTAGTCGTCATCGTCGTCGCTCATCATCGTCGTGCGCGCGGGCGTGGCTGTGGTGCCGCAGCCGCACGGCGGGGGGGGGCGTTACGTCATACCCCCCCCCGCCCCCCCCCATGACGCCCGTCATCGCCGATGATAAAGAAACGCGCTCTAAGAGTCACCAGCGATGCTGGAATAAAGTCTCCCTCCAAGCTCCCTCTTCATAGGCCCCTACAGCGGTTCAGTTCGACTGCCTCGTTGGAAGACAACCGTTTGAAGAGCCTGAAGCATGCCAAAACATTGCTCTCGGGATTCCAACGCGACGGGTCAACCTGACTGTTCCGTCTTGACGATCATGAATCATGCCAGAACGCCATTCCTGGGACTTCAACACCGCGAATCAACATAACTATTGCACTCATAATCCAGAATCCTTCCAACACGCTATGTTTCAGGCACGCTGGTCATGGGAACCCGTGAAACTCTGGCAAAGGTTAAAGACGAATGTGCGCAACGCTACAGCGAGAGCCACATTTTGAAAAGGAGCCGTCCTCAATCTATGAAGCTCTTGCAATATTTAGAAACGAATGCACGCGGCTCTAAGGCGAGAGCCACGTTTTGAAAACCACCCGCCCTCAATGCGTGAAACTCTTGCTAATTTACAGAACGAATGTGCGCGGCACTAAAAAGAGAACCACATTTTGAAAACCACCCGCCCTCAATCCGTGACACCCTTGCAAATATTTCAGACGAATGTGCGCGGCGCTATGGCGAGAGCTACATTTGGAAAACGGCCCGCCCTCCATCTGTGAAGCTGTTCTCGCTTTTTAAATTTCAGGGTCAGAAATGGTGAGGAAGTCTCAGGCGAAACGCCCGGCCCGCTCTAAGAACTGGCCTCGGGGTGCGACAGGGAGTAGTTATTTTACAAGGAACAAGGGAGGATGGAGGAGGAGGCGGAGGAGGCGGAGGAGGAGGAGAACGAGGAGGATGAGGAGGATGAGGAGGCGAATGGGAGGGAGGAGGAGGAGGAGGAGGAGGAGGAGGAGGAAGGAGGAGGAGGAGGAGGAGGAGAGGAGGATGAGGAGGAGGAGGAGTGGGGCGGAGAAGAGGATGAGAAGGAGCAGGAGGAGGAGGAGGTGGAGGAGGAGGAGGTGGAGGAGAGGAACGGAGAGGACCAGAAGAGGAGGAGGAGGAGAAGCAGTAGGAGAAGGAGGACAGAAGGAGGAGGAGGAGGAGGAGGAGGAGGAGGAGAGGAGAAGGAGGAGGAGGACAGAAGGAGGAGAAGGGGAGAAGTAGGAGGAGGAGGACAGAAGGAGAGGGGAGGACAGAAGGAGGAGGAGGTGGAGGAGGAGTAGGAGGAGGAAAAGGAGGGGAGGTATAGGAGAAGGGAAGAGGTGGAGCAGGAGGAGGAGGAGGAGGAGGACCAGAAGGAGGAGGAGGAGGAGCAGTAGGAGGAAGAGGACAGAAGGAGGATGAGGAGGGGGAGGAGGAGGAGGTGGAGGAGGAGGAAAAGGAGGGGAAGGAGCATAGGGAAGGGGAGGAGAGGGATGAGTATTAGTATGATGAAGATGAGGATGAGGATGAGGGGGAGGGGAAGGAGCAGGAGGAGGATGACGATAACGATAACGATGACGATGACGATGATGACGATGATGCTGATTCTGCTGATGATGATGCTGATGATGATGAGGAGGCGGTGGAAGAGGAGCAGGAGGATGAGGACGTGGAGGAGGCAGATAAGGAGGATGAGGAGGGGGAGGAGGAGGAGGATATGTCAGGAGGAGGAGGAGAGGGATGAGGATGAACACGAGGAGGGAAAAGAGGAGGAGAAGGAGGAAAGGGGATGACGAAGAGGCGGTGGGCGCCCTGCCTTCAGGAGCAGCTGCGTGAGCCCCAAGGCCCACTCGCCCCTCGGGACCTCGAAGGCCAACATCAAACACCTCGCGGGGCTCTCCGGGCTGGCGACGTGCGATCCCCTCTCCTCCCTCCCTCTCTCGTTCCTCCTCGCTCTCCTCGCTACTTTCCCCCTCCTCCTCCTCCTCCTTCTCCTCCTCTCCCTCTTCCTGCTCCTTTAACTATTAATACTACTTCGACTACGATGAATACAACCACTACTGCCACAGCTACGATTAAGATTGCGATGCGACGGTTATTAGCACTACTTCTACCACTGCCACTACCACTACCACCACTACTACGACTGCGACGACGACGGCGACGACGACTACTACTACTACTACTACTACTACTACTGCTAGTAGTAGTAGTAGTAGTAGTAGTAGTAGTAGTAGTAGTAGTAGTA
>CAUYUJ010008489.1:0-10000 GCA_963575745.1 Prorocentrum cordatum
GTAAGGAACGAGCAGGTTAATCCTAGTACTAGTAATGGAAGTAATTGTAATAATAAGAAGAATAATGCGATTAATAATATTAAGAAGAAGAAAGCACATACTAACAACAAACACAAAACATGAGGAGGAGGAGGCGGAGGCGGAGACGGAGGCGGAGGCGGAGGAGGAGCAGGAGCAGGAGCAGGAGCAGGAGCAGGAGCAGGAGCACGAGCACGAGCAGGAGCAGGAGCACGAGCACGAGCACGAGCAGGGAGGCGGAGGAGGAGGAGGAGGAGGAGGAGGAGACAAGAGGCAGTTGGCAGGAGGCAGGCAGCAGGCAGCAGGGAGCAGGGAGCAGGCAGCAGGCAGCATGCAGCAGGCAGCAGGCAGCAGGAGGCAAGAGGCAGGAGGCGGAGGCAGGAGGCAGGAGGCAGGAGGCAGCAGGAGGCAGGAGGCAATAGGAGGAGGAGGAGAAGGCGGAGGAGGAGGAGGAGGAGGAGGCAGGAGGCAATCGGAGGAGGAGGAGGAGGAGGAGGAGGAGAAGGCGGAGGAGGAGGAGGAGGAGGAGGAGGAGGAGGGAGAAGGAGGAGGCAGGAGGAGGAGAAGGAGGAGAACTTCAGTTTCCTTGATCTTGGCGGTTTATAAGAATCATGTGACTCTTCTAGGCGGCGGCCGCTCGGATCTCTGGTTTCGCTGTGGGCGTGTGTGTGCGCGCGAGAAAACAAAGAGGTGGAGAGGGAGGGGAGGGAGAGGCAGGAACCAGGAAGCAGGAAGCAGGAAGCAGGAAGCAGGAAGAAGGAGGAGCCCAAGATGGCTCGAAACGCGGACACGTTGGTCGAACGCGCCCAAGATGGCCTCCAGATGGCCCGCGCGGCTTTCAACGCAGCCCAAGGGGTCTCCAAGAGCACCTCCACAAGGGCCCCAGAAGCCAAAATCATTGGCTTCCCTTTGGTTTTGCGCGCATTTCAGCGCTCCTGCCTGTTCAGCGCCCCGACGCTCCAAGACGGTCCCGGACACCAAAATATCGCCCCAGCCAGCCCCCACGAGGGCGCCGCCCAAGACAACCCCAACACGGCTGAAAAGGGCCGGGAGAGGCCCCCTAGAGGGCTACAGTCACCGAAATATCGTTCTAACGCGCCCAAGATGGCCTCCAGATGGCCCACGAGGCTTCCACACAGCCGAAGGGGTCTGGAACAGCACGCCCACAAGGGTCCCAAGAAACCAGAATCATTGATTTTCCTTTTTGGTTCTTGATGCATTTCAGCGCTTTTGCCTGTTCCGCTTCCCGACGCTCCAAGACGGCCCAGGACACCCAAATATTGCCTGACAGGCCCCCACGAGGTCGCCGAGACGGCCAAGGGGCGCCCCCAGAAGGCCCAAGACACCCCCAAAACGTATGAAACGGCCCCAAGAGCCTCCAAGAGGGCTACAGTCGCAGAGATATCGATGTAACGCGCTGGCCCACAAGGCTTCCAACACGGCCCAAGGGGTCTCCCGGTACATTCCCAACAGAAGGCCCCAAGAAACCCAAATCATTGATTTTCCTTATTTTTTTGGGGGGGTGGCACTCTGGCGTCTCTGCTTGTTCCGCCTCCCGACGCTCCAAGACGGCCCAGGACACCCAAAAGTTGCCGCAACGGGCGCCCACGGGGCGCCGAGGCGGCCCCGGGCCGCTCCCGGACGGCCCAAGACGGCCCCGGCACACATGAAGAGGGCCGCAGGAGGCTTCCAAGAGGGCTCGAAACGCTGATGGCCTCCAGGTGGCCTCCAGGTGGCCCACGAGGCTTCCCACGCGGCCCAAGAAGTCTCCAGCAGCACTCCTCCAGGGGCCCTTGAGACGCCAAGATCCTCGATGTTTCTCGGGCCCCTGATGGGTTTCAAAAACTCTGCCTGTTCAGCGTCCCGGCGCTCCAAGACGGTCCCGGACACCCAAATATCGCCCCAACACGCCCCCACGAGGGCGCCGACCTGCCGCGGGCACGACGCGGGGCCCGGGACGGGGCCTTCGGACCGGGGGGCCCCTGGGGCCCCGCCAGGCGCCAGGGGCTTCTTAACATCACCCGAAGACGGCCCCGGATCGCCAGAAACGGCGCTTCCACATTGCGAAAATTACCAACAACGGCCCGAGATCATCCGAGAATTAGCCTCCGACAGTCCAAGAGGCCTCCAAGACGCCCCAATAGGCTTCAAACATGCTTCCCAAGGAGCCCCAGGAGGCACATCTGATTTATTTTCAGTTGGTTTTTGAAGGATTTTCGGGCTCTCGCCTTTTTAGTTTCCCGATATGTCCGCTCCAAGACGGCCCTAGAGGCCTCGAAGACGGCCACAAGACAGCCCAAGATGGCGCTAGAGGCGCCCAAGACGGCCCGAGAGGGCTCCAAGACGGCCCAAAGAGGGAGCGAAGAGGGGTATGACGAACCGAAAATCCGTGCCTTCCACCCCGAGAGGCTCTCAGGAGGCCCCAGGGAAGCCCCGAACAGGCCCCAGGAGGCCCCAAGAAGCGCCCCAGGCGCCATGGGGCCGAAGAGGTTCCAAGAGGCGTCCCACGAAGGTCCGAAGAGGCACAACTCATTGTTCCCCTATCGCTATGTTTACGCATTTTCGAGGATTCAGCCTTTGGGCGTCCCGACGCTCCAAGACGGCCGACGAGGGCCCCAAGAGGGTGCCTGAGGCGCCCAAGATGACCCGAGAGGGCACCAAGAGGGGCCCTAGAGGGGTAAGACGAACCGAAAATCCGAGCCTTCCACCCCGAGAGGCTTTCAAGAAGCCCCAAAGTCTCCCAATAAGATCCAAGAGGCCCTCAACAAGCTCCCCAGAGGGCCGAAGAGGTTCCAAGAGACCTCCCAGGAAGGCCCGAAGAGGCACAAGTTATTGTTTTCCCATCGGTTCTTGATGGATGTTCGAGGTTTCAGCCTTTTGGCATCTCGACGGTCCAAGACGGCCCAAGAGGCCCCCAGAACCGCTCCAAGATAGCCGAAGAGGAAGCAGATGCGGCAAGCTTATAACGAAGCGTTGCAGGTGATCACGGCTGGCTCTCGCCATGCTTTCCCTAGATAATGTTCGATTGGATTACTTAAGTTCGGGGTCTGGACGTCGTTATCGAATCTGGGTGCGATTCACTCTCCTCCTCCTCCTCCTCCTCCTCATCCTCCTCCTCCTCCTCTTCCTCCTCCTCCTCCTCCTCCTCCTCCTCCTCCTCCTCCTCCATTCCTCCCTCTCCCCCTCCTCCTCCTCCCTCTCCTCCTGCTCCTCCTCCTCCTCCGCTTCCTCCTCCTCCTCCTCCTCCGCCCTTCTTCTCCTCCTGCTCCTCCTCCTCCTCCTCTCCTCCTCCTCCTCCTCCTCCTCCTCCCCTCCACTTTCCTCGTTCTCCTCCTTCTCCCCCTCCTCCTCCTCCTCTCCCTACCCCTCCTCCCGTCCTCCTCCTCCCTCCTCCTCCTCCTCCCCCTCCTCCTCCTCCTCCTCCTCCTCCTCCTCCTCTTTTTTCGGGGGATATTTTCGCAGCGTCGGCTGGGACATGGCGGCGCCCCACGCGTTGCTCTCGCACAGAGGTGAAGCTATCTCGCTGTACGAAGCGGCCCCCGCGGAGGGCCGCACCTTGCTCAGAGATGGAGTTGAGCGCCGGCTCTGGCGCCGCGTGCCGCACCACCTTCCCGAAGCGTCTGGCCAGGAGCAGATCTGGAGTCGGGCTGTGAGGCTTGGCGCGCTTCCTCTGCCCCCGGGGGCCCGCCAAGGCTCCATCAGGGCCCTGCTCTCTGGAGGGTTGTGGCCGTCCGCTCGGAAGCGTGCGGCCGGCTCAGCTGAGTCCGCCAAGCGCTCTTTCTGTGACTGTCCGAGCGGGACCACTGGGCCACCAGTTTCTTCACCGCCCACTGGCATGCGAGTCTGGCGAAGGTCGGGCGGCGAACGCATTCCCCGACGATGTGTGGGAGCACAGGCAGGCGCTGCGGGAGAAGGGCACCTTCCCCCTCGGGCCTCCTGACTGGGATCGCGTTGACTTGTTGTACGGGCTTCCCTCTATCCCCATTTCGATCCCGCCTCCCAGCAGCAGGCCGGCCGTGCTAGTTTGGGGTTTAACTGATGTCGAGTGTGGCTTTGTATTGTTTATGGATGCTTCAGGGCTTGCTAGCGCAATGCCTGAGGCCACGCGCTGTGGAAGGAGCGTCGTCGACATTCCTCCCGACGGGTGGCCGTTGAGGGCCAACTTCAGGGCGCTCCCTGGTCGGATCCAGTCCGTCCCCAAGGCGGAGAGATGGGCTGGCTTGGAGGCGATGCGCCTCAGGACCAAAGATCTCACGATAATTCAGTGACCACTAGTCTTTTGTCCGTGAAGGCGAGCGGTGGGATCCCCACCAGGCTTGCGGCATGGCAGCACACGCTGTGCTCTGGCGCAAGATTGTTCTGCTCTACTGCGACCGCCCGTGGCCTCGCTTCGTTGGACTCCCGCGCATCGGTCGCTTCAGGGGTTAGTGGAAGCTGGCGCCTCGGCGGAGGAGCTCTGGCGGTTTATGGGCAATGCGTGGGCCGATTTTTGTTGCCAAGCTCGGCGCACAAGACGCCGCGGTAGCCGAAGTTGCCGCGTCTGCCCTGGAATCTTCGGTGGCCGGGTGTTAGACATCGTTTGATGTTTTGGCGCGAGTTGTCCAGATCAACTGTGCTAAGCCTGGGTGCGCCAGTGCCGCCCCTGCCTGGCGTGCGGCGGCGGTGCCCGCAGGCCCGAGGCTCGTGGCAGTAGCTCACGACCCCGTCCCCTTGGGCCCTGGTGGTTCCCTGCAGTGCAGGCGCTGCCTGGCCGTCGCGAGGGCCCCAGCCAGCACCAAGAGCTTGTTGAGGCCGGGGGCCCGGTGTGACCCGTCGCCCGTGCCCGCCGCCCTGGCCGCAGCGGCCGAGCGGCCAGGGCGGCGCAGCCACAGGGGGACGGTCCTGCTGCTGCTGCTGCTGCCGTGGCGGGGGTTGCTGCTGCTGCTGCCGACGGGGCGGTGGGGAGCGGGACACCCTTCGAATGTGGTGGCCATAAGGTCCAGCGTTCGGGGCTATGTTTGTTCTGTGTTCGAGGCGGGGCTCAAGGTCCAGCGTTCGGGGCTATCTTTGTTCTGTGTTCGATGCGGGGCTCGTGTGGCCATCGGTTCTCCAAAAATCGATGCCCTTGGGGAGGTCTGCCCCTCGCGCCCCCCGAACCCCGCCCGCCGTGGAGCCAGGGACTGGCTCGACGGGCGGCACCCGGCAACGGGAGTTAAACCTTGGCTCTGTTCGCTGGGTTTCTCCGGCGTGCGATGGTAATCTGACCTCGCACGCAGCACCTCTTATAGTTAAAGTTGTGATTCCGTGTTCACTTTAGTTCAGTGGTGGTATCGTGCTTGCATGACTCCACCTTCTTGCGCTTTGCGCCCTCCTCTTCCTCCTCCTCCTCCTCCTCCTCCTCCTCCCTCCTCCTCCTCCCTCCTCCTCCTCCTCCTCCTCCTCCTCCTCCTCCTCCTCCTCCTCCTCCTCCTCCTCCTCCTCCTCCTCCTCTACTCTCCCATCGCCTCCATCTCCCCCTCCTCCTCCCCTCAGCATCGCCCTGCCCCTTCCCCCATCCCCACCTCTCCCAGAAAAGGGACCTGCACTCCCAGGGGGAACCGCCGGGGCAGGCTGGAAGGGCCCGCCTGCCGCGCGGCCGTCGCCCACGCGCCACCCTTCGCCGCCCCTTCCCGAAGGCGCTCCCCGCTCGCGGCGCCGCCACCCCGCCCGGCGCCGCCACCCCGCTGGGGG
Source organism: Prorocentrum cordatum (assembly GCA_963575745.1). Taxonomy (NCBI): domain Eukaryota; class Dinophyceae; order Prorocentrales; family Prorocentraceae; genus Prorocentrum; species Prorocentrum cordatum. The sequence goes on from CAUYUJ010008489.1 coordinate 5,728, forward strand.
CCGCGGGCGGCGCGCTTCCGCCGGACCCGCCGGCCCGCGCCGCCGTCGGCCGATCGACGACGGCTGCCGACGATCAAGCAGTGGCGAGGCGTCTTGGCGTGCCTATAGTCCTACCAAACAATGTTCCAAGAACCTTTTGTGGTTCCCACGACATGTTCTCAGAACGCTTATGGTTGATCTTGCCTTGTTGTATCACATCGGGCTTATGTTCTAAGAACGTTGTTGTCCATTGAAAATGAATGGGTTCTAAGAACATTTCGTGGTAGGACTATAGGAATGCCGGGACGGTCGGTCCCTGCTCAAGAGTAACGCCCAGCGACGGACCACCGACACGGCCGCCGACCGGCGATCGCCGCCGCCTGCCGCTGGCCGCCAGCGGGCGGGCGACCAGCGACCGCGGCCGACGTCCGACGGACAGCGACGGACAGCCGACGATCGACAGCCGACGACCGGCGGACGACCGACGACCGACGAACGACCGACGACGGCCGCCGCCTATCGTCTTCGGCCTTGGCGTCCGTCGTCGTCGTCCGCCGTCGTCCGTCGTCGTCGTCGTCGTCCGTCGAGGTCGTCGTCGTGGTCCGTCGTCGTCCGTCGTCGTCGTCGTCGTCGTCGTCGTCGTCGTCGTCGTCGTCGTCGTCGTCGTCGTCGTCGTCGCCGTCGTCGTCGTCGTCGTCGTCGTCGTCGTCGTCGTCGTCGCGCGCACGGGGAGGGGGGCGAGGGGTGAGGCCTCCCAGGAGGCCCCCGGATGGGCCCCCTCGACGGAGCGCCGGCAGGCCGCCTTTGGGGCCTCTGCTTCCTCCTCCTCCTCCTCCTCCTCCTCCTCCTCCTCCGCCTCCTCCTTTCCCCTCCCCCTCCTCCTCCTCCCTCCTCCTCCTCCTCCTCCTCCTCCTCCTCCTCCGCCTCCTCCTCCGCCTCCTCCTCCTCCTCCTCCTCCTCGTCCTCCTCCTTGCCTGCCCCCGCCTCGCCCAGGCCGAGAGGCGGCCTTCGGGCACGACGCACGCGCGAGACCCCACCCCGCTGGGCCGCGCCCAGACATGACAGCGTCGCACAACAAAGAATCCGGACGGAAGGTTTTGGGCTTCCTTCGGCCCCATGGGGGCCCTCGCCGGGCCTCGGGAACGGCAGACATCGCCTCCGGACGAACAAAAACCGGTCCCAGGGAAAGGGTCGGGACTTGCGTGGACTTGGCATCGCTCGGACGTGTGCATTTTTCCTTCGGCGAAGGCCATCTAGGAACATCCCTGATCATGTGGCGAAAGAACCACGCACGAAACCGAAACAAAAACACAGGGAATGGACGTCCGAGCGATGGCCAGTGGACGCCGTCCTGGAAAAGTCAGGGCGTCGCATGCCTGGGGCCCCCGCGTGCGGCAGCAGAGGGCGCGGCAGGAGCGCGCCCGAAGGGCGCCGTCGGAGAGCGGCGGCGCGTCCGGAGCTGCGGCCCCCTTCACAAAAATCGGCGGCGGGCAGACCTCCCTGCCCTGCCACGTCGACTCGCGAATTGGCCGTCTGCGCTTCGCGAGAGGGCGCCGCGGCCGTCGTTTTTGCGGGGCCAGGTCCGTCGGTCTCGGTCCTGGGCCGTTTTCACCAAGGGGAGGTTTGCCAAAGGGAGGCGTGTCCACCGCCGATTCCAGGGGCGACGCGCTGTGGTCTGGCAACACCCGCGAAGGGCGAGGTGCAATCTTTCATCGGCGTGGGCCCGTACCCCAGGCGCGCAGCAGCGCGAGCGACGCAAGAAAACGGAGTCGTCTGCGCCGACATTCGCGCGCAAGCTGCCCGCGTAAAGCTCGCGAGAGAGCGCCCTCGTTCCCAAAGTGACGTGCGGCGCCGGCGGCCTGCGTAAGCCACTGCGTAAGGTCGCTGCGCCATCTTGCGTAAGACCCGTTTTTGATCATCGCCCACGTGGCTACCGCTGCACACCTGACGGCGCACGGGGAGGGCGAGGTCCCAGTTGGATCCGCGTAGGAGACCAGTCCACCAGACGCCCAAGGAGCGTAGCAGACTTGCGACACACGCGCGCCCCGCGGCACCCGGCGAGAGCGAGGTCACATTTGTATTTGCGTGGGCCATCACACCGCTGGGCATTCCACAGGCGAAGCACACTGGCGACAGGCGCGCGATTTGGCAGCACCGCCGCTTCCCCTTCAGACTATGCAGGTCGTTGCCCCAATCCCACTTTTGATGCCCCTGGGCTTAAGAAAGGTCCCCAGAAGCCGAAACGAAGGAAAATCGCAGAGGGTAAGAAAATGATCCCGGCGAGAGGCCCAACCATCTGCAGTTGTGAGCGCCGCACTTGTGAACATCACTTTCGGTGGAGCTCCCCCTGGGGCCACGAAACGTGCGAGGGGTTTGCCGAAATTCGCTCGGTGGCGCATGTGGACCCTGCCATTGGGGCCTTCGGTGGAGTTCTGGTCGGAACCACGAAGGGTGTGAGGGGTGTGCCGAAGTGGGCCTGGGGGAGCACGCGGGCGCTGCACCTGGCCTTCGGTGGAATCCCTATAGGGCACCACTGCGCGCCTGTATGCCGAAATGGGCCTGGGGACGCGTGCGAGCGCTGCCCCATAGGGTTATGTCGGGCGTGTCCCCCTACAAAGGGATTTTCGACGAACAATAAAAAGTACCCCCACAAATACCCCAAGAAGGTCAACAAATACTCAAAACATAGTCCCCAAACGATGTTTAGACTATGTTTTGACTAGTTGTGGTGTATTTTTTATTTTTCGTCGAGAATCTCCCTGTAGGGGGACAGGCCCGACTTGACCATAGGGCCGCGGTGGAGCTCCGCTGTGGGGCCACAGCGGGGCAGACCCCGGGCCTGCCGCTCTGCAGCTGCGTTATGATGAATCGGGAGGGAAGACAGCGCACAGACACACTGAATCGTCGACCCCCAGGGAAAAAGATGGGAAACTGTGGGAAGTGGGGGGGGCGAAGACGACAACCCAGGACGGGTGGGGAAAGATGGGGAATCCTGCCATTCGTGCGCATTTCTTTGTGTGTCGCCTGATCCCAGGGCTTCGCCCTCTCCCGGCCGCCGTGAGGCCCCGCCTTCTCGCGCCCTTTCTCTGCTGATTGAAGCTGTGCGCGTCCCGCTCAGCTTTCAGCGGAGGAGGTTCGCTCTCGCCCCGCAGATCAAAAAACGTGTATTTCTTGGTGTGTCCCTGGGCCCCCTCGTTGTCGCCCGCGGGCTGCGCCGAGAGCGGGCCCCAGAGCGCGGCGGCGCGGCGCCCAAAAAGCGCGGCAGGCGGCCGCGGCAGAGGCCGCGCCCCCCCCCGCGGGCAGGGCGGGGCTCGCCCGAGCTCGGGGCCCGCCCGGGCAGTCTCGGCAAGACGCGGCTGCCGCTGGCCTTCCGTCGGGCACGTCCCTCCACAGGGGGAATGTTCAAACATAGTAAAGAAATACTGTGGCGACGATTGTTTGACCATTTTTGAACATTTGGGTGGTATTATTGGGCTGGCCTCCGGCCAGTGCCGCCGATCCGGGGGGGTGAGAGCGAGCCGTCTTGGACATTGTGAAGGCCCAAGAAACGAATATGCCGAAAATATACGTTTTCCTAAGGGAATGGGTCTATTTGTCAGTCTTTGGGCATTCTTGGGAAGTGTCGTGAGGGATCCTGGGGACGTCTTGGAGGTTTCTGGAACTGTCTTCGGGGCATCTTGGGCGGTTCGAGCGATGTTTCGGCGATTCGGGGCCCTCTTGCATTGTCTAGGGGGCCTCTGGGGCCTCTCTTGGCTTCCTCTTGAGCGAGCTCAAGTCCACGCTCTCAGAAACTCACACGCCGGATCGGCGGATTTGTAGAGGTTTTTTTTCGCCCAACATCCCCCTGTAGGGGGACAGGCCCGACCTAATGCTGGCCAAGCAGAGCTGTCGCTCCCTGCGGGGGCGGCGGTGCGTCCGGTGAAAGGCGGGAAGCTTCGCCCTACGGGGTGTGCCTCAGAGAGATCTGTCGAGCAGTGACGAGGCGTCCTGGCGTGCCTAGAGTCCTACCAGACAATGTTCTAAGAACCTTTTGTGGCTCCCACGAAATGTTCTTAGAACATTTCTGGATGGGACTGTCTTGTTTTATCACATCGGGTTTATGTTCTGAGAACATCGTTTTTGTTCCCTACCAAGGCTCTGCCTAGAAGGGTTCTTACAGTGTATGCTTAAAGGGCCGGGCAGTGGTCCTCGCCCCGGGCGGTTCCCCCAGTATCCGCCCCGCGGTTCCCCCAGTGACGGCCCCTTAGCTTAGCGTTGTTTATCTCATCTTAGCTTAGCTTATTTCATCTTAGCT
>CAUYUJ010008489.1:15000-39855 GCA_963575745.1 Prorocentrum cordatum
GAGCTCAAGGGCAGCTGCACCGACGATGGCGTCAATAGCTGTGTTGCCCAGAACCTGCCACAACTCCGCACGGCCGTCCACGACGGCCTCTCCTCCAAGATGCGAGTGGACAAACAAAACAGAGATATCAGCTGGGTCCTTGTCCCGTAGGACACAACCGATGTGACCCCAAATGTCAGCGTCCACTCCAGAAGGGTTAAGATACTTAGCTTGATTCCATCCATCGCATACTGGCTTACAGTCCGTGGTGAAAACCGTAGGTCCGTTCGAAGCAAAAACGGTCAGCCATAGGGCCTTCAACTCACCGCGCGCCACCGTCTGACGAGTACCTGCTAATCCACCAACAACATAGGCATCAACGACCAGCGGCTGGAACACACTGACCACGGCTATGCCCACGGCGACCCTCCTCAATCTCGGATCCGCGGTGTCGGGTCCTCCGCTCGCATCGCCAAACACATACGTTGGTTGGAGCGCAGAACCTTCGGGCAAGCACCTTGGGCCGAAAGCGTTGATACCATCATATTCCCAGTCGTCAGCATATATGGGAGCTGGCATTGTCGTCCACAGTCTCGGGATGAGCCCTCGCAGCCAGAAACACGGCGTCTGCTCATGCTGCGCACAAGCTTTGGCCACGAGACAGTCGCTCTGCTCGTAGGCTGCCGATCCCGTGTTCCTGCGGCACAACCACGCTCGATGATGCGAAGTCTCTCGCTCTTCCCCGCAACGATCACAAATATCAGCCCGGCTTGCAGTCTGATTAACTCCCGAGCTCGCAAACTGATCGGCCTTCCGCGCCTTGGTCCAAGAACCACCGATCGCCACTGACAGCATAACAGCCGCAAGACGTTTACCTGCAGGTCGGACTTGGGAAAGCTGAGCCAATAGCCGACGATACGAATAACTGTCGGTACCATCACGGAGACCCTCGCCGTCGAAGTGGAGCTCGGCCTGCTGCCAATAAGCTGACATAGCTGCAATCTTCACATCTTCCAGAAAGTCGTAAAAGGTAGCTACGTCGATCGACTCGACCCCCGAGAAATTGGCGTCGGGGAGCTCCCAGCACGTGTCCCCAGGGGGGTCCCAGGCTGTCGGAGACCTCGGTACCCAGTGAAAGTCCAGCAAGTGTGTAATGACGGCACCCATTGGACCACGGACATGCCTGGAGCGGTGACTGGGAGGAAGGGCCTCCAGCTTGGCCCGCAACTTGGGCCACGCCTGCTGAATGCTCGCACGAACCTCAGGATGAGCACGCCATTGGTAAAGCCACATAGAGAAGGTGAGATATGTGAACCTAGCAGCGGGGTCCTGGCCATGGGCTTCCAGCTCCAGCAGGGTCGTGAGGCAGCGGCCCTTGGTCTTAGGGTGGCACGCAGCCCCAAGACGGCGTCTATAATTGACCAACTCCTGCCCCATGACTCCGAAGGCTTGGAACCCGTAGCTCCCTGCTGCCTGTGCGCCTTGCCGCTCCAGTCGTGACGTAAGTTGTGACCTGCGCAGCGTCCGTACGTACTTGACTACCTTTCTGCGCCGTGCCAAGTGCTTCTGCTTCCGCTTGCTACGCTCAGCGCGGACGTGCCGACGTCCTCCGCCCAGGTCGACGCCCAGGTATGAGGTAGAACGAGCAGCAGTGACAAAAACACCCCGAAGGCGAAGGGCTCGAACAATATCCTTAGCCGCCGACAGCTTAGAACAAACGATAACCGATTTCCCAGCCAGTCTGAGGCCTTGCTGCTTCAAGCCCTTGGCCGTGTCCACGACGCACTTGACAAGGTCCCTCTTGACTTGCTGCAGAGAACCCCGCGTAGCTTGAGAGATGTCGTCTATCCAAAGACGATGGGAACATCGAACATTCGCTGTACAAATCTTGTCCATGATGAAGTAGGTCATCGCGCGGGCGAAGCGGGTGCCCGAACGAAGCCCCTGCACAATACTGCATGTCGGCTCGAAGGCCAGTGAATATGAATCAATCTGATGGAGTGTGCGGGGGTGAGCACATTGCGATATCTCAAGATAGAGCACCGTGGCAGGAAACTCTAGACGAAGGGCTGCATTGGCGAGTTTGAGCCACAACATATTGTCGTAGTACCCGTCAATGTCCACCAAGGAATGCCCGTAAGAGATATCCAACACCCCCGCAATCTCTTCGTCGAGCACTCGTCTGAACGCCTCGGCCAACGCCGAGTTCCCCTGGACTGCGGCATCCCAGTGGGGCTCGGAACGCGACGACCACGACCTGACCCAGGGCTCGCGACTCACACTCCAGACCCGCCCCACCATCGAGATGAGGCCGATCACCCGATCACCCGAGACTTTCTTTGGAAGAAGACGGCCAATGATGAGCATGGTCTGGGCTGGCCACGCCAGCAAATATTCGACAGAGTTCAACAAGGCGGCAAGCTCTGCCAAACCCTCGTCTGGCAACCTTTCCATATCACAAGGTGTGAGGCGGTCAACCCCCATGCCAGCTCTGGATTTCATGGCTCGCAGCGCACGCCTCAAGTCTCCAACGGTGAGCTCGGGAAGCGGATCAGGGTCCCTCCGAACGGCCTCCCGAATGACTTGCAGGACATGCCCGAGAGCCTCACGGGGGTCAGGAATAGACGGAGCCCACTTCTTATGCCACCGCTGAGCTTTGCAGTCGACAATATCTTTCGGGTGATACAACGCTTCCGAGCCCTCGAAGATCTCCAGAGCGGGGACAGGATCTTGACGCATGGTCCGATGAAGAGCTCCAAGAGAAGATCCCTCCAAAGCCCAGTCCCTGAACTCCCGAATAGATTCAGCAAGGGCGCGACGTTGGGCTCGCTTCATGACCTTATCCGAAAACATAGCAAAATCTGACAACGTCTGGATCGAGCAACCCTGGATATCTGACAGCAAGCGAATCCATTCAGACCACGGCGGCTCCAAGCCTTCCCGCAAAGCGGTGTGAACTTGGTCGGGGCGATCTTCAAACAAACGCAAGCCAGCCTGCTCCAGACGACGCTGTTGATCCTGGCCGTTGTTCCTGGATCTATGTCGGGCGAGAGAGCTAAGGACAGTAAGCCTAGTCCACCACCCAGCTAGAACATCCCGTAGAGGAGTGACACGAGCTTTCTCCTGAGCTTTGACCTCCTGGACCTGGAAGGTGGGGACGACAGCACGACCAGGCCCTCGTGGGCCATCAGACCCATGATGGACGCTCACCGTCTTCTCAACCGCCGAAACCCACGACGCGTACATGCCCGAGACCGTGACGATACCCTGCTGGTTCGACTGGTACACGGCAGAGTCCAAGATGAAGGGAGGGAGGGTAGAAGGAGAGAAACAACAAAAGCCTACGGAGGCACGCTGGGCCTCCCAGACCGACAAGGGTATACTATAAGACGGGCCGACCTTGGTGTCGGCTTTGGGGGGCTGGGTCAACCTCGAATTACCTCCTAAGCTAGCTGGCCCACTCGTTGGCCCCCCCCAAGGCGGCGGAGGCACCCGACGAGACAGCAACCCCGCACGGCTTCCGCACAGAGCCAGCCGCCCCAGCACCACCACCAGCATCCGCCTGAGAGTGGGAGCTAACTTCAGAGGGCGACCCTACGCTGGACGAACTGCCCTCGGTACCACAAACCTGCCCTGGCACCCGAAGACTGTCGTCGCGACAAAAGTTTAATTCGTCGGCCCAAGGGTCCTCTTCGGAACAAATGGAGGCCTCGTCGAGATCTAAAGTGGTACCTACCGAGACCGCCTGCCTACTCAGAGGATCTCCTGAACCAGAGGGGCGTGTCGTTTTCTCATCGAGTGCTTGCAAAACATCGCCAAACATGTCGCCGTACCGCTCCTCACGCTTCTGAGCGGCAACTAAGCCAGTGAGCACGCGTTCCTGTCTCGATCGACTCGACTTGGATTGCGGATCGGGTTCCTGACCTGGGCGAGGTACCTGCGGCAACTTGACAGCTGTCGACAACACTCGTGTTAAAAGCTGTGCTCCCGATTGCCGAAACTGCACCTTCAGGCCCGCGTGAGTCTGCCACGGAACTGCAACCAACGGCTCGACTGACTTGACAAAACTGAGCGCTGATGTAGAACAGACCACATAGTCGATATGTGAACCTTGAGCACCTGAGTTGCACGTGTACTGCACATTGGCGGTGAGGATGTGGCCCCCGACTCTGCTCACAAACTCTGCTTTGGACAAGGCAGCGGCGCTCACGTTGAAGTCCGCAACCGCAACCCATGGAATCTGCAAGGATAACAGGAGGCCACCGAGCTTCCGATAGCGAGCGATGTTGGCGCCGCGGAAGCCGATGCCGCAGTACCCGTAGAAAGCGACCAAGGCAAAAACGTAACCTTTCATGTGAACTATGGTGACTCGGAAGCCGTCAGGCTGCGCAGCACGATCATGTTGTAGTGCTGCTGTATCGGCTAACGTCAGGGAATGCGCTTGAAGGTGCCCGCGAGTAAGAATCCACTCCCCGCCTTCATTGGCATGCCCATTCGTGGTTGCCGCTGGTGAGGAAGCTGAGGGCCTTGCTCCTGTAGCAAAGAGGCGAAGGCCGAGCTTCCTGGCTGCCAAGTCGTGCTTCCGAAGACCCTGCTTACAAACATGGGTCTCGACGAAGGCGAAAAACTGAACAGCCGCACACTGATCACGAACATAGGTCCAAATGCGATCGCCCATGCACGTGATGTTACCGAACACAAGCGTAGATGTCCCCTCTGCGCCTGAAACAACTGCCTCATTCGCCTCGCGAGTCAAAATGGGGGCCGGCTGCGGGGATGGTGATCCCGAGGCTGCCGACGCCGAAGAAGAGGAAGGAGGAGGTGCCGACCTGCCGCTTGAGCTCGCCCGTGAGCTGCACGACCTGGCCGATCCCCCCGACGAAGCCCTCGATGGAGCTCTCGTACTGGACGATGTCGACCCAGTACCTGGAAACCGCCACACCTTCGATGGACTCGGGAAAGTGGCCGCCGACGAATAATCTGGTAAGCTTCCACAGGCCGTCGATGACGAAGACAACTCACCACTATCTTCGTGCATCTCGGCCTGACCTCACTGGCTGTCAGTGCCAGCATTGGTGGCCGCCGCAGCGTCAACGCCCTTGCCGTTGCTCTTGCCCTTGCGCTTGGCGGTCTCGGCCGCCAGCTTCGCCTGGGAGATCTTCGCGGCCTCCTCCTTAACGGCTGCCTCGCGCGCCTCGCGCGCCCGAGCTTCCTCAGGGGTCTCGGGCGGCGGTGGCGCGGCCTCGGCTGACGGAGCCTCGGCCGCCTCATCAATGTTGCCGCCGCCCCCGCCAGTGCCCTCGCCCTCAGGCGCAGCACGCCTCTTCTTCTTGAGCCGCTCCTGGACTGCAGACTTGACCTCGTTGGCCTTCTGCAGCCACTCCTTGATCTGCTCCTCGCGGGTGCCCAGCAGCTCGCGGGCCCCCTCCAGCTCCTTCTTGAGCTTCAGCATGGCCTGCCTCTCCTGCTCCTCGAAGCCGTCCAGGTCCTCGAAGAGCGACGCGTCCCAGGACAGGTTCAGCTTGGGCCCCGCGTGCGATGCCTCGGTCTGGGGGGTGGGACTGACGCCCTCAGCTGCGGCCAGCACACGAACAGCATCCTTCTTCGCCGCTGCCGCTCGCACCAGAGCCACCGCTGCTGCCGACTCCTTCGCCTCGGCGGCCTCAAGGGCCGCCCTGAGACGCACGACCGCCTTGACGGCCTGATCGTGCTTCACTCCCGCATCTCGAAGAGCTGCATCAGCCTTCCGAGCCACTTCCACCTCAGAGGCAGACGGGACCTCCGCTGCCTTGGTGCTCAACTTGGCCAACTCGGCCTCGAGCGTGGTCTTCAAGGCGGGGTCCGTCGCTGCAGAGATGGCCGATGTGAGGAGAGATGACACAGTCGGCTTCAGGATCGACTTGGGTTGACTGCTCCCGCCAGTGTCCGCCAGCTGGTTATCCTCGAAGGAAACTCGACGGTCACGTGACACCGAGCGTGGCCTGTGCAGCTTGACCTGGCGATTACATTTCTGACAACGCCTGTCTCTCTGAAGCAGCTTCGCATTCCATTCACAAGTGCCGCAGCCACCGCACTTGGACCACACCTTGTCTGCTCCAGCCATGATGCCTCGGCTTCGCCGCCGCAACAGCCTGCCCTCGTCGGAGCGGGCGGTGCGGCGCCCCTCAAGCGCTGCGTGGAAGCGCCGAGGCAGGCGCGGGCGGGGAAAGTAGGGCATGCAGAAGTGAGTGCCCTGCCCCCTGAAACCCGCTCGCGCCCCAAATTGCTTGAGAGGAGGAGGAGAGGAGGAGGAGGAGGAGGAGGAGGAGGAGGAGGAGGAGGAGGAGGGAGGGAGGAGGGAGGAGTGAGGACGACGAGGACGACGAGGACGACGAGGACGACGAGGACGACGAGGACGACGAGGACGACGAGGACGACCAGGACGACCAGGACGACGAGGACGATGAGGACGACGAGGACGACGAGGATGACGAGGGCGACGAGGACGACGAGGACGACGAGGACGACGAGGACGACGAGGATGACGAGGACGAGGAGGAGAAGGGGGAGGAGGAGCAGGAGGAGGAGGAGGAGGAGGAATAATAAGAAAAGAAGGGGAAGTGAAGGCAAGATAAGGAAGAGAGGAAGAGGAAGAGCAAGAGGAGGAGGTGGGGGAGTGACTGTTACAACATGCCGTTACGGTTGGGTGGGAAGCACAATTATGTACCTTGTCGCGAGAGTCGAGCCGCCGTCGTTACCGACGCCGTTTGGCTCAAGCATTTAACGTGTGGAGCGCGCGCCACCTTGCCCACGGGAGACGAACATCAACTCGTTTATGTGCCATTCCTTCCCCGGGATGTGCATTGTAATTAATGGGCCGAGGGCGATGGCAGCCGCAGCAGCCGTAGGTGTTGCTCCAAGCGCAGCAGGCGATCCCCGACCAGAGCGAATTAAACACATTTCAGAGCGGATATCATTAGTTAAACCAAAACCAGGCGCGTTTCATTGAGTTTTGCGCAACCGCTTACTACGTCGGGGACGACCATCGTGTCAGGAAGGCATTGAGATCCGACCATGAGAGCATGAGGGAGTTCAACGAACGGCAAACAGCAGCGGGGGTAATAACCGTGAGTCATTAAGAACATCGCGGGCGAATCTTCCTGACCCAAAATATGACCTCAGTACTGCTGAGCGCGGTAAGTCGAAACATGTACGACAAAGGGTAAGGCACAGGTGACGCATATAATTCTGCAGCATGTATAGATTGTATTATAGGAGCAATTATGTGGCCATATAAGCGCGATGGAACAACTGACCGAGATAGCGGAGTCCAGAGCACAGAGCAGTATCCATTACAGCGGAGGTGGGCGCAAGCCAGTCAGTGAGTACAAAGCTACGCAGCAGCTTGAGACGATCGGGGAGGGGGCAGGTAAATTCCGGGAGTGGAATGGGCAGTTTACAACATGCGTTGGCACAGGTTCGCCCCACTTACCAACATGTTCAGAAAACGGATTTCCAATGACAAGCTGGAAACACCGAACGGAACGTTGCCAGACGAAAGTGACGATACCATGACCATAATCAAAGTTAAATGCAGCGGAATATACCAAAGCGACGCAGTCAACAATAGACGACGGTAACAAATCATATTGTCAATAAAATGAAGGACTGAAGCTTGAGTTCGATAATGATTCGGGGCGCATCAGAAGAAGGGATCTCGTAGCTGTCGCCACTCTTGGGCCCATCAGGGGCGAAGGGTGATGCGAGCCCCCGCGGGCCAATCCGAGTGGGGTCCCACGCGCTCGGCGGCACCCAGTCCCCCGACGCGGCGATGGCATCGCCATCGACTGCGCCAACGCTGGACGCACGGGCATGTGGGCCGAGCGCTGGTGGCTGCAACTCTGCGTCATGTTCTCCCGCGGCGCGTGCGTGCGGAACATGCTGATCCGCACGCCTGAACGCGGCCGCTTTCGCCTCGACGCCCGCGGGGCTGCCCCAACGGCCTGGCCCGCGGGGCTGCCCCGACGGCCCGACTCCGCGCCCCAGCGGCCCGCGGGGTTGTTCCAAAGGCATGGCCCGCGGGATTGCCCCACATGTTTCGCGATCTAGCCGTCGGGGAACGCGCGCGCTAGCCGAGGCGGCGACGGCGCCGAGGAATACCGACTTGCTTGCCCGGCAAGGGGGAAGGGCAGGTGCGCGTGGAGGAGTGGCAGGAGGATGAGGAGGGGGAGTGGGCCAGTGGGGCGGCAGTGATGATGAGGATGAGGATGAGGATGAGGATGATGATGATGGTAGTGGTGGTGATGATGATGATCATGATGATGATCATGATGATGATGGTGATGATGATGCTGATGATGGTGATGATGATGACGACGATGATAATGATGCTGATGCTGATGATGGTGATGATGAGACGGAGGAGGAGGAGGATACATAAAAGGAGGGAGAGGGAGAGGGGAGAGCAGAACGCGAGAGGAGGGCGTCCGCCAGGGCGAGGAAGAAAGGGCCAGGGGCACGCTAACCAGATTCTCTCGCGCGGGGCCCTACAGTCGGAATCAGGTTCTTCGCCTTTTGCTTGATTTCAGCCCGCGGGGGCTGCGCCCGGTCCGTGGGGCCGTCAAAACTACGTCCAGGACGACACAATGATTCCAAGGGACAGACCGGGATTTTCGGTCGCTGATTGCAGAAGTCACATCGTTGGAGTTCTGGCAGGCGGCAGCCGAACGAAGCGGTCGCTCTCCCATTCGCCTCGCGAAGCGGGGGTCAGGAGGGGCAATCAAAGAAACCGACGCATCGGGGCACCAATCGTCGGAGGGGGGAGGTGGTGCGACGCAAAGGTTCGGCGGCGCGAAATGTCGACGACGCGCACCGACGCAATCAAGGCTGAAGGCATGGAGGTTCGAGGAAGAGGAGAGAACGCTTGCACTTACATTCGGCTGATGGCGCGCATGCGAGACAGCCAGAAGACCGTTTCCATTTCGTCAGAATCGTGGGAGGGCGAAGCTGGCGCGACACAAGAGGTTCGGCTGCGTTACATGCGGAAGACGCGCGGTGATGTTCTCAAGGTTGAAGGCCTTCAAATTTGAGGGGGAGGAGAGGAGAACGATCAGGAACGCTTCCAGTTACGAGTGGTTTGTCGCGTTGACGCAAGACCATGCGAGGAGCAGCGCCGGTGCGTCTGAGAATCGTCTGAGGACGAAGCTTGCGCGAGCGGGGGTCGGCGGCGCTGCGCGTGGACGGCGCACGGCGATGCGCTCAAGTTTGGGCACATTGAGGTCGGAGGAATACGAGGAGGACGACAGGAGGATGCACACCGAGCGATTCACATTCGAGCGGGTTTCCAGCGGAGCGAGTTTTCACCCGAACAAATTGTGGTGCCCGGGGGCCGGAGGCGGTGGCCCGGGCGTGCCGCCAGTAGTCGGCCGAGAGCATACTGACCGAGCGAATGCAAGCGTAGCGAATGAAGCCCCGAACGAGTTTTCCACCCGACGTCGGCGACGAAGGGGCTGACGGCCTGCGGCGCGGCGCTGCTGGTGGTCAGCTCCTCCCGCTGGTGAACCTCGGGCCGCTGCGGTGGCGGCTGCCCCCCGGGCGCTTTCGGCGCCCGCGGCAGCGGGGGCGGCTCCCGTGGCGCGGCCCTCGGTGGAGACGGAGGCTGACCTCGCGGCGTCGTCTGGGGGGACTGGCTCGGACACGGCCGTGCGCGCGGAGTGGATCGTGCAGGTCGTGGCGTTGCCAGCCGTGGCGAGAGTCAGGTCGGCCCGCGCGGGCACCTGAGGAGACTTCGTCGAAGGCATGTCCACGGCCGATTTTGCGTTTTTTTTTACTGGCATACGACCAGCGCTGAGGGCCTGGCATTGTTCTTCCCGCTTGGCGTGTCTGGGTCACTAAGACGCGTCTGTCGATCGATCGCCTCGTCCTCCTCATCGTTCTCCTCCTCTTCCTCCTCGCCACCACCAAAACCATCATCACCATCATCGTCATCATCCTCAGCATCATCACCATCAACATCATCACCATCACCATCACCACGATCATCATCACCACCACCACCACCACCATCATCATCATCATCATCATCATCATCATCATCATCATCATCATCATCATCATCATCATCATCATCATCTGTTCATCATCATCACCATCGCCATCACCACCAGTATCCTCATCATAATCATCATCATCACCATCATCATCATCATCAGCAGCAGCAGCAGCAGCATGATCATCATCATCCTTTTTCGTTTCCTCATCCCCCTTGTTCTTCTCCTCCTCCCCCTCCTCTTTTTCCTCCTCCTCCTCCTGCTCTTCCTCCTCCGCACCATCATCATCCTCATCCTCCCCTCCCTCCTCCTCCTCCTCCTCCCCCAGGCGTGGCGGGTTCGCCAGCGACGCGGCCGGCTGCGCGGACCCCGCCGCCGGGGGAGCAGGAGGCCGGCCCCCCGTTTTGTTCCCCCGCCCTGGCCTCCCCGGAGGAGCGGGCGCCCGAGGAGGAAGGGGAGGAGGACGAGGACGAGGACGAGGAGGAGGAGGAGGAGGAGGAGCAGGAGGAGCAGGAGCAGGAGGAGCAGGAGGAGCAGGAGGAACAACAGGAGCAAGAGGAGGAGGAGGAGGAGGAGGAGGAGGAGGAGGAGGAGAATGTTGGCTGCGTCCTCGATAGCGGGTTCTGGCAGTTCCGATATGCGACAACATGTTGGCCCGCAGCTGTCTGAACATCCCAGCAGTAATCCGATGTTTCGCATCTACGTAAAGCGTCCATATGCGCCGTGAGCACCGAAGAAGAAATGGACCATAGTTTCCTTGCCACATGCCACGTTTGCGAGTGCTTGTGCCATATGCCTCAAGCACTCGCAAAGAGTTGTTACAGACATCCTCAGAGCTGGTAGAGCGAGGCCTACGGAGGAATTAGCTGGAATCCCGAGCCAAAAACCACCGATAATAGCCACAATGGGGAATGAACCAGCATTAAGACGATGCCAATGTTCTGAGGGCAAACAGTAAATGCAAAACAGGGTGTCTCCCGCTCACTCAGAATAGGTTCGGATGGTGACCCTCTTGTTGCGCCAGCTGCTGTTGGCAACGCACGCTTGGCGCAGTTTGCCGGAGTGGAGGAGTCCGCGATGGTCCGAGGCCACGGCCCAGCGAAGAGGCACAGTTACACTCCGCAGGCAAGGCCGCGCGACGAAAACCTCCAGCTCGATGCTTCGAGGTCCCGCGGCGGTCTCGACTGCGATCTCAAAAATAGGTCGAGGGAAGGGCTGCGGGGCCCAATCAGATTCGCGGCGAGTTGCACGGGGCCACCCCCGACGCCCGCGCGAGACTTTGGGACCCTCCTCCTCCTCCCTCCTCCTCCCTCCTCCCTCCTCCCTCCCTCCTCCCTCCTCCCTCCTCCCTCCTCCCTCCTCCCTCCTCCTTCCTCTCTCCTCCCTCCTCCCTCCTCCCTCCTCCTCCTCCTCCTCCTCCTCCTCCTCCTCCTCCTCCTCCTCCTCCTCCTCCTCCTCCTCCTCCTCCTCCTCCTCCTCCTCCCCCTTCGCCGTCGAGATGGAGGCGAGCGCGCGCGCGAGCGGATGGCTCCGAGGGGCGACGAGCTGCCGACGTCGACAGGGGTTTAAAGGGGGCCCCCCCTCGCCTCGGCAGGAGGGAAAGAAGTCGGGCGACGAGAACTATGCACATGCACCGATCCTGGCAAGGCCCATTTTTGACCAAGGATCGGTGCATATGCCTTCCTGGCCAAGGTAGGAGGGCGTATGCACCGATCCTGGGCCCAGGATGGGCCTGGCCAGAATCGGTGCATGTGCATAGTTCTTTTTCCTCTAAGAAGCACACAGACACAACTCATCGCCGACCCCCCAGGAAAGTATGGGAAAGCATGGGGAATGCTGCTCTTTGTGTGCATTTGTTGGTGTGGCCCAGGGCCCCTTCAATAGTCTTCGGGCGCCCCGCCTGCCGTCGCGGCCGAGGCGCCTAGGCGCGAGCTCACGAGAGAAGCCTGGCCCTGCTGACCGGCCATCCGCGCGACGAAGGAGCGGACGGCCTCGCGCGGGGGCAGATCCCGCGTCTCGCGCCGCCAGAAAAAAACAAAAACAAAAAAAAAAACATATGGACCTCTCCGCGAAGGCAATCCACCGCGCCCCTCTCCTCTGCCTGGCCCGAGGGCCGCTCCTCGCGCGGTCGCGAGGCAGCGGTTCCGATCGCCCTCCCAGGCGCGGGGCGTTCTTCTGGCTTTGGCGCCAGCTTGACACGATGCCGCGGGGGCCCCGGGCCCATTGGAGCGCCGCCGTCCTGGGCGTCGCGCTGCAGAGGCCAGGCGCGCCACGTGGTTCGGGGTGTCACGCGCCGGCGAGTTCGCCGAGGCCTGGGAGCCCACTGCCCCCCGCCTGTAGCCCCGTTCCTCAAAAGGACAAAGCCCGACCTGCACGGGCACGCATTGCCCATTGCGTTCCAGGCCCGACCGCGCATCGTGCTAGGACAGCATTCCAGAGATTTCGACCGTACGAGTCCTTGAACTTGGTTCGCTCGCTCGCTCGCTCAGCCATGCATCCAGAGGGACGCGTCGGCATACTCAAGGTTGCGTCGTTGGCAACCGAGTGGAAGAAATAAGATGCGCGTCGGCAACGGCAGCTGGAGCGCCAAACGCGCGGGACAAGTTCGCAATGGAGCGCCAAACGCGCCGGGACCTGGAGCGCCAAACGCGCCGAGGGGGGAGGAGGGAGGAGGAAGGATTCACACAGAAGTGTATGCCAATTTATACACAGATGCAGCCCATTGTCGTCTAGGACCAGCCTCCTTTCAGCGCCCATTCTTTCGGCGTGCCATTTGCATTACATACAACGCGCTTCACTAAACAACCATTCCCAGAAGAGCCGATCCTCTTACATAGTTGAACATGTTTGTCAGCCAATAAAGTTGATAGTGGTAAAGCGTTGGCCCGCTCCAAGACAATCTTGTTTGATACTTTTGAGTAGACAGACTTTCCGATGCCCAATAGTTTGCGGAGACATCGACAATGAAAAGCGTCGAGCCTTGATTTGCCCTCTTGCAACAGCCATAAAGAGTCCAGATAATATAACAACTTGCTCAGCACGCAACTGCTGTAGATTTCAAGTTTCCGCCGTTCACCCACTGAAGCGTGTGACCAAAGCGTTTGCAGTTGTTTGAATATGTTCGTGCTCTCCCCAATCCTGCGAGATAGCTCGTTCCCCGCCTTCCGTCGCAGCTCAGCATTGCTCCGATATACACATGCTCCCTGACTGTTTTGATGGGCTCCCCGGACGGTTGCACGATGGTGTTTTCCTTGGAACTTTGCATCAGTACCGTTTTATCCGAATTATGTTACAAGCTATCTTTTGTTTTGCCTCTCTGCTACGATTCCAATCAGCATTGCTTGTCGATTTTTGGTGCTGGCCGAGATGAGTAAAGTATCGTCTGCGTACAGGAGGTCCCGCGTGACGACATACGACGGCTCCTCGTCCAATTGCAGAGCATCAATACAGTCATGCATCATCACAGCTTGCACGGCGAACAATAAACATGGCGATAGTGGGCAACCTTGTGCAATGCATGCGTGCTGTCGTCTTTCTGTAGATCGCCCAACATGGTCTATGATGCTGAAGAAACGTCTCGAGTAGATACCAGCCACCATGTCGAAGATAGGTGGTGGCAGCCCGAACCTTCGCAAAGCGGCGCAGAGACAATGCGGCTGCGCGCGGCGCTAATGCGACAGCCGCGCATTGAAAAGGGCACGCCCTCATCTTTGAAATCTGTTGCAAACGTTTGAAACGAGTGTGCGCGGCGCTAAAACAGGAGGTACATGTTGAAAAGGAGTTGCCACTCCCATGTTTCAAATTGCTGCAATGGCTTAATTCGAATGTGAGCGGCGTCGAGACCAAGTCCACGTTTCGAGAGCCACCCGCCTTTCAGTCGTTTACGCTGTTGCAGACTTCTCTAAGACGAGTCTACGCGACGCCAAATCGAGAGTCACATTTTGAAAAAGGCCCGCCCTTCATCCTTAAACTTGTTGCAAACTTGTAAGACGAACGTGTGCGGCGCAAGGGCAGGAGCAACAGTTGAAAACCATCCGCCCTGCATCCGTGAGATTGTTTCAACTTTCAGTTTTCAAGATCATGCACGGTGAAGATATCTCCGGCGAAACGCCTAGCCCGCCCTACCGACGCATGTTGGGACGCGAAAGCGACGATGGAGGGTGGAAGGAGGAGGAGATGGAGAAGGATATGGAGGAGGAGGAAGAGGGGGAGGACGAGGATGTGGAGGAGGACGAAGACAAGGCAGGGAAGGAACAATGAACGGAAATGATGATGACGAGGAGGAGAACCAGTGCAAACCCAGAGCGAATCAAATTGCAATACATTCACCCTCCAAGAACGCTCTCCGCAGGTCCCTACAACAGTTATTATTATTGTAAGAGGTGGCGTATTAGAAGAGGACCGTATAATAAGTTTCAGGCGCACCAAAGTATTCGCAATTCCTGGGGACATCAGCGCTACGAACCAGCATTGCTGTTGCATCCTGACAATACTCAATCACGCTAGAACGCCATTCCTGGTATTTTAGCACCACGAAGAGATGTCTGTGCTGCTTCCTGTTAATCCTAAATCGCAGCAGAACACCGTCAGCCACACAACTTCTAACTGTTGCAGACTGTTTCAGACGAAATTGCGCGGCGCTCAGTCGAGAGCCACATTTTGAAAAAGGGCCCGTCTTCCATCGTTGAAGCTGTTGCATTCTTGGAAAACGAATGCGTGCGGCGCCAAGGCGAGAACCACATTGAAAACAACCCGCCTTCCATCCTGCGACATTCATGTCCAGCGTCAGAATCATAAATTGCGAAATCTCCAGCGAAACGCCCTTCCCGCCCTACCGACACGTCTGGGTATGAGACGGTAGGAATTCCTTGTGAGGAGGAGGCGGAGGAGGAGGAGGAGGAGGAGGACAAAAAAGGGGGAGGGGAAAGGAGGAGAGGAAGGGAGGAACAAATCGTCAAGGGAGGGGGAGGGAGGGAATGGGGGCAGGAGGGGAGGAGGGGTGTAAGGGAGGGGGGAGGGGGCGGGCGGAAGGAGGGTTTGCAACCGCTTCCTGAGGGCAGGGCCTAGGCATTCTCGAATTGAGTGTGTCTCCAATCAGAGATCGCGACGTGGGATGGCACCCAAAATGTAATCATGTCTGACAGAAGTTGGTCGGGCACCATCGTTTTTCCTCATCCCGAGGAGGCTAGTACCGAATCCAGGGCCTGTTGGCGGTCTCGGGGGTCATCTCGGGACGGAGGACTCGAAATTGAAGTTCGTGTCCACCCTCTCGGAACCCCCTTGGAACGTGTTGTGCCGTCTTGGGGCCCCCTTCGGGGCTCCATGGAACGACATTGGGGCGTGTTGGGCGCCGGCGTGGAGCGTCGTCAGACCGAAAACATGAAGCGCTACGCCCAATACAGAAAACAGTACAGTAACACGAATATGTGTTGCATCTGGGGAACTTGGTGGGGCTCCTCTTGGGGCCCTCTGCGGGGAGGAGTGACGAGAAAGAGCGGGAGGAGGAGGAGGGGCGGCGATAGCGACGAGGGAAGAGGAGGGAGGAGCAGGGAGGAGAGCGAGGTGGAGCGCTCACACACGCACACGCACACACAAACACACACACACGCACACACACACGCACACACACTTCAGATGTGAAAGACGAGAGACACAGGAAAGAAGCGACGGCCGCAAGTCGGCCCCGAGCTCCGGCAGACCCACCTAGGTGTGCGCCCCTCCGAAGAATAGAAGGAGAATCCAAAACACATAAACATAAACTTTTGGCGCCCCGCGAGGATCTCTTGGATCCGCGCCGGACCCCCCTCCCTGGCGCGCGGAGCGCGCCAGGGGCGGCGCCGGAGGCGCCGCCAGGGGGGCCCAGCGCGGATCCAAGAAATCCGCGCGGAGCGTCAAAAGTCTATGTTCGTGTGGTTTCTTCTTCTGAAGAGCTTCGACGCATGTGAATCAGGAGGGGGAAAAACACACAGACACAACGAATCGTCGATTCCCCCGAAGATATGGGGAAATATGGGCAGCGGGGGGGAAGACAGAAACCCACAAAATCCTGGGAACATGTGGGGGCTCCTCTCATTTGTGTGTCTTTCTTTGTGTGTCCCAGGGCCCCTCCAGTGAACACGTGAGTGGTCTCGGGCTGGGCTGGAGCGCCGGCCCGAACCCGCCCGCTCCCGGGCCGGCGGGTCGACGGCAGGCGCGCGCGGACGTGTCGCGGCAGGTCCTCTCGGTGTGGCTGCTCGGCGCGCGCTGGGGCTGCTCGGCAGGGACGTACGGAGTCGCTCATGACGTTTCCCCCCCGGGCGAGGCAGAGGTCTTGCAAGCCCCTCCTGGGCACCAGAGTGGCTCTGCACAAGTTCGACTCCACGGAAGGGTATGCATGTATGCATGTATGCATGTATGCATGTATGCATGCATGCATGTATGCATGTATGCATGTATGCATGTATGCATGTATACATGCATGCATGCATGCATGCATGTATGTATGTATGTATGTATGTATGTATGTATGTATGTATGTATGTATGTATGGATGGTTGTGCTTATGTATTTAAGCATATCTAGATTACATGTATACATATACATATGAACATGAACGCGGAGACCCTAAGCAGCATCAGAGCGAACAGTATGACAGCGTTTCAAATGATAATGCGTCACACATGCAAACGCACACACGCATACACACACGCACGCACACGCACACGCACACGCACACGCACACGCACACGCACACGCACACGCACACACACACACCACTCACACGCACACGCACACGCACACGCACGCACACGCACACGCACACGCACACGCACACGCACACGCACACACATACACACACACACACACACTTACACACATACACACACACACACACGCACTTGTTGTTGGCGGAAGCGGCCTCGCACGCAGCGACGAGGCGGAATCAGTAGAAGTACAGATTGCTTGGTCGCGGCCGGGTCGTCAAGTTTTTTTTGGATACCGCAACACCTTCCGTCATACAGCATATCTGGGCGTGGATGGCAATGGCACCCACACACACACACACACACACACACACGCGCACACACACACACACACGAGGACCCCACCCCCTGGTGGGGATACAGGGAAGGGTCCCCCTTGCACGTATGAAGTCGTACGAGATGAACTGGTGGTGTGCGGAAGTTGTCTGAACATGACACGGAATGGGCGGGTGTTGCCTGGCTTTCGATCGAGAGGCCCCGACAAGCCCGACTCTGCAGAGTTCTCGCTCGCCCGGCCTCTCGCACGCGCTGACCGGGCCCCCTTGACGCCTGCTTCCCCGTCCTCCTTCCCCTCCTCCTCCTCCTCCTCCCCCGCCCCCTCCTCCTCCTCTTCCTCCTCCTCCCCAAACCTCCCCCTCCTCCTCCTCCTCCTCCTCCCCCTCCTCCTCCTCCTCTTCTTCCTCTTCTTCCTCCTCCTCGTCCTTGCCCCCGCCCTCGGATCCATCTTGGGCCCACAGAGGCCCCCTGGACGCCTCGCGGGCGGCCCGCTCACAGACCAAGGGGGAGGAGATCGGGAGTGGGGGGGCGGTGGTCAGTGCATAAGGGAAACCGGTCCCGAGCAGAGCAGCGCGCACCAGGACCACGACGACGACGACGACGACGACGACGACGACGACGACGACGACGACGACGCACCACGACCACGACGACGCCGAGGGGGGTACACTTTGTCCCCGAAGGGGAAGCAGCAGCGGCGGGCGGGGAGAGCGCGCGTCTCCCGCCGCCACGCCGGCCAGCCCCCGCGCCCGCGGGTGCTCGCTGCGTGTCAGGCGGGAAGCGCCCTGGAGGGCGCCCGCCTCTTCGAGGTTGCGCGTCGCCCCGGGGTTGGAAGGACGAGCTCGGCATCGGGGGCCTCGAGACGGGGGTCAGTGCAGACGGGGATCAGCCAGGGCACCAGATCCTGCAGGATCCTGCGAAGACCCCCTCCGGCTGACCCGGGTTAGGCCTGCGGTGCAGTTTTTGTTCCTGCATTGCAGTGTTTGGTTTCCTGCTGACCCGGGTCAATTCCCCGATCGGTAGACCACCTACGCCCAGGGGGCTGGTGGGATTGCGCCCGTTGGGATTGCAGCGCCTCGCGCGATACATGCAGGAAGAAGGGGCGGGAAGGGATCTCGAGAATCCGCGGATGGCATGCTCTCTGTATACGGCCAAGAGTGACAGCGTTGATGGATCAGGCGGCGGCGCGCAGAAACCACGACCTCATTGTTCAAGCCACGGTTGCATATGGACACGAGCGGGAGACACGAGCGGAGCGAACCGCGCCGCGCCGATCTGAAAGGCGTGGGCCCGGGGAAGCCAGAATGGACCTCGCGCGGGCGAGTTCATCCCCAGCGCCCGGGGCCGTCCCGACGCCGAGGCGAGGCAGCGGTCCGCGACGTTGGGTGCGGCGCTCGACCTTGGCCGCGCGCAACGGTGCCCCGAGCCGACGGTGGCTCGGGCACTTCCCTGCGTCGGCGGCCTAGCCGAGCGCCCAGTGCGAACACCCACTGCCACGGAGCGCTGGACACTCGGCGGGAGGCCCAGCCGCGCGCGCCACGTGCGCGCAGGCGCAGACCCAATGCACGTGCGCCGCCGGAGCGCCAGCGCGCGCGCTCCACCAGGCATGAAGCCCAGTCTCTTTTCTTCGCGCATCGCTGTCGGAAGAGCAACTGTCCCTGGCCGCGAGAGTAGCGCCCCGCTCGAGAGACTCTGCGGGCAGATGATCTATGAAGGCAGCGCTCCGCCAGCCGCCCGCGCGAAGTATCTCGGCCAGGCCGGCCCCGCGCTCGACTAAGTCGAGCGCGTGTCCGCGGCGGAGCGCCTTCGTGTCGAATTCCTCCGGGCGCGCTGCGCCCACCGCTCTGGCCGCAATCCGGATGGCAGCACTCAGCGGGCCCTTGCGAGGGAGGCCCACTGCTGAGGGGCGTAGAAGCGATCGTTTGGCGTCGGTGCCCCTCGCCGAGCGTGGCGGGACACCCCAAGCAGCCGTGCGTGCGCGACGCCCCTCCCAACCCTGGGCGGCGCACGCGCCCCCTCGCGCGCTCGCCCATGCAAGCAGGACGGACTGCGCGACGCCTCGCACCCAACGCTTGGGCACGCGTCGCCCCGCGCCGCTGCGCGTCGCGCGGCACCCCCTCCCGTTCGCCCAAGCATGGGGGCTGGGGTGGGGGCGCCCGCCCCGCGGTTTCGTGACCACGATTCAACGTTGCACGATGACCGCCCACCGAAAAACGTCCCAACGCGTCGTTTTTGTGTAACCTCCGAGGTGGCCGACGACGACGAGGACGGCGGCGGCGGCGAGACCGCGACTGCCACGGCGACGTGGGCGTCTTGAGTCCACCGGCGCGGCGACGCGCAGGCGGCGCCGGCGACAGCGCACGCCGCGGCGGCATCCGCGGCGACGTCGACGGATTGCCGCGGCGACGTCGGCGGTGGCGGCGGCGACGGCGTCGGCGATGGCGGCGGCGGCAGCGAGCTCGGCGGCGGCGGCGGCGGCGGCGACTGCCGCTGCCAGGCGCTTCGGGGGCCTGACCCGCCAGACTGCGCGCGGGCCCCGGCCCCCATCACGCCTCGGCCCGCGTCGCCTGCGGAGCCCGCGCCAGGCCTGCCTCCCTGCATCAGGGGCAACGACGGGGGGCGATAGGCCTAGGTCGGGCCTGTCCCCCTACGGGGGGATGTTCGACGAAAAACAAGACATGCCCCAGAAATACCCCAAAACGGTCAAACAAGATTCAAAAAAAAATCCCCATACAATTTTTGGATTATTCTTTGATTATTTGTTGAATGTTTTTAATTTGTCGTCCAAAGTCCCCCTGTAGGCGGACAGGCCCGACTTAAGCCTGCCTCCCTGCATCAGGGGCAACGACGGGGGGCGATAGGCTTCGGGGGGGACGCATCGACCCCGAATCGCCCACTGATCGCCGATGGAGGTCCGACAGCCCCAGCCGGCCCAGGAACGCGCGGAGCTGTTAGCGGGGACCCATCGGGGATGCATCGCCGATTGCAAGTCGTCGTTTCTCCCTCGATGCCAGTCGCCCCCCATCTTTGCCCCCCACGGCACCCCCTGGGGGGGGCAACGCTATCGGGCGAGTGGGAGGGCTGTAAATGGAGGGGACGAAGAAAAGCGCCCTTTTGTGCCTAAAGGGGCTCCCGTGGCCCATGAAACAATGCCCGACGCCACATATGGATCTCGGCACGATCGAAATGGGCACGGAATGGGTACGAAGACCGAAGCATGTTTTGAGCATTTGGAACAGGACTCGTTGTCGATGTCGCCGCAGGCGTTGTTCAATTCGTGACAGGCCGCCTGCCCAACATCGGCCGTTGTCGGTCTTGGACAACGTTTGCTGTTGGGCATCGGACCCGTGTGTCCGCGCCGCCCATGTCGGGCGTCCACAGGATAAGAGGCCGCCTTTACCACTGGCGACACCAGGCTTGCCTTAGAATGGAGGGGGCTGGTCACGGCACGATTCGCGCAGGCGCCGTCAGTGGCCGTCAGGGAGCGCCTCGTGATGGCCAGTTCCCAGACGGCGTCGGCGCGGATCGTGAATTGACTAAGCGAGGGGGGGGTGGCGGGGCCAGTAACGGGCGTGATCGTGAACAATCAAAATTTGGTTCCAATGCAAATTTCCTCTCGTCCAGGCAAAATCACGACGGACGGCTGTCGGCCTTCTCTTCAGCCTCCCGGGCCCCCCACTTGGTTTTGGGACCATCAAAAAACGCGTCAGGATGAAAAACCGGTCCTGGGGAAAGGACCACGATTTCGGGGGGTCAGCCACGAAATTGTAGTCAGGACGCGCCCGGGAAGAGGCCCAGCGATTTTTAATTCTTGGTCAAAGGCAATGACAGGAATCACGAGCTGACAATTAACACCCACACCTATACGTCCCTTAGAGTTCCTGGTGTGGAATTCCGGGGGGGGCTATGCGCGCGTGTTGTCGGATGGGGCCCCGCTTGAACGGCCCCGCTCGAACGGGAATCCCCCCCGGGCTCCGACAGCTCGCACCCATACTTGTATCGCGTTCATCGCCTTGTCCTTCACCATTCTCCCCCCCTGTCGGTTTAAGTGCCACTTCGGTTGTTGCTAGAAGTACCCCTGGCCCAAGGTGCCCCCAGGATTTTCCCCAGGATTTTCAGGGAGGCCCCAGGGCCTCCAGAGCACCCATCATCAGGCCCAGAGGGCCCCAGGGGCCCCAAAAATCGAGCGAGGGCCAGGGGTACCTCTAGCAACTCCCGAAGTGTCCTCCTCCTCCTCCTCCTCCTCCTCCTCCTCCTCCTCCTCCTCCTCCTCCTGTTGTTCGTGAATCAAAGGAGGGGCTGAGGACTGCATGCTGAACGCTCAAGGCTTCCGGGCGTCCCCGCTGGCTCTCGACGGCTTCTTGGCCTCGGGGTGCTCTTCCAGCAGCTGCGCCCCGCCGAGAGAGCGCTCCAGGTCGTCCCGGACTGGCGCCAGAGGCCCGCGTGATAGCTCCTCCTCCCTCCTCCTCCTCGTCCCTCCTCCTCCCTCCTCCCTCCTCCCTCCTCCTCCTCCTCCTCCTCTCCTCCCACCTCCTCGTTCCTCCTGCTCCTCCTCCTCCTCCTCCTCCTCCTCTCCTCCTCCTCCTCCTCCTCCTCCTCCTCCTCCTCCTCCCCTCCTTCTCCCTCTCCCTCCTCCTCCATCCTCCTCCTCCCTCCTCCTCCTCCCTCCTCCTCCTCCCTCCCTCCTCCTTCCTCTCTCTCTCCTCCTCCTCCTCCTCCCCTCCGCCTCCTCACTCCTCCTCCCTCCTCCCTCCTCCCTCCCTCCTCCTCCTCCTCCCTCCTCCCCTCCTCCTCCTCCTCCTCCTCCTCCTCCTCCTCCTCCTTCTCCCCTCCTCCTCCTCCTCCTCCTCCTCCCCTCCTCATCCTCCTCCTGTCGACAGGCGGCGACCCCGCGCCGACGTGCAATGTCGAACGCTGCCCGTGGCCCAGAATCGGCCCGTCGTTGAACAGTCCGGCACTTCTGAATCGGCCGATCGTTCAAGTTAGAGCGATCCCAGTGGTGTCAGGAACCAACGCCGAGGTCGACACCACGCGAACTTGCCGTATTTCGATACGTCCCTCAATCACCCCCACGTCCGCGCACATGCCTCGGGCCATGGTTTGCGAACCCTCTGGGACGCCCCCGAGCTGGCCCGCGTATGCAGCATGGTCCGCAGCCGCCTACGACGACGGTGACGACCACCACCACGACAACCACAACCGTGCCAATAACAACGGCGGCGGCGTTGCCATGCCATGACATCGATGTCCCGATTCAGTCACAGCTCGGCTCCCCTGAGGTCTGGGGCCCCCCACGGCCGCGACAACCTCGAGATCCGGCGTTGCAGGCAAGAGTGCAACGTCGCAGAAAGATGCGATCGGAGCCCCAGATCCCATCTTTCTGCTGCACGTTTCGAGAGGAGGAGGAGGAGGAGGAGGAGGAGGAGGAGGAGGAGGAGGAGGAGGAAGGGGGAGGGGAGGAGTGATGAGGAGAGGGAGGAGGAGGAGTAGGAGAGGAGGGGGAGGAGGAGGAGGAGGAGGAGGAGGAGGAGGAGGAGAGGAGAGGAGGAGAGGAGAGGAGGAGGAGGAGAGGGAGGAGGAGGAGGAGGCCTGCGGGCCTGGAGCGGGGCGAAGTCCTCCGGCGCGAGAGGAACTGCAGCGCGCGGAGATCGCAGGGGCCGGACGGCGGGCCGGGGCGTCCTGACGTCGTGGTGTGTTCGGGGCACGGGCCCCGCCCTCTCGGCCAGTTCCCCCCCGGGCGCGGTGTTCCTCCCGAGTCGTGTGCTTGACGGCCCCGAGGCCCGGGGAGGTCCTCGAGAGCCCGAGGGCGATGGGAGACTTCCGTCCCGTTTTTTTTGTCGGGGCACCAGATGCCTGCGGCGCCCCGGTGGGCCGCCCGTGCCGACCACTGCGCTGCCCTTTTGCTCCTCCTCCCTCTCCTCCCTGTCCTCCTCCTCCTCCTCCTCCTCCTCCTCCTCCGGGTGCAGGGACCTGGAGGCCTGATGATTCCCTTGAATTCGATTCTCACGGCCCTGTTCATGGCCCTCGGGAGCACGCCGAAGCTGGGCCCCCCACCGAAAACCACCCAGGAGCGCCGAGTTCAGAACTCGCTGGAGAAAATGCTTCGCGGGGCCCGCCACAGGAAGTCCAGGTAGGTTCTCGGCGGGCCCTTGGTTCGATCTCTGAGCGCGGACGGGTGCAGTTTCAGAGTGAGTGGGACCCGCTGGTGCGCCCCAAAGGCCGAGGTCGACATAGAGGCCGTGGGAAAGGGTCTGGAAAATCAAGGGGTAAGTAGTTCGTTCGAATGCAGGCTTTGGTTGATTTGCTGGGGATTCGAACGAGGTCAGCACCTCGTCTACTGCCTCACTGGTGTTCCAGCCTAGGCACAGGGCCTAGAACCACCCAGATTGGCCTGGCTGGCCAATCTCTCCCCCTCTCGTCCTCTGCTGCTGCCGCCCCTGGCTGCCGCCGCTGTTCCTCTGGTCCATTCTGCGTCTCCGAGATGCTGTCTGTGTGTGCACGTACAGGCCTCTCGACCCTGTGCTGCAATCAGGGAGTCCCCAAGCTGATTGCTGGGGGAGGGGCTCCCCCAGTGTTTTGACATCGGCGGGAGCATAGTGCTTCCCGAACGCCCTGCGGCCAACTTCGATTCACGAAGTGTGAAACCTGGCCATGCGCAGATTGCGAGCGAGCGAGCCTCCTCCTCCTCCTCCTCCTCCTCCTCCTCCTCCTCCTCCTCCTCCTCCTCCTCCTCCTCCTCCTCCTCCTCCTCCTCCCCCCCACTTTCCCCACTCTCCCCACTCCTCCTCGTCATCAGCAGCAGCATCAGCATCCTCCCCCTCCTCCTCCTCATCCTCCTCCTCCTCCTCATCCTCATCATCAGCATCAGCATCATCATCAGCACCAGCACCAGCATCAGCAATCATCATCATCTTCATCATCAGCATCAGCATCAGCAGCACCATCATCAGCATCATCAGCATCATCCTCATCCTCATCCTCATCCTCATCATCCGCATCCTCTGTACTATCCTCATCCTAGGCCCGTCCCCTTCCAAACGATTCCTCCCTTTCGCACCTCCGGACTTAGGGCCTCTTCCTCCTCTTCCAGTCAGCGCCACGGTTTCTGGTGAATTGTTGCCTCAAGAGGAGGTATGAGATCGGCACTGCGTCTTCGAACGAGGGGGCACGTGCCCTATGAGGTCAGTTTCAGTCTCAGCCTCCTCATCCTCATTCTCATCCTCCTAGTCCCCTCTCCCTATTCAGCAAATTTCCCCTTGTCGCACCCTCAGAACGTGTCGGTAGGGCCGCCTCCGCCTCCTCCTCCTCCTCCTCCTCCTCCTCCTCCCTCCTCCTCCTCCTCCTCCTCCACCCTCCTCCTCCTCCTCTCCTCCTCCTCCTCTCCTCCTCTTCCTCCTCCTCCTCCTCTCCTCCTCCTCCTCCTCCTCCTCCTCTCCTCCTCTCCACCTCCTCCTCCTCCTCCTCCTCCTCCTACACCTCCCCTCTCCTCCTCCTCCTCCCCCCCCTCCCCCTCTCCTCCTCCTCCTCCCCTCCTCCTCCTCCTCCTGCTTCCTCCTCCTCCTCCTCCTCCTCCTCCTCCTCCTCCTCCTCCTCCTCCTCCTCCTCCTCGCCCCCCGCCTCCCCGTCCTCTCCCTGCTCCCGGACTGCCGCGGCACCGGCGGCGGCGCCGTGCCCGCCGCCCCCCCCGGGCGCCCCGGAGGGCCGCCCTCGCCGGCGCCCGCCCCGTCGCCCGCGGCCCGGGCGGCGGAGCATTCGGCGAGCCCCGCATCGGCGCAGTCCGTGCGGAACCGCGAGGAGAAGGAGGAGGAAGAGGAGGAGGAGGAGGAGGA
>CAUYUJ010008490.1:2500-5000 GCA_963575745.1 Prorocentrum cordatum
GGCGGCTCCTCTTCAAAATGTGGCTTATCGCATTGGCGTCACACACATACGTCTTAAAACTTTGCAGCAGTCTCAAGGCTTGGTAGTGTCGAAGTCCCAGGAAGTGTGTTCTGGCAAGATTCAGGGTGGTCAGGACGAGACAGTCACGCTGATTCGCGGAGTTGACATTCCACCAATGGCATTCTGGCGCGATTTCGGATTGACAGGACATAACAGTCACGTTGAACCGCACCGCTGAAGTCCCGTTGCGGCACGATTGAAAATTATCAGACGGTTGTCTTATAATGGGTCACTTCCCGCAGTGAACATAAACTGTTTTAGGGACCTGTGAAGAGAGACTGAAGAAGGACCTTGGAGGGAGGATGTATTGCAACTTCGTTGATGCGTCCTGGGTTTGCACTGGTTCTCCTACTCCTCCCGCTCGTCCGCTCCCGCTCTTCCTCCTCCCTCTTCCTCCCCCCTCTTCCCCATCCCCGTCCCTCCTCATCCCGATACTCATTCCTCGTCCCTCCTCCTCCTCCTCATCAACCCCCTCTTGCTCCACCGACCCCCCCCCCCGCCGCCTACTCCTCCTCCCTCCCTCCTTCCCCCCCCCCCCTCCCCCCCACCTCCTCCCCCGTCCCTCCTCGTCTCTGCTTCCCCCCCCGCCCTCCTCCCTTCCCCCCCCCGCCGTGTCTTTGAATATCCGCCGTCGTGGATGCCTCGCTCGGGCCCCCCGAGCTCTCGACCCTGTCCCCGGGGGGGGGGCCCGACCTCCGCCGCGGGCCCTCTCTCCCTGGCTGGCCCGGGGGCTCCCGAAGCGAGCCCGCAGCATGCAGGGACCGAGGAAGAACTGGCCGCCACGGTTTCCCCACTGGCTGGAGGACTGGGCACTCGTCTTTTTCCTGGCTTCATGGAAGAACGCCTCTCTTCTTCGTATCAGCAAGACTCACCATGGATCTCCTAGTGTTACCATGCTGGAGCAGTAACCATGTTCTTGTTGTACCTGCATCTGTTATACTCACTACACGTGTATGCAGTGCAGTTGAATTTCTGTCGCCAGATCGGAGCAGGTCCAGCTGTGGCGACGAGGGGCCCCCCGCGGCCCCAGAGGCCCTGTCCCCTTCCCCAGGGGTAGCTGTTCGTCCCCGATCCGTGTTCGATACTCCCGGGGCTCGAGAAAAGTTCAGGAGGGCCGAGATGAAGAACGCAACACCAGGATTGGCAAGCACGTCTTCGGAGGCCTGGGGACGAGGATGCGCCCACTGTGGGGCCCGCACGACAACCGCGCAGACGCCGACACTGACGCCGACACCCCGACGCTCACGACGACGACGACGACGACGACGACGACGACGACAACGACGCCGCCAGCGACGGCCGCGGCAGTCCCGGGAGGTCTCCGGGCAGGCCCCGAGAGAGGAGGCGGGGCAGAGAGGAGCGCCGAGGGCTCTCGAAGCCCCGAGCCTCGAGGCCCGGGGCCTCGATCCTCGAAGAATGGATGCTCAAAGCCTGGATTGGAGAAACGAATATACATATATGTATACAGATATATAACGATATATGCATGTGTAAAAATACGATGGATCGGAAAAAATATCCTGGCGAAGGTCCCAACCATATGCAGTTGTAGGTACCGTAATTGTGAATATCTGCTTCGGTGAAGCTCCCTATGGGGCCACGCAGCGCTGCACTGGCCGGGGGGGAACGCTGTACTGTGTGGGTGGTGTGCCGAATTGGGTTTCCGGGACGCATGCGGACGGTCCCACTGAGGGCTTCGGTGGAGCTCCCTATGGGGCCACGAAGCGCTCTACTGAGTAAGTGAAAATGCCAAATTAGATTACCGGGACGCATGCGGACGGTCCCACTGGGGGCTTCGGTGGAGACCCCTATGGGGCCACGAAACGCTGCACTGCGCGGGTGAAAATGCCAAATTAAATTTCCTGGACGCATACGGACGGTGGCACTGGGGCCTTGGGTGGAGCCCCCTATGGGGCCACGAAACGCTGCACTGGGTGGGTGCAAATGCCAAATTGGGCTTCCGGGACGCATGTGGACGGGGGCACTGGGGCCTTCGGTCGAGCTCCCCATGTGGCCACGAAACGCTGTACTGGGTGGGAGAAAAGCAGGGAGGAGGGGGAGGAGGGCCACGAAACGCTGTACTGGGTTCGCGGGACGCATGCGGACGGTAGCGCTGGGACCTTCGGTGGGGCCCCCTGTGGGGCCACGAAACGCTGTACTGGGTGTGCGGGACGCATGCGGACGGTAGCACTGGGACCTTCGGTGAGGCTCCCCATGGGGCCACGAAACGGTGTACTGGGTGGGTGAAACGCAGGGAGGAGGGGGAGGAGGGCCACGAAGCGCTGTACTGGGTGTGCGGGACGCATGCGGACGGTAGCACTGGGACCTTCGGTGGAACTCCATATGGGGCCACGAAACGCTGTACTGGGTGTGCGGGACGCATGCGGACGGTAGCACTGGGACCTTCGGTGTGGGGCCACGAAACGCTGTACTGGGTGTG
>CAUYUJ010008490.1:10000-12500 GCA_963575745.1 Prorocentrum cordatum
AATCTTAGGATTTACATTGAAACAGAAAGAATAATCGAGACTCTGGCCGAAAACTTAAGTTTTCTTAAGCATCGCCTAAGGTGTAGGCATGCTTTTGTATCGTTCGCTGCTCCTCCGTAGGCTGTTCGGGCCAAGCCTCAGAGCCGAAGTTTGGCAGAGCCGAGTCCGTGTTCCCCACGCGCGGGAGGCGACACGGACAGGTGGCGGATCAGACTCGAGTCTGCGAGGCCAAAAACAAGAGGGTGCCAAGGTCAAGGCCTCCGGAGAGCGACCCCTCGAGACCCCCCCAGGAGAATCCAAAATCGGATCGATGGGTCGACTCGGCGATCGACATGAACCGGCTCGGCGGAAATCGGCAGCCGAGTCGGGAGAAGCCGAATCGGCAAACATCGGCAGGCTAGCATGCCTCCAATGAGAAATCGGAGCCCCAATCGGAATCCCAAGTCGAATCGAATCGGAATCGGAAACCATCGAGATCGGATCGAGTCGAAGCGGAGGAATCGATACGAGCCCTGCCCCCTCGGGCCGTGAGAAAATAGAGGGTGCCAAGGTCAAGGTCTCCAGAGATCAACCCCCCAGGCCGGAAGGAGGAGGAGGAGGAGGAGGACGAGGAGGAGGGGCGAAGTGCGAGGGGCAAGGGGCGGAGGAGGAGGAGGAGGAGGAGCAGGAGGAGGAGGAAGAGGGGCGAGGTGCGAAGGGCGAGGGGCATGAGGAGGAGGAGGAGGAGGAGGAGGAGAAAGAGGGGCGAGGTGTGAGGTGTGAGGGGCGAGGGCGAGGAGGAGGAGAGGAGGAGGAGGAGGAGGAGGAGGACGAGGAGAAGGAGGAGGAGGAGAGGAGGAGATGGAGGAGGAGGAGAAGGAGGAGGAGGAGGAGGAGGGGGAGGAGGGACAAGGAGGAGGAGGAGGAGGAGGAGGAGGGGGAGGAAAACGAGGGGAGGAGGAGGACAAGGAGGAGGAGGAGAAGGAGGAGGAGGAGGAGGACGAGGGGGAGCCCCCTGGGGCCGTGAGAAAATTAGGACGGGAGGTGCTTGACCGCTCTCGGCCCCTCGGGGGGGCGGGCCTCCCAAAAGCACGGCAGAGGCCGGTCGCAAGAGAGAGGGGGTCCAGACCTCGCAGGTGTCCAAGTCATGGGAAAATCATGCCATCCTCCTCCTCCTCCTCCTCCTCCTCCTTCTCCTCCTCCTCGTCTGGCCCCAGGGCCGCCCAAAAACACGGCTCAGGGGATGAGAGGCCGGTCCCTGGAAACAGGGGGTCCAAACCTCTCAGGTTTAGGTCGGGCATGTCCTCCTACAGGGGGATTTTGGGGCGAAAAATCAAAAATACTCAGAACAAATGTTTTGACTATCGTTGATTTTCCCCTCCTGTAGGGGGACAAGCCCTACTTCATCGTAGGTGTCCAGGTCATTAGAAGATCATGCCATCGGGGGTCGGGGGAGGCCCCCAGGGTCACTCCTGGTCTCGGGAGGCCTCCAGAGGCGCCCAGCAAAACATCCAAAGGCGTTCAAACAAGTATGAAGACGACGACGACAACGACGACGACGACGACGACGATGATAACCCCACAAGTCTCGACCAATTCCACAATGCATTCACATGGAATTCCTTCCAGGAGAAGCAGGGGCCCGAATATGGCACCCCAGAGGCCCAAGTTGGGAAAGAAAAACTGTGCTGCAGATCGATCCTCCATGGATCGACGACAACGACATAGGCGACTTTGGCGGCGACGACGGCGACGAGAACGACGAGCACGACGAGAACCGACGACGGCGACAGCGACAACGACGACGGGAACGACGAGAACGGCGGCGCTGGCGTCTGCGTCTGCGTCTGCGTCTGCGTTGGCGTCGGCGAGGACGACGACGACGACGACGACGACGACGACGACGACTCCACAAGTCTCGACATACTCCACAATGGCATTTTCCAAATGGAAATCCTTCCAGGAGAAGCCAGGGCCCGAATGTGGCCCCCAGAGGCCGAATGTGAGAAAAAACTCCACTGCCGATCGATCCTCCATTGATCGACGGCGACGACGACAAAGGCGACGTTGGCGGCGACGACGGCGGCGAGAACGACGAGCACGACGAGAAGCAACGACGGGGACAGCGACGACGACGACGACGACGACGAGAACGGCGGCGCCGTCGCCAGCGCTGGCGACCGACGACGACGACGACGAGGACGACGACGACGGCGGCGACGGCGACCACGACAACGGCGACCCACGACGACGACGATGACGACGACGACGACGACAACGACGACGACGACGCCGATAACGACAACGACGACCCACGACGACGACGACGACGACGACGACGACGACGACGACGACGACGACGACGACGACGACGACGACGACGACGGCCGACGACGACCGGCAGCGGCGACAACGGCGACGAGGACGGCCGCCAGCAGCGACCGGCGGCGGCGGCGACGGCCTCCGCCGGGCCCCCGCCGCCGAAGCCCAGCAGGTCGGCCATCTGCGTCCCGCGCCGACC
>CAUYUJ010008490.1:15000-39851 GCA_963575745.1 Prorocentrum cordatum
TACTACTACTACTACTACTACTACTACTAGTACTAGTAGTAGAAGTAATAGTAGTAGTAATAGTAGTAGTAGTAGTAGTCGTAGTAGTAGTAGTAGTAGTAGTAGTAGTAGCAGTAGTAGTGGTAGTGGTAGTGGTAGTAGTAGTAGTAGTAGTAGTAGTAGTAGTAGTAGTAGTAGTAGTAGTAGTAGTATAGTAGTAGTAGTAGTAGTAATATCAGTAGTAGCGGTAGGAGTAATAGTATTGATAATAATGAATAGTAGGAGAAGGAGGAGG
This sequence comes from Prorocentrum cordatum, assembly GCA_963575745.1. Classification (NCBI taxonomy): domain Eukaryota; class Dinophyceae; order Prorocentrales; family Prorocentraceae; genus Prorocentrum; species Prorocentrum cordatum. The sequence continues at coordinate 15,275 of CAUYUJ010008490.1, forward strand.
AGGAGGAGGAGGAGCAAGAGCATGAGGAGGAGGAGGAGGAGGACGAGAGGGAGGAGGACGAGGAGGAGGAAAAGGAGGCGGGCAGATGCGAAGGAGGAAGGGCCAGAGTGGCGGAGCACAAAAGGCAGGAAACAAAGGGACAAGAGGAAGGAGAAGGAGAAGAAACACGACAATAAGAAGGAAGGAGGAGGAGGAAGAGGACGAAGAGGAGGAAGAGGAGGAAAAGGAAGAGGAAAAGAAAGAAAAACGCATAGCAACACAAGAAGGAAAGAGAAGGAGCCCAGGTTGCCAGACTAGCATTGGAAGCTGGCCAGACTGGAACCAAAAACCTGATGAAACTCCTGGACCGGACCGTTGGCCAAAACCAGTAGGCGAACAAGCACACACCAAAACCCCAGAAACTTGCAGCCAGGCCAGGCAAAGCCAACACAATCCCGAACAAACAGCCGGGAAACTACTTTCAAAATCTCGTCCTTTCCGCCGGCGCGGCCGGCAAATCTACAAGCTCCTGGGGCCGGGAAACCGGCCCTAGAGCCCGAAGGCGCACCGAATGGATTTTAAAAACGCCAAAAGTTCACAGCCTGGCCAGGCAAAGCATTACAATCCCGAACAACTGGTGGAGAACCAAACTTTAGGAAATGTTCTCCTTTGCGCCGGCGCGGCCGGCAAATTACAAATTTCTAGGGCCAAAACGCCGGCTCTGGAGCCCAAAAGTGGAAGGAACATTCAAAAACGCCAGAGACACAGGCCAAGCAAAGAGAGTAGTATCCCGAAGAAACGGCCGATTACCAATTTTCTGTCCAAACCATCCTGCGTCTGGGTTCTCGTTTGGAATAGAGCAGCGTGGGCCACACTTTCTCCTCATGCCTCCTCCCTCCTCCCGTTTCCCCTATCTCCTTTTCCTGTTTTCTTGTTCGGGTAATCACTCGTCGTTGTCCTATGTCCGATCGTCCTCTTTGTTCTCACAACTTCCGTTCGATGGGTACGTCACTCACTCACTCACTCCATGCTTTCCTCTCCTTTCCTCACCGCTCCCAGTCGTTGAATGCTCATCCTGCAGAGAGCGAAGAAATCGCGTACGTATCCGCCGGGGGGCTACGAAATGCGAAACTGTCGCCACCCAATTTCGCTGGTTCCTGGTAGGTCGACCGGAGTGGAGGTCCACGCGCGCCCAGCTCAGACGTCGCGGGCCGCCCTTAGGGGTCTGCAAACTGGGCAACTATCACCACTTTCGCGGGTTCCTGGGAGGCCCAGCGGAGTGGAGGTCCACGCGTACCCAGCTGAGACCTCGCTGCTCACTGGGGAGCTGCGGACTGCGCAACTGTCGCCACGTTCGCGGGTTCCTGGGAGGTCCAGCGGAGCGGAGGTCCACGCGCACCTTGCTGAGACCTCGCGGGCCCTGGGGGAAATGCGCAACTATCGGCGCTTTCGCGGGCTCCTGGGAGGTCCAGCGGAGGTGGAGGTCCAAGCACACCCAACTGAGACCTGGGGGGCTGCGAACTGCGCAGCTGTCGCCACTTCGCGGGCTCCTAGGAACCCCAGCGGAGCGGAGGTCCACGCGCACCCAGCTGACACCTCTCGGGCCCCTGGGGGGCTACGACGCGCGCTACTGCCGCCACTTTCTTGGGCTCCTGGGAGGCCAGGGGAAGCGGAGGTCTACGCGCACCCAGCCGAGACCTCGCGGGCGCATGGGGGGCCGCGAACTGCGCAACTGCCGCCACCTTCACCGGCCTATGGGAGCTCCGAAGGCAGAGGAGGAAAACGAAAAAACGCACTCGCCTCTCAATGAAGAACGTGCCATTTCGAACGGACCCTCTGCAACTTGATTTGCCCTCCCGACCGGATCCACGATCCAAGATCCAGAAAGGGAGGGGAGAGGACAAGAAACATATGTTCTGCAATATTTACACATATATTATAATGGTACTAATACTATATGGATGAACTTCTTTCTCGATGAATACTGGTATACCTCACAACTCAAAACAACTTAATATATAATTAAATATTGTACGGTACGTGGTTTCTCCACTGATCTCCATTTTTCTGGTTCGAGTTACGAATATTATGTTTCAAGTGGTTTCCAACGTTGCAATCACTATCGGCATTCGGATCGATATTGGTATCTCGTGCGGCATTATGTATATCGTTCCGTATTCATACTGTCAGTACTGAACTTAGTTTCCTTGCTGTTTGCGGTAATAAACCTCGATGTTCCGATCTGCTTCTCGAGTCGAATTGGTCGGTATCAAAAAAAAAATATACATATACATAAACATAGACATATACATATACATATACATATATACAACTATGTATGTATTAATTATATAGGTTGCTTCCTCGAAGATCAGGTTCTACGGGAGAAAATGTTTTGGAACATCGAATTACCAAAACAAAAGATTCGGAGTTCCTACTGTTGCCGGACTCGATCGGCTTCCCCGGATGTTGTTGTCCATGTCCAACAGGGGATTCGTGGCGGCTCTGGAGCGAAGATGCGGCAGTATGGGATGGTACGTTACTAAGCTTAGCGATTTCATCTCCTCCGCGATAAATATCGGTGGGGGCACGGACACAAGAAAAGGATGTCTATATCGATCATCAATCGAGAATTCTCCTCCGTAGTATGAAGATACTATGTTCATCCAACATGCAGAGAGATTCAAGAGATCCGGACCAACGTGGACAACGAAGATAAGATCTACAATTCTATCATGTCCGTAGCGACCAAGGCTCAGGGAGTTCCAGATTGGGGATTTTTAATCCACGCTCTACTTTCGTTCCACTCCGTTGGGAACGGTACTTCTAGATTTGTTCCAATGCTTCACATGACTCGTTGAGCTTCCCCATAACGAAACGGCTAACCTGTAGAGTAACTCCACAACGCCAGAAGGCTGGCTAGCTCGAAAAACCGGGTCGGGCAATGGTCTTGGTTGGAAATTATGTTCTCGCAATTCAACCATTAGTTTGAGATCTAATATTTGTTGCCCAACTCTACGATCTTACTCCCACTTGCCATCTTGATGTCAGGTCAATCGGGCGGGAGTAACCACAAAATCAGGCGGCATTTGCTACTGCTGCTATGTATGAGTTCTTGTGATGGTTTTCGCATGATCGCTCGAGCCACAGGCCAATCTCAAAAGCGAAATGCAAATCTTCTGGAAATGATCAGCAATTCGAAATTGATGTTGTCATACGTTTGTTGCATGCTATGGTTTGGCTTTGATATATATATATATAAGAAAAAAGAAAAAAGAAAAAAGAAGGGGAAAAAAAAAACAGATTGCGATTATCTGTATGATTATAGTATATATAACACGCCTCGGCAACACATCGATTGTCACCACATGTGAAGGTATCATAAAACGTTACTGCTTTCAAAGAATGGCGGCTCGACGTGAAATCCCGGGCGAAAATGGCAGGCGGCCACGGGCCCCCTGCCCTGGAGATACCACCGAAGACAAGGAAGGGGGAGGGAAGGGTAGGAGAAAGGGAGGGAAAGGGGGGGGAGGAGGGGAGGGAAGGGAGAAGGGGAGGAAACAGGAAGAACGAGGAGGGAGGAGCAGAGCAGGCACGCAAGAGGGGGGGGGGAGCGAGAAGGAGAAGGAACGGGAAAGCGCCGAACGCGCCAGGCGAAAGAAGGCCGCGGGCCGAGAACCGTTCAGGAACCGCACTGGGGTGGAGGAACCAAGAAGAGGAAGGAGACGGCGGACGACAGCAACAACAGCAGCAAGCAAGAGAGGGAGAGGGAGGAAGAAGGAGGGAGGGAGGAGGGCACGGAAGGAGAGGGGAGGGAGAGGAGGGGAGGGGAAGAGGAAATCATGAGCTTCAAACATAAAACAGTTACCAAACAAACTGCAGGCTCGCGACTGCCAGCGCCAGTCTCGCAGCGCACGCAAGCTGCGATTGTGGCGCGGTCCCCGCCACGAAAAGAGGCTGGCCCAAGACTCGCTTTTGGCCGTGATCCGCAAAGTAGTTATGCGCTGAGTCGAGCTTGAAACTCCTTTACGCTCCTGGCGGCCACAACAAAGTCTGGAAGAAGGTTAATTAGAAATTCGAACGGCCCCAAGAGCTGAATTGATTACAAATTGACGGATCAACCAAGTGGCGCCGATGACGGCGAGGGGCGCGAGGAGGGGGAGGAGCAGAATCAATGCGAAAAATAATAAACATAGGTGCTCCGCGACAAATGGCTGAACGATGCACAATCCCGAGAATTCCAACGTCACGCCAAATGTTGAGTGGAGCTAGCTGGAAGAAGTACACGCCTCCGCGGCACTCGAGCCGAGGGCCCGGAGCAAACGATCCTGCACAGCGTCAAGGACGGACCAAGCAGCACTTGCTGCACGGGCGAGGCTGGAGTCACGTACTCTGCGCACGGAAGAATGTGACTCTTGCAGCCAAGACTCTCGCACAACAGGGGCACCGCGTCAACAGAGTGAAACCGGCGAGCACGGAACAAGCACATCATATTCGAATGGCACGCCGCAGCACAGGTCGTCAATAGCAAGATGCATACGAATATGGCAATCAAACACAACGCCTAATAGCTTGAACGGGTCACCGTGCGGATGTCTATGACTACAAATGCGAAGGCGCTCCTTACCAGCATCGAAGACCAAAGAATTTCCCCGGCAGTTGGGACTCGCGCAAATCAGTAAGAATACTAGCACTGCCTGCACTGGAAAGATACGCTTTCAACGTGTGGATGCTATAACAGGCCATGCGCTGAACTGCGGTCGTTTAGTGTACCAGAGCCGCTGGTCGATCTTTTAGCAAGCTGGCTTCGTCCGCGCACGGCCCGCGTTGTCGTTCGCGGCCAGCAGTCTGCGCTGATTCACATGCGCGACATGGTGTGCCAAGGTACAGTGCTTGGTCCCGTGTGTGGATTACTTTTTTAATATGACTCTTGCATGGCTGCGCGTGCTGAGGGGTTCGAAGAACTCATCTTCGCTGACGACCTCACAGCGTGGAAAGCTCTCCAGCCCAGGTGTCTGACGGAGAAGCTTTTCGTCAGTCAGCTTGCTGCCAGCGATCCTTGCACGAATGGGGCCGGCCCAACGGGGTGCGCATCGATCCGGGCAAGGCCGGCGACAGTTTTAATGCTGGGCGTTGTATTTGACACTAAGCTGTAAATGCATGATGCAATTGAGCAATGCGTTTCTTCTGCAGCGTGGAGATGGCACAGTCTACGCTGAATTACTTGATTTATTCAAGTATCCACCGGACTTTCGTCCTGCTCCTGCCCGCCGTCCTTCTCGTCGGTTCTGCGCCCATTCTAAACATTAATGGAACCCTCCGTCACTGCGCCAGACTACGTCCTTCAGTCTGCTTTGGGATGGTTGACATTATAACCGGCTTCCAGAATGTGTTGTCAAAACTCGCTCCGTGCACTCTTTTCAGTCTCGCCTTCAAGACATGGCCCGTGGAGAGCCGGCGTGAACTGGGAGCACACCTTCTCTTGCAGGGCCCGTTTTGCTTGATTGCCAAAACTGGAGAGGCTGACGGTTTTCGTCGTTGCGGTCTCGTTGGTCCTCCTTCTCCCCCCCCCTCTCGCCCATCCCCCCTCCCCCCCCTTCCCCCCCCCCCCTTCCTCTTCCCCCCCTTCCCCCTCTCTCCCTGTCCGTCTGCTGTTTTGTCCCGCCGTCGTCTTCGCGCGCTGTCCTGCTGCTTGCTGCTGTCGTCTGTCGCCCCTGCTCCTTCTCGCTCCCCCCCCCCCCCCCGGCCCTGCACGTTGCGCGGTGCGCATGGGACTTAGGCTACGCGCGTTCGGCGCTTCCCGCTTCTTCTTGTCATCCTCGCTCCCGTTTGTTGTTGCGTTCTGCTGCCCCCCCCCCCCTGCCCCCCTTCTCCCCCCCCCCCCTCCTGCGCTACATGTTTTACGACATGTTCTAATTTGGTGCCCTTGTGACTCGCAGAGCTTCCCGAAGAGCGCAGCGGCGAAGCTAGAGAGCAATTCCGGCGCGCTGGGGGGCGAGCTGGCAAGAAAAACCTCGACGGAAATGTTGCATAATAATTTTCTCGAAATTTGAAAGGTCGTTAGAGCTCTAATACTTTGCCCCCCATATTCGATCTTATTCATGCTCGCCATCTTAATATCATGTCGATCGAGTACATACTACTGTCAAAAAGCACTCACTGTTCAGTGTCATCCTGACAGGTGCTGTCGGTTTGCTTAGCTTAACTCGAGCTGCACATGAGCTACGGAGCTGTTCGGCACAGCAATCGAACTGGAATCATCAGGCGCGCTAGTCTCAAGTATCTGGATGCCCGAACTGGGTCTCCGACCAAGAGCTCCGCAAAACTATTCGTACTCTGCTATTTTTCAGAGATGATGATGAGTCTCCTGATGTATGAGCTACAGAGCTGTCGGGCACAGCAATCGGAGAGTAATCGTCAGGAGTGCAAGTCCAAAGTATCCAGATGGCTGCAATCGGTATCCTACAAGATGTGGAATAAAAACCGATTCATACTCTACACGTTACGATGATGATGTCATCAACTTAACTCGAGCTGTAGATTACATACAGAGCTGTTCGGCACAGCAATCGGAAGGCCCAAATTTGTTGTTTGACCTGTTCAAAATCACGTTCTAGAAATGACCCCCTAGGAACGAAGCAACGAAACTACAAAGGAATTCTGGCGCGCGGGGGGCGACATGGAATAATAATTATGAAAACAACAAAAAAAAATGACACAAAAAAAGAGAGAGATAGAGAGAGAGAGGGGGAGAGAAAAAAAAGGAGAGAGGGAGAGGGGGAAAAAAAGTGGCCTTGCATTATTCCGGGCGGTTAAAATTTAATTTCTCGAAATTTGAAAGGTCGTTGGAGCTCAAATAATTAACCCCTCTACTCGATCTATTCACGCTCGCCATCTCGATACCATGTCGATCCGGCACTCATTACTGTCAAAAAGCACTCAATCAGAATCGGCTGTTCATGTCATCTCGACAGGTTGCATCGGCATCTTAACTTGACTCGAGCTATAGATGAGCCACAAAGCTTCGACACACCATTCCAGAGAAAATTATCGAGAAAGCGAATGTCAGATCTCGAGATGTTCGAGCTTGATCTGCCACCAAAGCTACAGAACTGTTCAACGCGAAAATGGACAAGCAAATCATCAGGAGCGCTAGTCTGAAATATCTCGATGCCCGAATCGGTCTGCGATGACAATTAAACCCATTCGTACTCTGCAATTATTATAAAACTGTTGTCTTCCGTCTTTCTCGTTTGTAACGCACTGTTGTTTAATAGGGCGTTGTCTCTCTTCTTCTTGCACTATCTTTTAAAACTCTCGGGCGCGCATGAACTCCTCACCACTTGCCTTCTTCAGACAGGCGAACAAGGGGCCGCCGATCGAAAGGGAGACACTTTGCATTAAAAATACCCACGGAAAGGCACGGGGGCGGAAGAGAGAGACAGAGAGAGAGGGACGGGGGAAGGGGGAGGGAACGAGGGAGACAAACGACAGCCTGCTCACGCCGGCGCCCACGCACAGTGGGCCAAGCGCGGGTGAAACGCGAAGGATTGGCGCCACGACAGCAAAGCGCGCCAATACGCGTCTCCTGCGCGCACACGTGAGCACAGGAAAGCTCGAAGACACTGTTGAAAGACGCGGGCAGACGGTTGGTCAACGATAGCCCGTGGAGGGATATTGCACAGACGAACGCCCTCCAGAGGGGGCCAAAGAACGTAATCTGGCGAGGGGACATTGCAAGGATTGGACACTTGCCTGTTGCGGGCGGGAGCGGAGGACGAACGGAAAAAGCGGGAAGCGGCAGGGGCAAGGGAAAGGCGGAAGACATGGGAGACCATGGGAGGACCCTTGCCCATTATACTGCGATTTGTATTTTTTTTCCACGCAGCCTCACGGGGATGAACCAAACCACACACGGGTCACACCAGCGTCAAAGTGCACTCAAACATTAAGAACCAAATAAGCAAGAGACGGAGAGAGAAATAAGAACGAGGAAGAAAGGAGGAGGAGAAGAGGAAGACGAACAGAGAACACGAAAAAGAAGAGGAAGAAAAAGGAAAAGAAGAAGAAGAGGAAGAGGACAAGAGAAGAAGACGAGAGGGAGGGGGGGAGGGAAGGGGGCGCGGCAAGCAGGCAAGCAAGCAGGGGGGGGGGCGAGGAAGAGAAGGAGAGGGACGGCGCTGGACGCGCCGGGCGAGGAAGAAGGGGAAGAAGAAGAAGAAGAGGGAGAAAACAAGGAAAAACACGCCTGCGGACCGAGCACCGCTCAGAACCCGCGCGGGGGGAGGAGCAGAGGAGAGGAGGGAGACGGCGGACGACGGCAACGACAGCAGCAAGCAGGAGAAGAGAGGGGGGAGGGGAGGAGGGGAGGGAACAGAAGGAAGGAAAAGGAACACAAGAACAAAAAGGAAAGGACAGGGAGAGAGACAAGAGGGAGAGCTAGCCAGGCGGCTGCCAGTCACGGCACCGGCGCAAAGGGTGGTTAGCAAACGGAACGCGGCAGCTTAAAGTATTTGTCCAGTGAAGGTACGAATCAGCCATATCCCTCAGCAAAGCTTGGAGAGGCGCTTGAAAATCGTGGACACTTTGGGCAGCCGCAACGCTGTCTGGTAGGAGGTTATATACTCCTACGGAGCCAAGAACAGAGCGGCGAGCAAAATCTGGAGCAAGAAGCTGAAGGGGGTCAGCCAGGTGCCGGGCGCGACGCCGAGGAGAGCGAGGAGGAGGAGGACCGGAAGGAGAGAAGAAGGAGGAGAAGTGGGCGGGGCCATGGCCAAGCACAGCGCGGTGGATAACGCCGAGCATCGCAATGTCTCGCCGGCAGGCCAGGGGGGCCAGCGAGAAATGACCCAACGCTTCTTTTTCCGTTACCGCGACAGAACGAAGAAAGCTAGATTGAACAGCGTCAAGAGGAGCAAGAGAGGCAGAAGAGGCGCATTGAAAAGCGCAAGTTCGGTATTCAATATATGACAGAACCGGGGCTTTGTACAACAAGATAATATCAGCAGAATTATAGAGACAACGGCATCGCAACAAGCTACGTAGTTTCCATCCACAACCACAGACACAGGTCTGAATGGCTTCGTGCGTTAACTGACTAAGGTCAAACACGATTCCCAACAGCTTAAATGATGCTCCACACGGACGGCTGCGAGAAATGATATGCATGCTTTCCTTGCCAGGATCAAAAACGACCCCGTTGGCCGCGCCCCACCTGCGCAGAGAAGTTCGACACTCGTCAAGCATGCGGTGGCCCTGGGCGTCTGCAACACTGTATTCGACCACCCAGAGGGCATTGATGTCATCCGCATAAACGAGCTCTTCAAAACCAGTGGCCCGAACGGCCATGCACGAGTCAGAAAAGAAAGCGTTCCAATGCGAGGCCCCAGGACAGCGCCTTGGTAAATCATATTTTCCACGCAAAAAGGCCGCGACACTTTACCTTGAACAATGACGCGGGCGGAGCGGCGACGCAGCCAGCTATCGAGCACTGCGAGCACAGGCTCCGGGACAGAAAACCCGCGGAGCTTAGCAAGCAGACAGGGTGCATCGACTCTATCGAAAGCGCCGCTCACGTCTGAACAGCACAGTAAGACACGGCGCCCTGCGGCAAGAGCAGCAATGCACTGCAATACAAAATATAAAACTGCGACTCGCGCACCCCTGCCCGGACAGCAAGCAAACTGCCGCGCGCCAAAGCACCCGAACCTGTCAAGCTGAGGGCCGATGAGCTGCAGGAACATGCGCTCCACGACTTTACACAGCTGAGAAGTGAGTTGGATGCCGCTGTAGTTGTTAGGGTTACAAACAGCGAGTTTCTTATACAGAGGGCGCACCCAATGCTCTCGCCATTGCAGAGGCCGCGCGCCTGACCACAAAATCAAACGAGCAAGCTTAGAACATGACCGAGAATGGCGATATCTCGGCGGACAGACAGAGGAGCGAGGCCATAATCCAACAGTGCGGACTTGTCTGAGAGCTCTATAACGCGTAGAAGACGATGTCGCACAAGTTCTATGACGGACAAAGCTGAAAGCGAGGCGTGGCTTATATCTGCCGTCCGATATTCCATATGAGACAAAACATGGCTTCTGCACAAGAGAATCAATTCCCGGGCGCTGTAATACCTGCTGCAATGCAGAATTGGACAGGAGCGCCAGCCAACTTCGCACGCAAACTCCGAGATCGCATCGCCCATCAAGTAATTACTCTCAAAGACGACCCCCAGGGATATAAAACCGTCGCCGCGCGGGCGGAATGCGAGGGGATTCGCATGCTCTCCTGGCGGATCAAAAACAATCCCGTTTGTTTGACCCCAAGTGAGCTCAGACTGGCACTGGCCCGTAGCGGCGTAAGCTTCCGCATTGTCCTCGCCATGCAGTAAGATTTTGAAAACATTTACGTCATCTGCAAAAATAATCACTTGAGAGCCAGCCTCGCCTATTGCATCTCTGGAGTCAAAATAAAAATGATCCGCAGCACCGGGCCGAGAACAACGCCTTGAAACACCGTCTCTGACATGCGAATCGCATTGAAAAACGCACCGTCCACCACTACGCGCGCTGTTCGTGACGCCAGTCAGCTGCAGAGCACAACAACTAGGGAAGAAGGTTAGCCAGAGGCTCTGAATTTAGCTTTCAAACGGCCGGCGGAGACGCGATCGGCCCCTGCGACATCCGAACTGCACGCGGCCACGCGCCTTCCAGCGCCGAAAGCAACCGAACAAATGCAAACGAAATACAGAATTGCGCCCCTCGATCCTCTGCCTGGCGCGCAAACAAATGATGCTTCCGCAACGAATCTCGCGGACAACCCTGGGCACAAACAAAGAGTGAATCAGGCGCTCCACGACTTTCGAAACCTGTGAAGTAGAATGAATTCCTGTAGAGAGTGAATCTGACAATCCGACAAACGCAATTCTTTGGTCAAGAACATCCAGAAACTTGAGAATCTGAACCTAAACCTTAGCGAATGAAACGTTTCCTGAATCTCCTGTCGAAACACTGCTTCTTTCCAATTTGACTAACCGACAACGAAAATCTCCCATTCCTTTCTGGATCGGTTTCAAGAACATTCCACCGGTAAAAACGCCTAAATTTTTCTCAATATCCACACATCGAATCTAACGTTCCTCTCGTATAACGCGCGCAAATTCATTTTAATGGAGAAAAACGCACCACAGACGACTAAGAACAAGACAAAATCATAAAAACTGACGAAGGGAACAAACACACTATCCAAAAAAAATAAAGAACTGACAAACATGAAAACACATTGATAATGATGGTAAAAAGAAATGAGAAACAAAGAAGTAACAACATTTCAAGAAATGAACCGAAAAATATACATGCCAACCATACATAAAAGACAAAAAAAAACACTGAATACGTTTCGTCGCAAATCTGCACCTCGCCGACCTGAAGAACAATAACGTACTTGCAACCAACGTCCACCTAATTAAATTTCCTTTGCTGAACCACTGTATGATCTACAATCAGAACTATATAAACGAACACGCTGACATCCTGACCCCTGCGCAAATAAATAGAAGGCAATAATGTGCTTCCGCCTGGAACGACACTCACTCAATGCATCCGTTGATTCGAAAATAACGCGTTTGATGATTGTTTGTCGAATCACATGCCAACTCTGCGAATCATCTGCACGCACATACATATATATATATATATCAACAACACTCGAATCACGAGTTACAACAAATTTAACTCGTGAGTTAATACTTTTCATCTCGGGTATGCACATCCACCTCCAGAAAGATATTAACTCGCGAGTTAATACCTTTTCATGTCCCCACAGACCGAAAAAGTATTAACTTGCGGGTTAATTCTTCTCATTTTCCACCGACAAGGAGAAGAATTAACTTGCGAGTTAATTCTTTTGCTGTCCAACGAGACAGAAAGTATAAACTCGCAAGTTCATATTTTTCCCACCCTGGCCAGTGGTAGCAATACTAGTCTATGTAGAAAGAGTCTTCCTGAGAGCAAGAAGTAGTGGTAGTAACCATAATAGTAGTAATAGTAGTAGTAGTAGTAGTAGGAGTAGTAGTAAGAGTAGTAGTAGTAGTCGTAGTAGTAGTAGTAGTAGTAGTGTAGTAGTAGTAATAGTAGTAGTAGTAGTAGTAGCAGTAGTAGTAGTGGTGTAGTAGTAATAGTAGTAGTAGTAGTAGCAGTAGTAGTAGTAGTTGTTGTTGTACTAGTGGTAGTTTAACTAGTAGTAGTAGTAGTAGTAGTAGTAGTAGTAGTAGTAGTAGTAGTAGTCGTAAAAGTAGAAGTAGAGGTAGTCAATCTCTCCCAGTCATCCCCTATCTCTCCCTTCTCTCGTTTCCTTGTGAGCTGTCGTCGCTGTCGTCTGCCGTCGACCTTCTCCCTCCTCTCACTCTCGCTTCTGCTCTTCCGCCACGCTTCCGCGTTTCCTACGCTTTGGTGGTACAGCTAGCCCTCTAAATCATAATCAAATGAATTTGTTACTACTATAAAGAAATATCTGCACCGACCGACACCTGCAAATAACATATTTCCGGTCGCGGCATTGGCGAAAACCGCACGCGGCAAAAGCAATTCTCCGGGGCAGCGAACAGAGCTACCTACACGACGCGCCGCAAGCCAGCCGGCCCACTCACCAAGCAGTAGCGGGGCTGTGCGCGAGGCTCACAGCTGGGGCACCTAGGGAAGCTCAAGCACACGCAGTCTAAAATGCCGAGAAATTCAATGCATGCCGTGAGGTCTGTCATTGATTCTGAGACTGGGAAACGCTCTGTTACGAAGAAAGACAAACATGCATGAACCTCAAAATGAATTACTGCCGAAAAGACAAAACTGAAACTTTAAATAGAATACGGAGCAATTCAAAGTAACGGTCTTCTTGCATGTGTAACACAAATACTGAAAATACCAAACGATGAAAAAAAAACTCGCAAATTATGGAACCCTAAAAACAGACAGCAATCAACTGGAGTATCGAATTGATATAAGAAAAAAAAATTGAATTCCGAATATGTTACGTCCTGAACAAAATCAAACATGAAATATTGAAACTATCACTGAGCCCCATCGCAGCACCAATTGTTTAATGAAAAGATTAGCAGCAACGCAATTGAAATATTTCCTTTGCCAAAATGGTGCCGTCTTGTCGTTTGAACCTTTTTCCTTCGTGAACATTCCCCGTACTAATCGGAACGCCATAGAATGATTTTGGAAAAAACGCGTTTCCATGCTCAACTTGTCCTGCGGCGTCTCGGTGCTCAAATGTGTGGCGTTTCGGTACTCAAACTCGGTGCTGACATGTCTCCTGGCGCATACACATGCTCTGTTTCGGGCGTTTTGGTCAAAATGGTGTGCTCTATTGTGTCCTGCGGCGTTTTCGTGCTCTGCTCTTTGCGGCGTTTCGAGACCAAAATGTGTCGTGCGGCGCAATCTGTCCTGCGACGTGTTGGTGCTCAAATTTGTGGCGCTTCCGCACTGAATCCTCCCTCGTTTCGGTGCTCGAATGTGTTCTGGCCACACATTTGCTGTTTGGGACGTTTCAGTCCTCGAATCCGCGTGCTCCATAATATGTTCGGCGCTTCGGTGCTTATATGTGTCCTGGATCGTTTTTGTGTACTCGAACAACAAAAACGAACCTCTCATTCTGTGGTTGTTTGTCACATATATATATATCTCAAAAATATGTAAAACGCGCTTTTGGGGGAAAACATGATCGAATTAGTATAAAACAAAATGTTTTAATCAAATATACCACCCTTGATCAAGAAAACTGCACTGCAATCTGTCTTGACACGGATTCTACAAAACTAATCACTCCAAAACTACATCTGATTCCGGTGATTCGTTTTACGGAACGATATCACGAGGGGATACTTTAAAACAGCGCGCGGATTCTCAACTGAACCGCGCTCTGCTGCGTCTGCGTTTCTGCAGCACAAGCAGACAGTGTACTTCTATGAAACAACGCCACAGACAACGCAGACGCGTGCATTCTTAGGATATAATACAATGAAGATTCGGTAAATTCCAGTTGGTCTCATGTGAAAATGTCTCTTTCAAACTAGTGTGCACATGCTCTAAAAATCGATGCACATATAAACTTTCAGTATGTTTCTCGATACTATAAAACAAACAGCATCCAAGTATTCCTCCCGCATTTTCATGCTCACATCTTTATGGAAATCGAAAAAAACAAATCGGCAAACATAGCGTGAACTTCTTTGTCTTCCCCATGTTTAAATGTTTGTCTTGTTTCATGTTTCTATATTTTTGGATGTCGTTTTAATGTTTTAATTTGTTTTATTCTCTTGCACAGGTTATCTAGAGCTCCGACCGTTTTATTGATCGCGACGCACCCCTCCCCCAGTGGGACCTCTGCCCACAGCGCCCCCCAGTGGGACCTCCCCAGCGCTCCCCAGTGGCCCCAGCGCCCCCCAGTGGGACCTCTGCCCACAGCGCATCAGTGGGACCTCCCCAGCGCCCCCCAGTGGCCCCCAACGCCCCCCAGTGGGACCTCTGCCCAGTGCCTCCTCCGCGCCCAGTGCCCTCGCTCTCCTCTGTTATTGTGTTCTGCTGCTCCTCCCTCTCTCCTCCCCCTTCCCCTCCCTTCCCTCGCCCTTCCTACTCTTTCTTCGCGTTTCACAGCTTGGTTGCACTCACTTTGTTGGTGCTGCCCCTGCCGGCTCTCCGAAACCAAAGTGTTTGTAAAACAAAGAATGAACAACGAACTAAAACTGCAATGACTGGAATTCAAATGAATTAACTAAAAACGATTCGACTAGCAACGAACACGAAAATGAAAATAAAATCTGTAATAAAACGATTACTCCGCAACCTGCTGTCACTGTCTTTTCCAACATTCCATATCCGCGCAATTCAGGATGCCTCATATGTCGTTCAACTACGACTGAGACACACATACAACGTCAGAGAAGGAAAAGAGAACGGAGACAAAATTCTTAACCAAACGATAGAAATGAAGTCTGAGACATAAACAGAAAGCCACCGCCTGCAAAAAAAGATATTCGAAAACTGAAAAAAAAATGATGCAAACCTTTGCTGACAAAATTATCGCCCGGAAGGCAGAGAAAACGGAAACTAGGGTAAACCAAAAATATTTTCTACGCAGCCTCGCAGGGATGAACCAAACCACACACGGGTCACACCAGCGTCAAGTGCATTCAAAAAATTAGGAACAAAAAAGGAAGAGACGGAGAGAGAAAGCGAACGAGGAAGAAAGAAGGAGGACAAGAGGAAGACGAACGAGAGGGAGGAAGGGAGGGAAGAGAGAGCGGCAAGCAGGCAAGCAAGCAGGGAGGGAGCGAGGAAGAGAAGGAGAGGGACGACGCCGGACGCGCCGGGCGAGGGAAGAAGAAGAAGAAGAATAATAAGAAGAAAAAAAAAAAAAAAAAAAAAAAAAAAAAAAAAAAAAAAAAAAAAAAAAAAAAAAAAAAAAAAAAAAAAAAAAAAAAAAAAAAAAAAAAAAACTGCGGACCGAGCACCGCTCAGAACCCGCGCGGGGGGGAAGAGCAGAGGAGAGGAGGGAGACGGCGGACGACGGCAACGACAGCAGCAAGCAGGAGAAGAGAGCAAGAAGACAAGAACAAGAAAGAAGGGAGAGGGAGAGAGACAAGAGGGAGAGCTAGCCGGGCGGTTGCCAATCCCGGCACGGGCGCAATGGGTGGTTAGCAAACGGAACGCGGCAGCTTAAAGTATTTGTCCAGTCGGGGTACGAATCAGCCATATCCCTAAGCAAAGCTTGGGGAAGCGCTTGAAAGTCCTGGACACTTTGGGCAGCCGCAATGCTGTCTGGTAGGAGGTTATATACTCCTACGGAGCCAAGAACAGAGCGGCGAGCAAAATCTGGAGCACGAAGCTGAAGCGGGTCAGCCAGGTGCCGGGCGCGACGCCGAGGAGAGCGAGGAGGAGGAGGACCGGAAGGAGAGAAGAAGGAGGAGAAGTGGGCGGGGCCATGGCCAAGCACGGCGCGGTGGATAACGCCGAGCATCGCAATGTCTCGCCGGCGGGCCAGAGGGGCCAGCGAGAAATGATATAACGCTTCTTTTTCCGTTATCGCGACAGAACGAAGAAAGCTAGATTGAACAGCATCAGGAGGAGCAAGAGAGGAAGAAGAGGCGAAGTGAAAAGCGCAAGTTCGGTATTCAATATATGACAGAATCTGGGCTTTGTACAACAAGACGATATCCGCAGAATTATAAAAATAACGGCATCGCA
The DNA here is from genome assembly GCA_963575745.1 of Prorocentrum cordatum. Taxonomy (NCBI): domain Eukaryota; class Dinophyceae; order Prorocentrales; family Prorocentraceae; genus Prorocentrum; species Prorocentrum cordatum. The sequence continues at coordinate 31,492 of CAUYUJ010008490.1, forward strand.
ACAGACTACGTAGTTTCCATCCACAATCACAGATACAGGTCTGAATGGCTTCGTGCATTAACAAGCGAGGGTCAAAGACGATTCCCAACAGCTTAAATGATGCTCCACACGGACGGCTGCGAGAAATGATATGCACGCTTTCCTTGCCAGGACCAAAAACGACCCGGTTGGCAGCGCCCCACCTGCGCAGAGAAGCTTGACACTCGTCAAGCATGCGGTGACCCTGGTCGTCTGTAACACTGTTTTCGACAACTCGGAGGGCATTGAGGTCATCCGCATAAACGAGCTCTTCAAAACCAGTGGCCCGAACGGCCATGCATGAGTCAGAAAAGAAAGCGTTCCAGAGCGGAGGCCCCAGGACAGTGCCTTGGTAAATCATATTTTCCATGCAAGCGGGCCGCGACAATTTACACGAAAATAGCACAGAAATCGATGCAGACTGATCAGGCGCGTTCGTTGGTTGCATTCAGAGGCCTGAACTGGCTCTGCTACTCGAGCTAGGTCTGCGCAACTATTCGTATCGTTCGAGTCATCTTGAGAGGTGTCGGCTTTCGTACGTAACTCGGGCTGTAGGACAGCTACAGAGCTGGTACGCACAGAAACCGATCCAGAAGCATCAGGAGCGTTCGTCTGTTGCATCGAGAGGTCTGAACTCGGTCTGCTATCCGTAAGGTTCACAAAATTATTCGTATTCGACTGATTTTTTCCCAACCATCCTGTGGTGTTGGGTCCTCGTTTTGAAGAGACGTCGCCCCGCGTTCCTTCCTTCCCGCTGCCCCCTCCCTCCTCCCATCTTCATCATCATCGTCATCATCCCCATCATCGTCATCGTCATCATCATCTGTCGTCATCATCATTATCACCACCCATGTCGGCACACCCCTCACACGTTTCGTGACCCCATAGGGAGCTCCACCGAAGGTCCCAGTGCGTGTGCCCGCATGCGTCCCGCACACCCATTTCGGCACACCCCTCACACGTTTCGTGGCCCCATAGGGAGCTCCACCGAAGGTCCCAGTGGGTGTGCCCGCATGCGTCCCGCACACCCATTTCGGCACACCCCTCACACGTTTCGTGGCCCCATAGGGAGCTCCACCGAAGGTCCCAGTGGGTGTGCCCGCATGCGTCCCGCACACCCATTTCGGCACACCCTCACACGTTTCGTGGCCCCATAGGGAGCTCCACCGAAGGGCCATGGGGTGTGCCCGCATGCGTCCCGCACACACATTTCGGCACACCCCTCACACGTTTCGTGGCCCCATAGGGAGCTCCACCGAAGGTCCCAGTGGGTGTGCCCGCATGCGTCCCGCACACACATTTTGGCACACCCCTCACACGTTCGTGGCCCCATAGGGAGCTCCACCGAAGGTCCCAGTGGGTGTGCCCGCATGCGTCCCGCACACCCATTTCGGCACACCCCTCACACGTTTCGTGGCCCCATAGGGAGCTCCACCGAAGGTCCCAGTGGGTGTGCCCGCATGCGTCCCGCACACCATTTCGGCACACCCCTCACACGTTTCGTGGCCCCATAGGGAGCTCCACCGAAGGCCCCAGTGGGGTGCCGCATGCCTCCCCACACCCATTTCGGCACACCTTTCACACGTTTCGTGGCCCCATAGGGAGCTCCACCGAAGGTCCCCAGTGGCAGTGTGCCCGCATGCCTCCCCACCACCCATTTCGGCACACCCCTCACACGTTTCGTGGCCCCATAGGGAGCTCCACCGAAGGTCTCAGTGGGTGTGCCCGCATGCGTCCGCACACCCATTCGGCAATCCCTCACACGTTTCGTGGCTCCGGCAGGGATCCCTGACACGTTTCGTGGCCCCATAGGGAGCTCCACCGCAGTCCACGTCCCCGTGGCGTCTCCTTCCACATGCGTCTCCTTTGCCCAGTACAGCGTTACGTGGCCCCATATGGAGCCCCACCGCAGGTCCCAGCCAGCCAGCTAGCTCTCTTTGCTCCGCGCAGCGGGCGACCCGCGCGCGTCGCTGGGACTCCTCCGGGGCGACCTGCGCGCGTCGCGGGGGCTCCGTGCTGCGTTCCGCCCAGCGCCTCGCTCGCCCGTCGTCGCTCTGCCCAGCGGCAAGAGCCTTGCCCGCTATCAGCCAGCCAGCTAGCTCTCTTCGCTCCGCGCAGTGGACGACCCGCGCGCGTCGCTGGGACCCCTCCGGGGTGACCTGCGCGCGTCGCGGGGGCTCCGCGCTGCGCTGCTCCCGCAGCCTTGGACTTTTGAGTGCGCGGGCAAAGAGGGAGTAAAGGAAGGGGAGGAAGCGGGCGCGATCCTCGCGGGGGGGCGCGCCGACATTGGCGTCGCGGCGCGCGGGCGATGCCGTCGGGGAGTCCCGGGGAAGCTCCTTGCGGCGGCCACGCCCAGCGTCACGAGTATTCAGAGGCAGTCGTTGTCAAACTATTGGCATTCATACACATTTGCACCACGCTTTGTCATATTCGCATTCATGCACGTAGACTCGCTCGCACGCAGATCATTCACAGTCAGACGCACGCGCGCAGATTCACCCGCGCTCAGTCTCCCTACGTACTCAGATCAATCGTTTTCGTTCACTTTGTGTACCACGCCACTCATGTCGGCACGCCCCTAGCACGGTTCGTTGCCTCATAGGGATCGCCACCGAAAAAATGAATCACTATTGCGGTACTCGCACCTGCATATGGTTGGGTCCCTCGTCAGGCTAATTTTTCAAATAATGGTGAATTTCTTCACTGAACTCGAGCGGCCGAAAAATGTGAAGGAAATCGTGAGGCGTGAAGCATCTAGACGCTCGGTTTGAATCTGTTGTGAACGCAGACGCCAAAACCGGATTCGCACTCTACTACTAGGGCTGTAGGGGAGCAACAGAGCTCGTACAGAAGACAATTCAGAAGCATCTGGAGCGTCCCGTGGGCTGAAACACTATTCGTTCTCTGCATTTGTTTTGAACATCATATATTGTCAGGAAGCTCTACGAGTCCCCCGGCGGCAAGGAAGGTTGACGGTTTACCGCCGGCGCCCAGTTGTTTAATCTTTGCGAAAAAATTGAAAATTCGTTTTGAGAACCAGTATTTTTCTCACGTGTAGTGATTTATTATGCGCTGACAGTTAAATTCTCAGGGTCGTAGCTGCAATATAACTATCGAAACACTTGCTGAAACCGACGGCCGTTTCGAGTGATTGACACGGATTGACGGTTTTCTGTACTTATCACGAGATTTAGGACAGATATAGACCTGATACTTACAGAAACTGATTGGACATCATGAGGCGTGTTTCTCTGTCCCATCTACAGCTCTGAACTCGGTCCGCTGCTCGAGCTAGGTCCGCACAGCTATTCGGGGTGCTACGGAGACCTTGAAGGACGACATCAGGAGACGTGCCTGGCCCTTTGTCGTCTCGGGCGGGGGCGAGTGGCGACTGGTGGACCCAATAGCACAGCCGTACCGGGGTGCTGTTGCAAGGGCCAGCACGTACTCGTCCCGGTCCCGAACCCTCCATCCCAGGCCGATGGGCAACCCCTGGACGGGGCTCGGGCGCTGGCGTGGGCGCGGCCGCGCAGACGCGGGCATGCTCGAGCTCGGCTCGGACTCGCGCCCGGCACGGGCTTACGCTCGGTCTCAGTCTCGGGCTCCCGCTTGGCGTTGGGCTTAAGTTCGGCCCGAGTCCGAGCCCGAGCCCGAGCTCGAGCCCGAGCCCAGGGCGAGAGCGCGACAGAATGATGCTCTCCTTGGTGTGATCGAAACCAACGCGGCTGGCCTGTCCCCAGTCGTGCAGTGACGATTGGCAATAGCGCGAAAAGGCGAAGGCTTCCTCGTCTGTGACAGCCGGCGCTAGACCCTTCCATGCATTCAGGTCATCAGCGTATAAACTTCTTCAAACGCGTAGCTAAATAAGAATCAGAAATAAGTATTCCACAAGGATGACCGAACAAGGTGCCTTGAAAAACAATGTCTTGCATTGGAAAACGCTCGGACTGTCCGTTTACCACCACCCGCGCAGGACGAGTCGAAGCCAGCTCCCGAAGAGATCGACGAGTGTGCTTTGGACGCCAAAGGAGCGGAGCTTATCACAGGGTTTCGGGATTTGAGGGTTTCACTCAAGCTTTCAAGATCTTATATTTTAGTAAGGGTTTGAGAGGTTTAGGGTTTATGAGTTTACGGTTTAAAAATTTAGGGCTGTGGGTTCAGGGTTTTAGGGTTTCAAAATTTAAGGATTTAGAGTTTCCGGGTTTACGGACAAGTTTAGAGGTTATCAATTTCGGATTTAGGGTTCAAAGATTAAAAATTTAGGCTTTAAAAAATCAAATTCTCGATACACATAAATGCTGCTGATGTTTCTGGATGCTTCTGTACGCAAAACTCCTACAATCTGAAATACAAAAAAACGACGACCTATCTCGAGAAATACAAATTGTTTCGCACTGGCTCGAGTATTACGACGAACTCACCCTCTAGATGGAACAAACAAACGCGCCTCATCAATCTGCATCGGATTCTGCGTTCTGCTGCCCTAAAACTCGAATAAAATACAAAAATCGGAGAATCTCTGTGGCACCGACGAACAGTTTGGCGGACCAGCTCGACTTCAAGCTTGGCGCACTTTGTTACCGCCGGCGTATTCGTACAACTTCCCGACGACGTACAATGCCCCCCCCTGCAACTAAAACCGACAACACCTCTCAAAATGACTCGAAGAATACGCATAATTTTCCAGAACTAATTCGAACAAACCGACGTCAGAGCTCTGGAATTCGCAAGCGAGCGCACCTCATGTCTCCGAATCGATTTCAATAATTACCAACCATGCACCCCCCCTAGCTGACAACATCTCGCAAGCGACTGGAATAAAAAACAAGACAAACAAAAAAACTTCCAAAGAGAAGCTCTACAAATTATTCGAAACTCTCAGAAATGAAAATATTAAGGCGTTTTTTACGTTAATTGCGAAATTTACGCTAAACTGAATTCACAACTCTAGATCCAGGAAACAACGGCCACTGATGATTATGAATCATATCCTCTACGTATTACCTCTGTCCTGTAGCTCGAATTAAAGACGGAAAATCCTGTCAAAATGACTCGAATAATGCGAATAAATGTACGTATCTAGATCGGCGAACGTACTGCATTCAGAACTCTAGCTTCAACAAACGATCGCACCTACTTATTCTAATTCGATTAGTTGTGTTCTAACACTCGATTTATTTTGACGAAACCGACTCCGTGTGTGCTTTTTGACAAGAAAATGCCCGATCGAGATCGAGAGGACGAGCGGGAATGATATCGAATATCACGGAAACAAAATACGAGAACTCAAACGAATTGTTGGATTTCGAGAATAAAATTTGAACAAACCAAACATCCACACAAGGTCCGTCGCGATTGTGCCAACTCGCTCTCGAACGCCCCTGAATACTCTTAAGCTTCCAACAACAACTTGTTAAACAAGAAATCGGCATCTGTGATTGCCAACCCTCTAACCCCTCTAGAACCCGAAGTGGATACACAAAACCGACAACACTTCCGAAAAAATCGACCAATTCGAATCGTGTTCTGTACTCTTAATGCATCAAACCTAGAGCGAAATCTTTATCATGAAATTTTGTTTGCGATATTCATATTGTCTGTGATAATATCTGGTTTTGTTCTTTATATTTCATGTTATCGAAATAAACGCCAACGGTGAAACCGTTTTATTGTCGGGCAATTTATAAAATTTCTTGATTATGTATAATGCACAAAACTTAGAAGGAAAATCAACCAGCGAACGCTTATGACGGGCCAAACCGATCTGCCCGAACTTGCTGGACGCTTAAAAAAAATTAGAGGCGCTAGAACGCTCGTTGGCCATAAAAACTTGAAATTCATTTATGCGTTGGAATTCTGACTTTTTTCCCGCAATGTTCGACCTCATTTTAGCTCGCGGGAAACGGCTGATCCCGTCACTGCTTTTAACGTTAAAACCGATCTGAGATTAAAAGAACAAAAAAATGATGTCGACTACCTACCACGGGAAAAAATACTAAATCTTAAATGAATTCTTGAATTCTGAGACACAATGTTAAGCCGACCGAAATTTAATGAAAATCCGTCGACATTTTCTGAACAACTTGCTATGCAACGAGCTGGGATTACGCTCGAACTTTCTACCTAAACTAAGAAAAATTATCGCAATAACTTTTTGGACGCTGCTGCCAGATCTAGAATCGCGAAATTATTCGTGTTGATCGATTAACTTAAATATGTTGGCATCAACTCAAACTAACTACGCTACTTGGCTGGGGCTGACGAATTAACATTTTGTGACGCTGGGCCATTCGAAACACAAGAAACGAGAATGAAACAATCCGTTCGCTGTTTCATTGTTAGCGCTAATTTGCTCTCAATAACGCCAGAGAATACTGAAAATTCAGATTCGACCTGAAATCACGGATTATCGGTTCTTTTCTTTCACTTTCGCATCGGAGTTTTTCAGACGCCATGCGTGGCTTTTGATGAGCGATGTCGGTTTCATGTGCAACTCGATATTCAGAAGAGTTATAGAACTAATGCAGAATCGCAACGTAACATTTTGCTCAGTAAATGAGATTATCTCTCTCGCTATACCTTATATATATTTAGAATATAATAATATATATATATATATATATAATATATATTTATATATTATATATATATAGATATATATATGTGCTGTGTGTGTGTGTGTGTGTGTGTGTGGTGTGTTTGTGTGTGTTATATATATACAACAATAGTATAATATATAGTTTACTTGGATGGCGTGCGGGGGGCTGGGGTGTGGGAAAACACGATAACCTATTAACAAGAGATCTCTCTCTAGACATATTTATATATATATATATAATAATATATATATATACACATCCATATTCTCTTATTGTGAATATAGATCATTATAAATATATATTACTATATATAAAGTATTATAAATATATAATATATATGATGTCTATATATACACACACACCTAATACGCGTAGGCAAACACAACGATGGCAACACTCTTAATATATCATATAATAATATATTTATATATTATATATTATATTATGTATACAGCTACATACGCGTAGCAAAGACAACTATATACACATTCTCTCTCTCTCTCTCTCTCTATATATATACACACATGCAAACATACATACGTACTCACAGTGTACATGTTTGTATTTATGTATATTATCGAGCTGACTCGTATTCTCCAATCTTGATTCCACAGATTTGCGGGGGCCCGGTTCATTCAAAATCCAACCAGCCCTTGGGGCGTGAATGGTTTAGGGAGTCCGCTCTGTTCTCAACCCCCTTCTTCCCCTTCGGGGAGGGGTTTACCCCTTCCCCTCTCCCCTCCCCCTGGGCCTGGAGAAGGCGTTTCGCGGGTCGTTGGAAGGGTCTTTTTCGACTCCTGGGAGGGCTAAAAATCGGCACCCCTCACGAGGATCGTGGCCCCGACGGGGGGGGGGGGAGGAGAAAAGTGCTCGCCTCTTCTTTGAAGCGAAAATCATTGATTTTACTAAGGTTTTGGCCCCATTTTGGCCTTCTGAGGGGGCAGCGCTAATCCCACCAGCGCTTTAGGGCGTGAGTGGTTTAGAGAGCCCCCATTCTTCCCCTTCGGGGAGGGGTTTACCCCTCCCCCTACCCCCTCCCTGGGCCTGGAGAGGGAGTTCCGCGGGTGGTCAGGGGGATCTTTTTCGACGCCTGGGAAGGCCAAAAACGACGACCCTCACGAGGATTCTGGCCCCGACGGGGGGGCACTCTTGTAGCCCCCTCCTCTTCTGTGAAGCCAACATCCTTGCTTTTACGAGGGTTTTGGCCCCATTTTGGTCTCCCGAGGGGGCCGCGCTCATCTTCCTTCATAGCAAAATCATTGATTTTACGAGGGTTTTGGGCTCATTTTGTCCTTCTCAGGGGGCAGCGCTTCTTTGCGCTTCTGAGGAGGTCTCAAGAGGCCCCAAGATGGCCCAGAGTCCCTCCCAGGGGCCTCCAAGGGGCCCCCCAAAGAGGCCCCCAGAGGCCCCAAGAGGCCCCCCAAGATGGCCCCCAAGAGGCCCCCAAGAGGCCCACAGAGCGGCCCCAGGGGAGGAACCCAGAGGCCCCCAAGAGGCCCCCAAGAGGCCCCCAAGAGGCCCCACGAGGCTCCAAGAGGCCCCCAAGAGGCCCCACGATGAGCCCGAACGACTCACACCAGGACGAGGGGCCCGAACGACTCACACCACGAAGAGCCCGAACGACTCACACCACAAGGAGGGGCCCGAACGACTCACACCAGGACGAGGCGCCCGAACGACTCACACCACGAGGAGCCCGAACGACTCACAACACGACGCGGGCCCCGAACGACTCACACCACG
>CAUYUJ010008491.1:0-7500 GCA_963575745.1 Prorocentrum cordatum
CACACACACTGTGCGGCCAGCATGAGCACGGGTGAGCATCACGCCCTCGCGGCCGCATTGGTCAAGGGACGGGGCGGCGATGCGTCCGTGGGGTGGGGTGGGAGGAAAGAGGCCCACCTCTCCCCAGCCCATGTCTTACCAGCCTTGAACGTATCCCTATCCCTGAGATTGAAACGCCAAAAGGCGATGACATCTTAGGGACTCGCCCTCAAAACAGAAGGAAGTCCCTAAGGTTGGCATCGTGATGAGGAGGTGCCCAGCATAGGGATGGGGATATGTTCCAGGCTGGTAAATGTCGTCAGCCATTATTCACACGATGTTTGGCCGAGGAGCCGACTCACAAACAGCATGCAACGACGGCAGCGCGCAGCATGCCAACGGCGCAGTGAAGGGCTCCCAGCTGCCGTCGGGCGCACAGAATCAGGCGAGTGGCCGCCCACACACGTGAACGCCACGCATGACGTTTGAGATGAACCTTGAGCCAAACTGGCTACGGAAAACGGATATGGAAAGATTTGGCAACAAACATCCCGTCGATGTTGGTGGCCAGCGGGGTCCCGGGTTCCCGGGTTCCTGGGTTCCTGGTCGATCTCCTTATCGATCTCTTTATCGATCCCACGATTCATTACCGATCTCATGATCTGTCACACCATACATCTCACTCCATCGATCTCATCAAACCATGCACTGTTTGCGCTTTTTCCAAATGTAATCGATCACTACTCCTCCACCTCCTCGTCCCGCTCCTCCCCGGCTTTGCGGCGAGCGGGGGATGGGAAGTGATCAGGAGCAGGCCTCCTCAGAAGCTCCGGAAGTCCCCGGGCCTTCCGAGAAGCTCTTCGCCTGTCTTCGGGGAAGGCCCAAACAGCTTCTCAGGAGGCCGGGGGACATGTTGCAATCCTCATATATTTGTTCGTGTCCCAAGTTCCCCCCGATGACAAAATCTGCACCCCTTGGGGGGGCGCGGTGAATGATTGGGTTTTGTTGGGTTCCCCCTCCTCGCGCGGATCTCCACAATTTACCATATGCACCTTCCGAGAAGAGGAGGAGGAGGAGGAGGAGGAGGAGGAGGAGGAGGAGGGATGATGATGATGATGAGGAGGAGGAGGAGGAGGAGGAGGAGGAGGAGGAGGAGGAGGAGGGAGGAGGAGGAGGAGGAGGAGCCTTCCTGCATTCGGTGCCTCGCTCTTCTCGCGTCCGCTGCCCGTCGTCTCTCCCATCCCCTCTCCGCGGGCTGGCCGCTGGCGCCGGCTCCTCTGCTGCGATGCTCGGATGTGTTCCGGGGCGGCTTTGCGAGCACATCGTCTTCGGCACCGCCTGATTCCGGGGCCCTGCCCCCTCCTGGCCTTGACGTGAGGCCCCTCCTTCTGCCCCCCCCCCTCTCTGCTAACTCAAGCTGTGCGCGGCCCGCTCAGCTTCGACCGGCAAGAGGTGCGCTCTCGACCCGCGGATCAGAAAAGTGCTCCGGGGCGGAACTTTGGGGGGGGACCACGAGCGTGCGCTGTCGGACGGGGGTCTTCGATCGCACGTGAGCCCCCCTTTCGGGGTCCGGCAGCCCGCGCCTGCCCTCCTCCTCCTCCTCCTCCTCCTCCTCCTCCTCCTCCTCCTCCTCCTCCTCCTCCTCCTCCTGGCTCGCCGCCGACGGGCGCCTGGCTGAGCTCGGGGCACGACCACACGGCGACGTTGAGCAGCACGTCGTGCGAGGGCGCGCAGCTCGCGGGGGGGCCGCTCGCCGCCAGGCAGCCGCCGCCCAGCCTGCGGCGCCGGGCGGGGCGCGCGTGGGGCAGGCCGCGGCGCGGAGCGCCCAGGGGCGCCAGGGGATCGAGGATCGAGAGAGAAGGAGAAGGAGGAGGAGGAGGAGCTGGAGGAGGAGGAGGAGGAGGAACGACGAGGAGGAGGAGGAGGAGGAACGACGAGGAGGAGGAGGATGCAGGCGCAGCGTAGAGAGCTGCAGCGAGTCGCAGGCACGCCGAGGCAAGGCACGAAGCCGCACCTCATAGGCAAGGCGCAAACCACTCGTCTAACGGGTGCAGTCGGCCCGTAGGAGTAGGGACGCACGAGACGGATGCAGGGGTCTTGAGGGCCGTGTCGGCACCTGGCGGGCAGGGCGCGGCCAGCAAAAGCGGCCAAGGATGGGCCGGAGGGGAAGGATCAGGGCAAACCTGGGAAAAATGCTCATCCTTGCTGTGCGGGTTGACTGTCATCTTAGGTCGGGCATGTCCTCCTACAGGCGGACCTTGGACGAACAATGTACAGAATAATCGAACACTATCCAAACACAGCTGACAAAAATACGGGAGATCGTTCCCGCACTGTTTTTGACTATTCTGGAATATCTCCCCCCCGTAGAGGGACATGCTTGGCTCAAGTACAACGACGAGCCCAACGAGGCGGGGTGGCGCGAGGGCCGCGAGGTCCGCGCCCGCGCGCTGCCGCACGCGGGTCGCGCGCCCCGTGGGCGAGAGGCGTGGGCGCAGGCGCACAGGCGTGCGGCGCGCTGCGACGACGGTGTGTGCGCGGCGTCCGCGAGCACGCAGTCGTCGTCGGGTCCTCTGCGCGAGAGGGGTGGGCTTCTGAGAGGGCGGAGGAGCTCTTCCGAGGCAGGCGCCGTCTGATCAGCCTCTCGGAAGGGACCCTGGCGGCTTCCGAGATGCCCTGTCGAGAATCCCAGGACGTCGATGGTCTTGAAACCGCTTTGTTTCATCGTTTCAAAAATCGGCGTTCTTGTTGGTAATCGGGCAATGTTTTCTTCGTTTTGGAATTTCCCTCTTGCCACTTTCTGTTAGATTGTTCGACAAAATTATTTAATTCATGTGTTATGCAATGTTGACTGCTGTATGTTTTTCGTTGGCATATTTTTCTGTTTTGGGTTGCCGTGTTCCGCTCGCGTTGGTTGTTATGAGTGTTGGCTGGCGTTTTTTGTTTGGGGGGGTCGACCGCAACGCGAAAAGCTGAAAACGGAGTGAAAAAACGACGCCCCAAGCGCGTTCAAGAACAACTGAATCCTAGACGCCAGGAGGGCGCTTCTCCGACGCCCCCCCTGTCATGCCAGGAGCGCCGCGGCCTTGCTCAGAACCCCCCGCCCCCTGGGCCACCCAGCCCGCGGCGGCCAGGATGCCCCTCCACCGCGACGCACGGCTCCTCGTGCACGAAGGTCGCCCGTGCGGGGGGGGGGGGAAGGGGGCGCTGGATGTGGGCCTGGACTCGATGGCGAGCGACTGGACCTGGCCCTCGACGGCGGTGTGTCGTGGTGCCCCCCCCCGCGCGCGCCCCCCCCCGCAGCCTCGCCGCCTGGGAGGTGCCCCCCCCCCGCGCTCTGCCCCGCTTCCGCGGCCGCTCTCCCTCTCCTCCTGCTCTCCCTCCCCTCTCCCGCGTGCGGGCCACCCAGTCGCGACCGCCGTGGCCCCGGCCTCGCCCCGACGCGCGGGCGGCTTCTGCCGCTGCCGCGCCGCGACGTCGGAGGCAGCTGCCCCCCGCGCGGTGCGCCGCGCGGAAGCAAAACGGGGCCAGGATCGAGATGAATCGCTCCAGAGCGTTCCGGAGCGCTTCTCAACGTTCCGGAACGCTCTGGAGCGGGCCGCGGCGCCCTATACATACTCCAAAACCCGCCGATTCTCAGAGATTTCGAGTTATCCCGATCCGAAGTTGTCCCGTATCATCGCTTCGTTTTTAGCGGAGGCGGGGGGGGCGGAAGCGGCCCTCGGCGCCGAGACCCAAAAGATTGCCCTGGCCGTGCTCGACCTGCCTGCCGTCTCCAGCCCATCCGAGGCAGCCGGCCCCACCGGCCGCCACCCAGCCAACACCAACGCCACCGAACACAACCCACAACCAGCCGCCCCACCACCTCCTCCTCCTCCTCCTCCTCTCCTCCTCCTGACTCCTCTTCCCTCCTGACTCTCCTCCTCCCTCCTACCGGAGGAGGAGAATAAAGGACAACAAAAAGGAAAAAAAAAGAAAAAAGAAAAAAAAAAAAGCGAGGAAGACAAAGAAAAAAAAAAAGAAAAAAAGGCTCTTTTTGGGCCGCGCTCTTGCCCCGCCACAGGGCAAGCCCCAACCCGCCCCCTGCCCATCCAAACACCCCAGCCACAACCCTGCCAATAAAAATAAAAAAAGAACAAAAAAAATGAAAAAAGCAAGACAAAAGAACAAGATGAACCAAAAGGAAAAAGAAGAAAATATTAGAAACAGAAAAAAAGAAAACAGGAAACACAAAAAAAAGACAAAAGTTTCAAATAATAGACAATTGTACCCCAAAAACAAAACAATACCACAAAAGAAAAAAAAAAAAACATAGAAAGCCACATAATAAAACAAAAAACGCCTCCGTACGACCATCCAGCCAATCGTCCACCCCGTCCACCCGCCCAACACCCGCCCATCCCCGCCGCCTGCCCTCCGTCACCGCCACAGGGTGGGGAACATGATTCTCACCAGCGACAACTCAAACAAAAACCGCCCGGGGTGCAAGACGGAGGGGGGAGGGCAAATTGCACCGTACCGTGGGAGACCAGGCTTCGCGCCGCGGTATGTCCAGCACAGTTTTGGGCCTCAAGTGCGACACTGCCATCATTGTTTTGATCTTCGCCGAACCCCCTTCCTCAACGGGAAGTCACCCACCCTCGAAACTGTCATCACTTTTGAGGCCCATCGCTGGGCTTCTTAAAAGGCCCCTGGAACGGTCACTGGAAGGCACATCGCATCGCAACATCTGGGACTGCACCCTGGAGCGGATCCGTCAGGGCGCCGCCGGATGTCCTAGGGGGATCTCCTGGGGCAGGAGCCTGGGCAGCCGCAGGAGGCCCCAGGAAGGCTCCCATCCTCGAAACCGTCGTCGCCTTTGGGGCCCCTCGCGGGGCCTCTCGGAAGGCCCCCGAGAACGGCCCGGGGAAGCCAAATCGCACAGCAGCGCTTCGCGGGCCGCTCCCTGAAGCGGGCTCTCTCGGTTGACGCTCGACAGCCAAGGAGGCCCCAGGGGGGGGCCCCAGGAAACTGGAGAAAGCTCAGGAGGTCTCGGGAGGCCCTAGGAAGCCCCGCGAGGCCCCAGGGTGCCCCAGGAGGCCGCGCGAAATCCCAGGAGGCCCCAGGAGATCCCGGAAGGCCCCGTGAAGACCGAGACCGCGCCACCCGACAGGTCCCGGGAGGTGCGATGAGGCCCCAGGGAGCCCAGGGAGGCCACAGGAAGCACCACGAGGCCCCAGAAGGCTCCAGGAGGCCGCATAAGGCTTCAGGAGGCGCCTGGAAGCCCCAGAGAGCCCAAGGAGGTCCCGTGGTACATCGCGTGGGAGGGAGGGAGGGAACGGGGGGAGGAGGAGGAGCAGGAAAAGGAGGAGGAAAACAACGACTGTAATAATAGACAGATAGGTAAAACTGGTCATCTGGACACACATCAGAATAACACTAAGACAACTACTCTTCATATTAGCAACAAGAAGACTACGATTAAACGAATAATGCGAAACACGACAAATCGACTAATACTAGCATGCGAAACATTAACTAAGACTAGTATCGCGACGGATAAAAAAAATCACCTTCGTAAGGCGAATCGTATTACAAGAAGGCGACGCGTACGAATAGACATGAAGGGTGGCACTGACACAAATAATAGTCAATGAAAAACCATCCGTACGGGCAGGGGTACTTGAACTACAAGTGTTGTAAAACAACAAAAAAAAGAATGGGAGCAATAGTATGCCGCCGGTCAAAACGAACCACCCAACCAGTCCTTCAGGTCGTGGTGATTTACCGGGCATCCTCGTCCTACCCACTGGAAGCCGGCGGTAAACCATCAACCTTGGTTACCACCGAGAACTCGTAGAGCTACCTTGCAATACATGTACACATATACATATATATACATACATATATATATATATAAATACATATATATACGTAGAGCTACCTTGCAATACATGTGTATGTATGTATATATGTATATATATGTGTGTATGCGTGACATGCGACCGCGACAATCTCGCTTTCAGCGCGCGCCAGCGTGTGCGGTTCCACAACGACATGCTTGACAGGTCCATGTTTTGTCTTCAGCATGAGTTCGATTGAAACAAACACCCACGCAATTCACGTACACGACAGAAGCTGAGCATACGTTTCCAAAATATTTAGATCTTGAAAAGACTCTCGTCACGTGTGGGGCATGCGAGCGTGGTAGCTGTTTGTACAACAAAAAAGCTGTGTCGGTCGCAGCTTTGGTAGCAGACCGATCTCAGACGTCTCGATACTGCAGACTAGTACCCTTGATCATTTTCATTCGGACAGCTCAAATCAAGTAGAGAAAACCCACACCGCCTATCAAAACTTTGAAGCGCGCAGAGTTTTTTAGTCGCAGCTCTGGTCGCAGACCGATATCAGCCGTCTAAATGCTTAAGACTTGCGCTTCTCAACATTTCCTGTCGGTTGATGTATATATGAGCTCCGTAGCTAGCCTACAGCTCGAATTGGGTACAGAAAACAAACATCATCTCTCCCAACAAATTGCAGAGTACAAGTTGCGTTTCAGTTGAACATCTGGTCGCATACCAATATCAGAAGTCTCGATACTGTAAGCGAATGTCACCGATTATTTCCAGTTGAACGGTGTGCTTCACAGCGCCCTAGCTTGCTACAGCACGAACTAAGTAGAGAAAACAAACACCGTCTCTCATAAATGAAAGAGTGCGAATAGTTATTTGATCGCAACTCTGGTGGCAGACCGATCGCAGGCGTCTAGATACTGTAGACTGGTGCTCCTCAGCGTTTCCTGTCGATCGGTGTGCATCTCAGCTCCGTAGCTGGCCTACAGCTCGCATTTAATTGAGGAAACGCGCACCATCTCTCGAAACCCATTTACAGTGCGGATAGGTTTTCGGTCGCAGCTCTGGTTGCAGGCCGATTTCAGACGTCTCGATACTCTGGGCGAGTGTCGGTTTGCTTCCCAGCTCCGTAGCCAGCCTACAGCTCGAATCAAGCGGAGAAACACAACATCATCTCTTAAACAATTGCAGAGTACGACGATTGTTTGGTCCAATCTCTGGAAGCAGACCGATCTCAGCCGTCTAGATACTTTCGACTAGCGCTCCTGACCGTTTCCTGTCGATTGCTCTGCCTAACAGCTCTGTAGCTCACCTGCAGCTCGAGATCAGTTAAGGAAACCGAGAGCACCTGCCAAGGTGACACTCAACACCAGATCCCGCCTGAATGCTTTTGGATAGTAGTATCCACCCGGTCGACCTGATAGCAAGATGGCGAGCGGGAGTAAGATCGAAGATGGGGGAAAATACTAGACCTCTGACGTATTTTTAAGTTTCGAGGACATGATTTTTGACAGACCAAGAAACACATGACTGCCGTCGGGATTTTTCGAGCCAACTAGCCAGCCAGCACGTTCGAATTACTCTTAAGCTTCGCCGCTGCGCCCTTGGGGAAGCTCTACGAGTCACTTCTTCCATTTCGGGGAGGGCTTTATCACTGCTCCACACAAAGTGTACACCCCCTCACCAATGT
>CAUYUJ010008491.1:12500-87224 GCA_963575745.1 Prorocentrum cordatum
ACACGCCTCCTAAATATCCGGCTACACCGTCATCATACACAGTAGCCATCAAGAGCAGAATCATTATCTTCAACAACAACAACATCATGGGGAACATCCTTGACCCACAACAGCTAGCCATGCCGTCATGGCAAACTTGCGTCTCAACATCGCCATCATCCTCATCGAATCGTCCACAGAATCCTGATTATCATTCTCATCCGAATCATCAGATTCACTCTCACTCCCATGACCATCACCATCTTCATCAACACCGCTACGATAATCGTGCACGTCGCCTCTGTCATCGTGTTACACATCATCCTCAATATCACCAACAGGAACATCACCATCATCATCGTCGTCGTCGGCCCGATGTTCCCGGAGAGGCCATCCGGAACATCCAGCCGACTGCGCGCCTGTTTTGGAGGCGTTTGGAGCGGTTTGGGGGGAGGGGGGCGGGCTCCTGGAACTTGTTCGGAGGGTGCATCGGGGTCCTCTTCTGTCGTTTCGGGAGCCACTTGGGCCGTCTGCGGGGCATCTTGAGGCCTGAGAGGCCTGCCCATCGAGAACGCCAAGGCGAGTTCTTCAGAACTTTTGGGTTCCAACTGGATGTCGAACGACTTGGACTTCCTGTTAGACTCTCGGAAGCCTCCTTGGGTGGCTGTTGGAAGCCTCATGTGGGGCCTCCCGGTGCAGCCTTCTTGGGGCCTCGAGGGGGCTTCGCAGGCCGTCTCGGGGTCCTCTTGGCCGGTCTGAGGCATTCGAACACTGTCGAGCTGGGCTCTTCGAGATCGCTGGGGTCATTTCGGGAAACTCTTGATGGCTCTTGGAAGCGCCTTGGTGGCCTCTTGAACTCCTCATGGGGCTTTCTTGGGCAAGCGAGGGGTCCTCCAGCAGCTTCAGAGACGGCAGCCTGGTTGAGAAGGAGTCAAAAGCATCACCATTGTCATTGATGATCATCGTCGCCGCCATCGCCACAATTCCCATCGACATCCGCATCCTCGACATCGTCCACATCACCGTCTTCATCGTCGACGTCGTTATCACTGTCAACATTGTTACCGTCACGAGCGCGATGGACAGCATCATGCTCATCATCACCACCAGCATCATCATCATCACCATCATCATCGCCAGCACTACCACCATAATCATCAGCAGTATCATCATCAGCATCAGCATAAGAACCACCATCTCAGCCAACATTATATCAACAACCGCCTCCATCTCAACCAACATCAGCATCACCACCATCGTCATCCCCCTCCTCCTTCTCATCATCACCATCATCATCATCATCATCATCTTCACCATCAACATCATCATCACCATCACCATGACTATCATCATAATCTTAAGCATCATCACCACCATCATAACCATAATCATCAACCTCATCACCAGCATCATCACAACCACCACCACCATCATCATCAGCATCATAATTATCATCATCAGCATCATCAGTATCAGCATCATCACCATCATACTCATCATCATCACCATCCTCCTCCTCCTCCTCCTCCTCATCAGAGTTCCGCTGGGAACCGTCGCAGCTTCTCGCATGCGATGTTCGGGCCCACCCAAGAGGGCCCAAGACGAATCAAGGGGGGCCCAAACTGTCTCCTAAGCGGGCCCCTAAGAGGCAAACATCACGAATGTACCTTAGGTGTTGGAAGGGTTTGGGCTTTCCCGACGCTCCAAGGCGGCCCACAAGCCTACAAGATCGCCCCCAAGATGGCCCCAGAGAGGGCCCAAAGGCAGCCCAAGAGGGCCCCAAGACGGCCGAAGGGCGCTCGAGACGGCTCACGAGGGCCAAAGACGGCGCAAAGAAGGAAACCAGATGGGAAACCCACACGGGCATGTCGAGCCCTCGGCCCCGAGGGGCCCCCATGCGGCCCCAAGAGGCCCCCAAGAGGCCCCTAAGAGGCCCCCAAGAGGCTCCCAAGAGAGGCCCCAAGAGAGGCCCCACGAAGCCCCCCAAGAGCGCTCCGAAGAGACCCGAAGGAGCACCCCTGAGAACTCTGACCCGCAACAAAGGCACGGTGGCGGGATGGGCCGACAAATAGTTGCACGCTGTCAGACAAGAAGTGAAGCCATTTTTACACAGTGCTACAGATGCGACGCGAAGCTACTGCTTCGCAACAGAAGCCCCCTCAACCCACGCTCCTCAATCGAAGCCATTGGAACTACTCAAGCCACCATACAAGAAAGCGAAGCTGTCTCAGGTACCGTCATTTGCTGCATAAGTTCGATTACCGATGCTCTGGATAGGCTGGGGGTCGGCCGTCACCCTATCTCACAACACTCGCTCCTCGGCGTCTGCGCGAAGCACGCCATCATAGACGGCGACGGTTAGGACTTCGATGCGTCTAGTATTGAACGTACAAAAGTTTCTGGCTGCTGCGCCCCAGAATACATTGCCGTATTATTGATGTAGAAATACGGTACACCGTTAACACCACCCTGCACGTAACTCTGGGCCTCAGCCTTCACCTCCATAACATCCTCATCGCTAAGAAGGTACGCGCGAGCTTTCTCAACATCCAAACCCGCCTGGCCTGCTAGTCGGGCAAGGTTGTCCACGCCTAGAAACACACTGTCTGCGTAGAACGCCTTGAAAATAATGCCAGATAGATCATGCTGCACCTTCCAACCACCGTTCTTTTCGGCCCAATGTAGCAAGCGATGAGCGTATAGTATAGCTGGCCACTTCTCGACACTTCCACTCATGTCCAGACCATACTGCTTTGCTTTGTCGATTGCCCAATGCCAGTAAGGCCCAGCGGGGCTTCCATGCTCGCCAGGAGTCGCGCCCTGTGCGTACGCTGGATTCTCTATGTTTGCAGGCCTCAGAAAAAATGGATGCCATCGTACCTCCACGTCACAGGTGCGGACTTTGTCAGAGGCGAGGGCGGTATCCAGCGAGCCCTTTGCCACATAACACCACGGTCAGAAGACGTCTGAAACAATATCGATCTTGACCTTGCCAGCAGGCACAGGCACTTGAGAGAGTGGTTTAGAAGCAAATGCGCCCATGACTCCACGCTCCCCGCCGGAGCAGTGATTTGGCGCGGGCCAAACAAATGGTGTCGTGATGGCTGTGGCTTGCACCACAAGCGCACTTCAGCCAAAGCGGCTACAGGCAAGCCACATCGCGTTGCGTGAGCGCGGTGATAGCGGGGTGGGCGGGCGGTCGCAATCTCTGTCAGCTTTGCGCAGGAGGCTCCTGTCGTGATGACTCTGGAGGCGCAGCAGACGTCGTAAAAGGTTCGGAGGTCCGCGCAGGTGTGTTGGATCTGCGCGCGGAGCGCAACAGGGGCGGCGCCAGAGGCGCTGCCAGGGGGGCCCAGCGCGGCTCCAACGAATCCACGCGGAGCGCCGAAAGCTGTTTTCTGTAAAGCTTTGCGTATTCGGCTGACGCCGCGCGGATCGCTCTCCCGGCGATCTCCAGCTTTCCGATACGGTCAGGTCGCTCGATATCGGCAGATTTCGGCCCTCTAGCGGCGATCAACCTGAGAAGCCCGCTCCCATGGATCCGCCGCTGCGCCGACCCGGCGCGAACCTGCCGCATGCCCCCCACTCGGAGGATGGTCAGTCGAGACAACATTCGCGCCCATGCGCATTCGCGTTTTGTCCGCATCGAGCCCGCGCCCGGCACAAGAGAAGACACCCATGTTTCGAACAGACGAGGTCCCCCGAAACTGCGACGTGCGGGATGAAGGCCCAACCCTGGGAAAGGGATCGGGACCTCTGGAGCCGCGCTTGGAGCGAACCGCCCCATCGGATGTCCGGGCTGGCGGCTCTCCCGCCGTGCCCAAGATCTGCTAAAAATCAGTCTCCTCCTCCTCCGCCTCCTCCTCCTCTTCCTCTCCTCTCCCTCCTCCTCCTCCCCCTCCTCCTCCTCCTCCTCCTCCTCCTCCGTCCTCCTCCCCCCACTGCTCCTCCTCCTCCTCCTCCTCCTCCTCCCTGTCCTCCTGCTCCCTCCGCCTCCTCCTCCGCCGTCCTCCTCCTCCTCCTCGTCCCTTCCTCCTCCCTCTTCCTCCTCTCCCTCCTCCTCCCTCCTCCTCCCTCCTCCTCCTCCTCTCCCCCTCCTCCACACTCCTCCTCCACTCCTCCTCCTCCTCCTCCTCCTCCTCCCCTCCTCCTGATCCCCTTCCTTCCCCTCCTGCTCCCTCCTCCTCCTCCTCCTCCTCCACCTCCTCCTCCTCCTCCTCCTCCTCCTCCTCTCCTCCCCCACGCCCCTCCCCCCCCTCCTCACCCCTCCCTCCTGCTCCTCCTGCTCCTGCTCCTGCATCCTGCACCTGCTCCTGCTCCTCCTCCTCCTCCTCCTCCTCCTCCTCCTCCTCCTCCTCCTCCTCCTCCTCCTCCTCCTCCTCCTCCTCCCCCCCGTGCCGACGGGAGGCTGCAGCCCTGGTGGGAGACTGCGGTGGACGCACGGGGCGCCTGTAAGGGGGCTTGTCTGTCAAGCCCCCGATGAGCACCACCGCAGTGCCCCCCTGGGCTAGGCCCCCCTGGGCGACACAGGCATAATTCGGGCCTTGGAAGGCCTGCCCTTGCACGTCTCCTACCCCGCCTTCCCTCCCTGCCCTCCTCCCCTTCATCCGGTGGGACGCCGAGCTGGACGTCAGTCCTCTTGCTCATCCTGATCCTCCCGATCCCCCCTCGCAGGACCCCTCCGCTGGTCCTCCCTCCACCTATCCATGTAGGAAGTGCCGCGCCGTGGATGTAGGAGTTGCCACGCCGTGGATGTAGGAAATGACACGCCGTGGCGCCGTGGATGAAGGAATTGCCACGCCGTGGTTGTACGATTAGCCACGCCGTAGTCGACGACCTCTTCCTTTGTTCTGGATGTAGGCATTGCCACGCCGTGGATTTGAGATTGTCACGCCGTGAATGTAGGAATTGCCACGGGTGGTAGTAGGCATTGCCACGCCGTGGATGTAGGCATTGCCACGCCGTGGATGTAGGACTCGCCACGCCGTGGATGTAGGAATTGCCACGCCGTGGATGTAGGAATTGCCACGCCGTGGATGTAGGAATTGCCACGCCGTGGATGTAGGAATTGCCACGCCGTGGATGTAGGAATTGCCACGCCGTGGATGTAGGCATTGCCACGCCGTGGATGTAGGAATCGCCACGCCGTGGATGTAGGCATTGCCACGCCGTGGATGTAGGAATCGCCACGCCATGGATGTAAGAACTGCCACGCCGTGGATGTAGGTATTGCCGCGCCGTGGATGTAGGAATTGCCAGCCTCCCCGAGAGAGAGCCGCCCTCCACGAGAGGGAGCCGCCCTCCACGAGAGGGAGCCGCCCTCCACGAGAGGGAGCCGCCCTCCACGAGAGGGAGACGCCCTCCACGAGAGGGAGCCGCCCTCCACGAGAGGGAGCCGCCCTCCACGAGAGGGAGCCGCCTTCCACGAGAGGGAGCCGCCCTCCACGAGAGGGGGCCGCCCTCAAAGAGAGGGGGCCGCCCTCCACGAGAGGGAGCCGCCCTCGGCGAGAGGGAGCCGCCCTCCACGAGAGGGAGCCGACCTCCACGAGAGGGAGCGGGATGTAGGCATTGCCACGCCGTGGACATAGGACTAGCCACGCCGTGGATGCAGGACTTGCAACGCCGTGGGTGTAGGAATTGCCACGCCGTGGATGTAGGCATTGCCACGCCGTGGATGTGGGAATTGCCACGCCGTGGATGTAGGAATTGCAACAGCATGGATGTAGGAATTGCCACGCCGTGGATGTAGGAATTGCCACGCCGTGGATGTAGGAATTGCCACGCCGTGGATGTAGGCATTGCCACGTCGTGGATGGAGGAAGCTTCGCGCCCTCCACGAGAGGGAGCCGCCCTCCACGAGAGGGAGCCGCCCTCCACGAGAGGGAGCCGCCCTCCACGAGAGGGAGCCCGCGTTTTCAACGCAGGCCCTCCCCTCCTCACCTCCCCCATTGCCCTCTACGAGAGGAAGCCGCCCTCCACGAGAGGGAGCCGCCCTCCACGAGAGGGAGCCGCCCTCCACCGAACCGCCTTCCAGCCGCCCTCCACGAGAGGAAACCGCCCTCCACGAGAGGGAGCCGCCCTCCACGAGAGGGAGCCGCCCTCCACGAGAGGGAGCCGCCCTCCACGAGAGGAAGCCGCCCTCCACGAGAGGAAGCCGCCCTCCACGAGAGGGAACCGCCCTCCATGAGAGGGAACGCCTCCACGAGAGGGAGCCGCCCTCCACGAGAAGGAGCCGCCGTCCACGACAGGGAGCCGCCCTCCACGAGAGGGAGCCGTCCTCCACGAGAGGGAGCCGCCCTCCACGAGAGGGGGCCGCCCTCCACGAGAGGGGGCCGACCTCCACGAGAGGGGGCCGCACCCCACGAGAGGGAGCCGCCCTCCACGAGAGGGAGCCGCCCTCCACGAGAGGGGGCCGCCCTCCACGAGAGGGAGCCGCCCTCCACAAGAGGGAGCGCCCTCCACGAGAGGGAGCCGGCGTTTTCAACGCAGGCTCTCCTCCTCACCTCCCCCACTGCCAGCCCCCCACGAGAGGGAGCCTGCGTTTTTCAACGCAGGGCCTCTCCTCCTCACCCCCCCCACTCTCCCCCTCCCCTCTCTCCCTCCTCCCTCTTCCCCTTCCCCTCTCGTCCGCCCCCACCCCCCGGGAGGACGATGTTTATGGCTGTCGGTGGGTGTGCTTTCCACCTTTCCAGTCCTTTGGAGGAAGGCCGAAGGGCCCAGACCCCATCACGTCGTGAACATGTCACGACGGAATGTTTCTATGGCTGTTGGTGGGTGTGCCTTCCACCTTTTCGACCGAGCGTGGGCTGGGGCGAATGCCATTCCCCAGCCACGCCAAAAGAATAGGGAGGTGTTGTGTCCAAGAGTGGACTGAGGCGAAGGTTTCTCCCCCTCACTCTCGGCAGCCCCCTTACCCCTTTCACTTCTACTTCTCTCGCCCGCCCCCCCCATCCCCTATTCTGGCCCGCTCCGCCTCCTTCTCTTGCCGCCCTCCACGAGAGGGAACCGCCCTCCACGAGAGGGAGCCGCCCTCCACGAGAGGGAGCCGCCCTCCACGAGGGGGAGCCGCCCCCCAAGAGAGGGAGCCGCCCTCCACGAGAGGGAGCCGCCCTCCACGAGAGGGAGCCGCCCTCCAGGAGAGGGAGCCGCTCTCCCTGAGAGGGAGCCGCCCTCCACGAGAGGGAGCCGCCCTCCACGACAGGGAGCCGCCCTCCACGAGAGGGAGCCGCCCTCCACGAGAGGGAGCCGCCCTCCACGAGAGGGAGCCGCCCTCCACGAGAGGGAGCCAGCGTTTTCAACGCAGGCCCTCTCCTCCTCGCCTCCCCCACGTGTCCCTCCACGAGAGGCAGCCCGCGTTTTCAACGCAGGCCCTCTCCTCTGCTCATCCACCTCGCCGGGCACACTGCTTTCGATTTGGGGTTGTTTGTTTTTTTGTTTTATTGGTTGCACTGAATATGGTAATGAGGATTAACGCTTTCGGCATCTGAACTGTCTCCCTGGATAGACCCCCCACACATGTATTTGCAAGGTAGAGTTTTGGCAGAAAGCCGCAGTAGGCTGGTAAGGCTAGCGCAATCCGCCCTGGAACTCTGCCAGGACTGTGGGCTACGGCTATGCTACGCATACCCATCTAGCCTGCGGTCCGTTGTTTCGGCTGGCCCGGCTCAACTAATAAGGCTGGAGTTATGGTGGCAAGCAGCATTAGGTAGGCAAGACCAGCGCCGTCCGCACTGGAACTCTGTTAGGACTGTGGGCTACGGCTATGCTACGCATACCCATCTAGCCTGCGGTCCGTTGTTTCGGAATGCCCGACTCAACACATAAGCCTTGAGTTTTGGTAGCACGCCGCACTAGGTAGGCAAGAAATTGGGAACTCTGTTAGGGCCCCGGGCTAAGGCCCTTGAATTTGCGTGGCTCTAAAAGTTGTTAAACTCATTTTCCAATCGCCAGAGGGAAACCGAAGGTGTTTGGGGTTAAGGTTACCCCGGTCAGGGTGTTGGTTCCTGGGGCCACACCTCCGTCCTTGCGGGTTTCAGGGCTTATGGGGGTGGGGATATCCTTTTAAGTTCAGCACCCCCTGTCCTGGCCTGCCCAGCTCAGGGGTAATAGCTGGATCCCCTACAGGGCAGGCTCGCCCCTCAACCACGGGGTGGGGTCTTCCGGCATACCCAGCCATCTCGAATCGAGGAGCACAACCTGTCATATCATGACAGGCGTCCTTACGTCCGTTGCAGCGCGGCTGTATAGGCTGGCGCCTTTCGCACTGGAACTCTGCCAGGACTGTGGGTTACGGCTATGCTTCGCATACCCATCTAGCCTGCGGTCCGTTGTTTCGGCTGGTCCGACTCAACAAACAAGGCCGGAGTTCTGGCAGAAAGCCGCACTAGGCAGGTAAGGCTAGCGCCGTCCGCACTGGAACTCTGCCAGGACTGTGGGCTACGGCTATGCTACGCATACCCATCTAGCCTGCGGTCCGTTGTTTCGGCTGGCTCGACTCAACAAGTAAAGCTGGAGTTTTGGTGGCAAGCAGTACTAGGTAGGCGAGACTAGCGCCGTCCGCACTGGAACTCTGCTAGGACTGTGGGTTACGGCTATGCTGCGCATACCCATCTAGCCTGCGGTCCGTTGTTTCGGCTTGCCCGACTCAACACATAAGCCTTGAGTTCTGGTAGCACGCCGCACTAGGTAGGCAAGATATTGCCAACACTAGGGGGATCCATGTAGACGTAGCCACCAACGAAGCGCTCCCGTCCCCACATCCCTTCTCTAACCCAAGCCAGTCCCAACCCTTCCGCCCAGCTCTCCAGAGGCCGGACACCATCCTGCCTCCTCGCTCTCCCCTGCCTCGTCTGCCCCCCCTGCCCTCCCCCCCTTGCGCTCTCCTCTCTACCTCCTCCTCCCCCGTCCCAGGGCTGGTAGCCCAAGCTTGCTTTCGATGTGGGGCTGCTAGCCAGGGTGGGACCTCGCCAGCATCCCCCATAAAGAGGCTGCGAGTTGGGGTCTCCCCAAGCAATGGGTGTCCCCCATTGGCAGTCCCAAATGCGGCCAACGGCCCCGAGGGACTGCTCAATGGCGGCCCGCTCGCAGACCTGGCAGTTTGGTCAGTGATCCTCCTCCTCCTCCTCCTCCTCCTCCTCCTCCTCCTCCTCCTCCTCCTCCTCCTCCTCCTCCCAGTCAGGTTGATCCGTGGCGTTGGAATCCCGATAACAATGTTTTGGCATTCTGGGTCTTCAAACGGCTGTCTTCCAACGAGGCAGATCCTTCAATGGAAATGAACCGTTGTAGGGGCCTATGAAAAGGGAGCTTGGAGGGCGGGTGTATTCCAACATCGTTGATGGCTCTTGGGTTTACACTGGTCCTCCTCCTCCTCCTCCTCCTCCTCCTCCTCCTCCTCCTCCTCCTCCTTCGGAACGGAGCCAGGACGGCCTCCTCCTCCTCCTCCTCCTCCACCTCCTCCGGAACGGAGCCAAGGAGCCAAGGCCAAGGTACCGCGGACCCAAGGAACCACGGAACCGAGGAGCCAAGACAAAAGAGCCGAGGCCACCAAGGAACCGCCAAGAAACTGGAGAAGCAAGACCAGGGAGCCGAGGGCAGGCTCAATGAGGGGCAACGATAGGGGGGATGGGCATAGGGGGAGATGCATCGACCTGGAATCGGCGATACATCGCCGATAGATCGGCGATAGGCCTCCGATAGTGAATCCGCACCTTCCTTCCTGGGCAGGTTGGGGCTATCGGGCTCCTATCGGCGATCAATGGGCGATTGAGGGGCGATGCATCCCCCCCTATGCCTATCAACCCCTATCGTTGCCCCCGAAAGCAAGACCAGGGAGCCAAGGCCAGGCTCAAAGAACGCCGAAGAACCCAGGCAAGGCCTTGCAAGGAGACAGGACCAAGCAACCACCAAGAACCCCCCTGTAACGAATCAAAACCAAGCAACCCAGGCGACACCTGGCGCGACCGCGTCCGGCAGCCACCGGCTTCTTCACAACCCATTCAGAACCCCTAGGCAAAAGCCTGCTTGGCGAATGAAGATATCGGGGGGGGGGTCAAAATGAGGCTGTCGCCTCAGAGACGCGCACATTCGTTCTCAAATCTTGCACCAGTGAGCACACATCATTTTCAAGGTGGGGCTCTCGCCGTAGCGCCGCGCGTCATCGGTCCAGACGATTGCAAGAGCTCGAGGGACGCCCGGGGGCTCTTTTCAAATTGGGGTCCTCGCCCGAGCGCCGTGCGCATTCGTTCTAAAACCTTGCGGCAGTTACAAGGTGGAGCACAGGTCGCCTACAAAATAAAGCTCTCGCCTTAGCGCCACGCACCTCCGGCGGTCGAGGGCTGCTCTTTGTGAAACTGGGCTTTCGCGGGTGGCTTCTGTAAATTATGAGCCCACAAACTTGGACAGGTGAAATACCTGCGCGGACTGAGAGCGGCTGATGTTCGCAATGTGGCTTTCTCGCGGGATATCCTCATACTAAGATTGAAAAGCCAGCAACTTCAACAGATTGTACACATGCACCGATGATGAGCGGCTCCTCGTCAAAATGACGGTCTCGCTTGGGACTTCCTCGACGCAACGTCTCAAAAGGCAAACATGTGCAAGGGTTACACACACATGGCGGCCCTTTTTTTCCGAAGCGGGGATCGCGCTGGACACCACGCCGAACTGTCTGATCATATCCTTGCGCACTGCGATTGCTCGCCAGAAGGATGCAAGGCAGAGGAGGAGGAGGAGGAGGAGGAGGAGGAGGAGGGAGGAGGGGGGAAGGGGAGGGGGGGGGGCTGGCCTTTCCAGGGGGTGTTTCTTGAAGTGGAAAGGAAGGCCTGTAGGGACTTGTGAGGAGGGGGCTTGGCACGGGAGGGTGCATATTTCGGCATCGTTTGTGCAGCTTTGCTTTACTATGGTCCTCCTCTTTCCCGTCCTCGTTCTCGTCTCCCCCTCCTTCTGGGCCACCTGGGCGACGGGGTAGTTTCCACGGCTCTTCGGAAGACCATGGAGGAGGAGGAGGAGGAGGAGGAGGAGGAGGAGGAGGAGCTGAGGAGGAGCTGAGGAAGAAGGAGGAGAAGTAAGAGGAGGAGGAGGAGGAGGAGGAGGAGGAGGAGGAGCTGAGGAAGAAGGAGGAGAAGTCAGAGGAGGAGGAGGAGGAGGAGGAGGAGGAGGAGGAGGAGCTGAGGAAGAAGGAGGAGAAGTCAGAGGAGGGAGGTGGCTCTTGGCCGGGGCGGCGGGGTGCGAGGGCCCCACGCCCCGTCAGCCAACCGGTCCACAGCGACGGCGACGGGAGGAGGAGGAGGTGGGAGGACGCGACAGCGACGAGGGGGGGGGCGAGGTGGAGGAGCAGCAAGAAGAGGAGAGGGGGGGAGGAGAGGGGGGCGGTGGGGAGGAGGGGACGGCGACGAGGGGGGCGAGGCGGAGGAGCAGGCAGAAGAGAGGGGAGAAGAGGGGAGAGAAGAGGGGAGGCGCTGGCAGCTGGCGCTCCACTCGCTCCCTGGCCTGGGCCCGCGCGCGGCACATGCTGCAGCCGGCGCTGCCGCACGCCAGGCACCTCAGGCTCGGCAGGGCACATGCCCGCGGCCGGGGGGCTGCGGCAGAGGGGAGGGGGATGTCTCCGGGTTTCCCTGAAGCTACAAGCGGCGGCAGTGTCGCCTGCGAACAGCAGTCTGTGGTGCGCCAGATGGCAGCACAACGTAACGCAGACACTTGCCACCGAGGGATCCGCCACAAAGCAAGCCTGCGGAGGGAGTCAGTGGCTAGAAACGCCCGCCAGAGCTTCGAGAGCACCAAAGATAGTGCCGAAGCGAGTCAGCGCCACTCTCGCACCCCAGAATGCACTCCCCCGCTCCCTCATTCCTCATCCTAGTCTCCGTGATCCGACCTCCCGTCCAAGTCTTAAACGGCCCAAAGGGGCCACGAGGAGGGAGCCTTCATGAGGCCCAAGCCCACCGCCCCCCAGTCCACCCGAACAGCGAAAACTCCCCCCCCCCTGACCCCGAACCACCGCCTAACCCGCTCCCGAACGCAAGGCCGAACCGAATTCAGGAAGAGGGAGCAGGCAAGGGAGGCGCTAAGGAAGCGCTGCGTCCAAGGGTCAAGAGAGACAGAGGAGGATGAGGAGGAGGAGGAAGAGGAGGAGGGGGAGAAGGAGAAGGAACGAGGAAGAGACGAGGAGGAGGAGGAGCGAGGAAGAGACGAGGAGGAGGAGGAGGAGGAGGAGCAGGAGGAGCGCAGGTAGCATGAAGCACAGCCGGTGCCGAGCTCACTCACATGCTGATGGCAGCCTGAGATGCTCTGAACAAGTAGAAAAAAACTGAACCAAAAAACCGTGCCATCTCTTGAGAGACCGATTTTGCACACATTGTCGGGCTGGAAATTGCAACCCAGCTAGGAAAGGGGGCGGCCAATGAAACCTTGAGCCGATAAGGCTTCTTCGTCTTAATTCCGCCACCTTCCGCCGAGCTTCCTTTTCTATCCCTACGCCCGCAAGGTTCTGGGATAGGGCGTCTCGTGGAGGGCCTCGCGAAAAAGTCGACCAGAACGGCGCGACGAAAGCACTTGAGGTCCCGTCGGGGGGCCAAGAGAAAGCACGTACGGGGACCGCCGGGGACAGGGAACGCGGACTGGCCCCATCTCCATCTCCAACGTGCCACCGCTGCGCGCTGCCACCTCTGCGGGAGCAGCTCGGAGATCTTCTGACCCGGGTTTGTCCAGACCCTGGTCAGCCAGGCCTTGCAGGCCCCTGCAAGGCCCTGCAGGACCCTGCAGGATCCTGCACCCAGACCTGGGTCCTTGCGACGCTGGCCGTGCAGGATCCTGCAAGATCCCGCGCTCTGGCTGACCCCCGTTTGCAGCAACCCCCGTCTCTTGAGCCCGAGCAGCACCGCCTACCTTAGAAGGAAACAAAGGCATAACCATAAACTGTTGGCACTCCACGCGGATTTCTTGGATCCGAGAAATCCGCGCGGAGCGCCAAAAGTTATGCTTGCGATAGTTTCGATTATTATGTTGGGCCTTTTTTCCACCACCACAACCATAAGTTGGAGGGGGGAAGGAAGTGGAGGATGAAGAGGAGGAGGAGGGAGGAGGAGGAGGAGGAGAAGGAGGAGGAGGAGGAGGAGGAGGAGGACCCCCTCGCCCTCCTATTTATGGTGGTGGCGGTGGACAGCAACCCCGTCATTGGAGCCCCGAACAGCACCGCCGAGCTTCCTCCGAGCTGCCGCCGGCGGAGGCGGCCCCGCCTCCCCTCCGCCGCCCGCCACCAGCCTGCCGCCGCCCTCCCGCCGAGGAAGAGGTGGCAGCCCCTTCGGTCCTCGAGGGCGAGGCCCTATCTGGGAGTGCGCGCCGCTGGATCTCCCCAAGGGGGGGGGGGGGGGAGGGTTGGACCCCCCCCTTTCCCCGGTCCGTCGTCGGAGAACCCCCCCCCTTTTCCCGGTCCGTCGTCGGGGACCCCCCCCCCCCCTGTTTCCCCCGTCCGCCGTCGAGACCCCCCCCCTTTCAAGAGGGGAAGGGAGGGCTCCGAACCCAAACCCCCCCTCGGACTCGAAATTCGACCCCCCCCCTCACCCCGTTTCGCCACGCCGCCCCCGCACTCCAGAACCCGTCCCCCCCTTTTACCACCCCTAACCCTAATCGTCACCCGAACCCCAGAGCTTAAAACCAATCCCTAATCCCAGCCCCAAACAGTACTCGACACTCACTACTCATTACTCACTACCCTCTTCTCACTACTCACTACAGCACGAATCACTACTCACTACTCACTACTCACTCCTCACTACTCACTACTCACTACTCATTACTCACTACTCTATACTCCCTGCTCACTACTCACTACGCACTAGTCACTGACCACTACTCACTACTCACTACTCACTAACACGATCCACTACTCACTACTCACTACTCCCTACCCGCTACTCACTACTCACTACTCACTACTCACTATTCTGTACTCACTATCTGCTGCTCTCTACTCGCTACTCCCTACGCAATACTCACTATTCACCATTCACTACTCACTACTCGCAACTCCCTACTCGGTCACCGCTACTCTATACTCACTACTCACGACCCACTACTCCATACTCACTACTCACTACTCACATCTCATTACACACGACTCACTACTCCCTACGCATTACACACAACTCACTACTCGCTATTCACTACTCACTACTCAATACTCACTACTCATTACTCACCACTCACTACTCCCCACACCCCACTCCCTAGTCACTACTCACTACTCACTACCCACCCTCCACTACTCACTACTCACCACTCACTGCTCAATACTCACTACTCACTACTCACTACCCACTACTCGCTGCCCACTTCTGACATATCATTACACACCACTCACTACCCCCTACTCACTACTCTCTACACACTACTCACTACTCTCTACTAATTACTCCCTACTCGCTACTCACTACTCACTACTCACTACTGCCTACTCCCTACTCGCTCCTCACTACTCACTACCTACTACTCGCTTCTCACGACTCTCTACTCGCTACTCCCTACTCGCTACTCACTTCTCACGATCCGCTACCCACTACCCACTACTCACTCTCCGCACTACCCACTACCCACGACCCACTACTCACTAATCACTACTCACTACTCACTACGCACTGCCCACTGTTCACTACGCACTACTCTCAAATCACTACTCGCTATTCTCTACTGCCTACTCCCTACTCGCTACTCACTACTCACTACTCACTACTCACTACTCATTACGCTCTACCCACTACCTACTACTCACTACTCACTACTCACCACAAACTACTCACTACCCACTACTCACTACTGACTACTCCCAACCCCATGCTCAGTACTCACTGCTCGCTACTCACTACTCACTACTCATTACTCACTACTCGCTACTCACTACTCAGTACTCACTACTCAATGCTCACTACTCACTACGAATCACGACTCATGACTCACTGCTCACTACTCGCTACTCACTACTCACTACTCACTACTGGCAGCTCTCTGCCCGCTACTCACTGCTCACTATTCACTACTCACTACTCACTACTCCATACTCCATACGCACCTTCTCCGGCGCAGAAAAGAGCAGCAGGAGAGGCCCCCTCCCCGGCTCTCTGTCCGGCGCAGAGGGGGGGAGGAGGCGGGGGTCCGAATCCCCCCCCTTTCCAGCACCAAAGGGGAGGGGGGGGGTCCGGACACCCTCCCCCAAAGGAGGGGGGGCGGGGTCCGGACCCCCTCCCCCTTCAAGCGAGGGAGGGGGGTGTTCGGAACCATCTTCCCCCTTAAGGGGGGAGGGGGGGTGGGCTCGAAAATCTCACCCCCCCTTTGAAAGGGGGGAGGGGGGGTGGTTCTGCGAGCACACACACCCTTTCCAATTACAGGGTGATCCAGTGGCGAGCTTTCCCTGTCTGGAGCGCCTCATACTCGGGGGCGCGCACAAAGTATGTTGCATCCTC
Source organism: Prorocentrum cordatum (assembly GCA_963575745.1). Lineage (NCBI taxonomy): Eukaryota > Dinophyceae > Prorocentrales > Prorocentraceae > Prorocentrum > Prorocentrum cordatum. The sequence continues at coordinate 27,929 of CAUYUJ010008491.1, forward strand.
GGGGGACCCTTGTCTGTCCCGTCGCGGTCCCATCCGCGTCGAATCCGTGTCGAATCCACGTCGGACTCGTCAGATCCGTGGCGAATCCGTGTCGGATCCGCGTCGAATCCAGCCCAAATCCGCGTCGAGTCCGCATCGAGCCCACGGCGGGCACAAGAAAAGGCACCAAGCTTGGGGGACAGAAATCCCCCGAAGATACAACATAACACAAGGGGGGTAGGGGGAGGGGATAAGGCTTCTGAGAAGGAGGCTGCTCCTTCGAAGGCGCGGGCCCTACATTCTACAGACAGGGCCCGCGCCTTCTAAGAAGCAGATCGGTTTAAAAAAAGTCTTCCCCCCTCCCCCATACCCCCTCTGCGCGTGGCTGACAGATGTAGCGTCACCCTGTGGAGGGAGTGATGAGTGCTGAACTTGGTAGGGAAGCGGAAGCTCAGCAATGTGAATTCGTGGGCGTGTTTGCGCTCAAATAGGGCACTGCGTTCGTGCGGCAACGCGAGCCTGGTGCGGAAGATGGGGTCGGAGCGGGCGGGGGCCATAAAACGAAAAAGGCTGGGGCAATATAACGAAAACCCAAACGAGGACACGCATCCGGGCAGCCTCGGCATCCGAACAAACAGGGTCGTGGGCTTTCCACCTTGACGCGGTGCGTGGAGATCCAGCCGCGAACAACTGCGTTGGTGTGTCCACGCCAGGGACGTGTCCGCATCCGCAGGAGTCGAGGACGCGCCCCCCCAGGATCTCACAGAGGAGGAGGAGGAGGAGGAGGAGGAGGAGGAGGAGGAGGAGGAGGAGGAGGAGGAGCGCACGTCACAAATGATGTCGTCGTGACCGTACCCGCTAGCACTGATGACCAGCTCTGTGGCACGCAGGAACCTCAGGTGGGCGTCACGGTCGCCGCAGCGGGAGGGCGATGCCTCATGCCCTGCTTGGAGTTTGTGGTAAAGGTGAAAACCTAGCACGACTAGGCGATGAGTGGTAGGAGGAGGAGGAGGAGAAGGAGGAGGAGGAGAATGAGGAAGTAGGACTTGGACGCCTGAATTGGCTACGGAAAACATGGGCACGATGCCCAAGAGCCAATTTAGTCCAAAACCGACAGCGGTCGCTGTTGGGCAGGCGGCCTTCTGTCTCAAATGGACAGGGCCCTTGGCGGCACCGACAGCTGACCCTGTTCAAAGCGGGCAGGACATGCTGTCAGTCTTTGAACCCACTCTTTCCGTACCCATGTCGATCGTCCCGAACCTAGTACGACTAGGCGTGAGTGGTAGGAGCAGGAAAAAAAGAAGGAGGAGGAGGAGCAGGAGGATGAGGAGAAAGAAAGGAAGAGGAGGAGGAGCAGAAGGAGGAGGACCAGGATGAGGACCAGGAGGAAGAGGAGCAGGAGGAGGATGAGGAGCGCAGCCCGTTGCGAACGCGACCTCCCTGCTGCCCGCACGGAGCCGCGGGCGCACGGCCGGGCCGAGCTGAGCGTGGCTAACCTCTGGGCCCGCGGGCGCCCGACTGCGGGCGCCGCCACGGACGCTGCCGCTGGCCGGCGAGAGGGGGAGCGAGAGCCTGAGAGCGAGAGGGAGAGGAATTGACCTGACGAGGCAAGGAGCTCTCGTTCCGATCCCCCCTCTTCCCCGAGGTGATTCCCATCCCGTCCCCCCCAACCCTCGCTCCCCACCATGGACGTGACGGGTGGATGGGGGGAGGGCGGCAAAAGTGATGTAGGAGTGGAACGGGGGGGGGGGGGGAAACGGGGAGCGATGAGGTGAGCGAGGAGGGGAGGGAACGATTTGCACAGGGGAACCCGCGATTTCCACGCCTACGTAACCTGTACAGCCGTGATGGACTGAGACGGTGCCGCCGGGCCGCCAGCGGAAGCAGGCGCGCCGCGCACACCACGCGCGGCGAGCCTTCACCCACCTGCTGCCGCCCTGTCGCCGCGGCCGCGGCCCGCAGAAGGTCCTGCTCGGCTGCACGCAAGAGTGACCCTGGGCGAGACTGGCCTTCGGCACGTGGTTCTAAGGGGCCGCGAAGGGCTCAGATCCAAGCGCGCGGGCAAGTGCTGGGGTTACCCCTGCGGGCCCGCACCGAGCACTCCGGCGAAAAGTCGTTCCTTGCGCATGGCCGACCTGCGCGCCCTGCACGTGCCGGTCGGCCTCCGTCAAAGCGGCTTGCCGGCCCGCAGGGCGGGCCGGACGCTCGGGCTCAAAGGTTAGGTCGGGCATGTCCTCCTGCAGGCGGATCTTCGAGGAAAAATGTTGGCCAGCGTGGGCCCCAAACAACGGGTTCTTGCAGTCAACGCGGCGCAATTTATGTGGTGCACTTGGCTACCATGCACCGCGCTTGACCGTCTCCGCTGCTTGCGCAAACATCCCGCCCACCCACCCGCAACTTGGTTTGCAAAACACATGCGGCGGCGATTGCGATGAGTGTTTGTTGGCGCTGGCTGGTGCATCTCTGCGGCCGCGAACTGTCCGCGCATGCGCGCGCGCAGCGGCCAGCTTCTTTGGCGCGACCGACGCAGCCGCGGTGGCGCTGACCGCTGGGCTTATGCCAGCGGGCACTTACTTCAATGCGAATCGGCGATTTGGGCGGGCGCGGTATCATGGTAACGTCGACAACGGTAGACACGGTGATGATAGTAGCGATGCTGGCGACGATGCTGAGAGCGACGACGGCACGGCCAGTGACGGCACGAATGTTGATCACGCCGACGACGATAACGGCGTTGTCGGGTCGGCGATGAGGGTTCTGGACGGCATGAGCGCGCGGCCGACGCGCGAGAGTGGCCCGCATGGTAATATTTGACACGGATCGTGCCCCACCCCCCCATCACGCGCGCAAGGGCGCGCGAATGATTTCGGCATGCGGCGCCAGAGGGTCGTTTGGCAGCATTCCAGGAACATGTTGTTTGAAAACCTGCGTTTCCTGTCTTAAGAAATCGCACAATCGCAAGCGCACGCTTTTTTGAGACCTGATGCTGAGAAACCATGCTTGTGTTGTATTTATATATATATATATATATATATATATATATATATAATATTTATATACATACAGGCATACAAACATACATACATACATACATACATACATACATACATACACACATCTATACATATACATACATATATATGTATATATATATGTGTGTGTGTGTGAACGTTGGACACTCGGTTTTGAAACCGCTACGAAACCGAAGGTGTTTGACGGATTCCAGCATGCGCGCGCGACGACGCGCGCGCACTTTATATCATTGTTTGCAAAGGGTTCTCGCGACGGAACGCGCGCAAGGGCTTTCGAACGATTTCGACATGCGCGCGTGAAGCCCGTTTGGTAACATTTCCTGAAAACGATGAAAAAAACTATGGCTGCCTTAAGAACTCGCAAGAGCGCGCGCGCAAACTTCTTTGAAAACCGCGTTGCGAAGCCATGCGTTGCTACATGTTTCTGGGGCACTCGATTTTGAAATCGCTGGGAAATCGATAGTGGTCGAAGGATTTCGGCACACGCGCGCGCGACGACGCGCGCGCGCACGTCGTCTCATGCGTTTTGCAAGGGACTTTTGGGGATTGATGAGCTTTGATAGACGAACGCTCGCATCTATATATTTTATATATATATATAATATATATATATATACAATTATTATATATATATATTGCAAAGGATGTCGGGGGGGGGGGGGGGGTCGATACCTGTTGGGTTGGGCGGCGTGAGTTCATGTGCAAGATGGGCGACGCGGCAGAATTATTCGCAAAATGCAATTAGAAAAAACAGCGATAATTCCATGGGGGGGGGGGGGCGCGGCCTATTCTCTGCTTAGAGATGAAGAAGTAAGTGGTGCAATACCCGCGATGCTACCGAAGGAATGCAACCTACGCGGTGCAATATACGCGGTGCAATGTGTGCGACGCTACCTACGCAATGCAATTTATGTGGTGCGACATAGGCGGTGCAATGCACGCGGTGCAATCTAGTCTACGCGCTGCAATCGATGTGGCGCAATTGACGTTGACAAACGAGTTGACACATCACATGCTCTTGCAAGCGCCCCACCCACCCGCCCGCAACTTGGCATGCAAAACGCAGGCGGCGACGATTGCGATGCGTGCTTGGCGTTGGCTGGTGCATCTCTGCGGCCGCGCCAACCTAGCACGCGCGCGCAGCGGCCGGCTAGTTTGGCGCCGCTGACGCGGCCGCGGCGGCGCTGACCGCTGAGCGCCCCCAACGGGCGCTTCACTGCGAGTCGGCGACTTGAGCAAGCGCGGTATCCCGACAACTTCGACAACGGTAGACGCGATGATGATAGTCGCGGCGAGGGCGACGATGTTCACAACAACGACGGCGCGGCCTGCGCGGGCGCCGACGCTGATCGCGCCGACGACGGTGACGGCGACCTCGCGTCGGCGATCAAAGTTTTGGAAAAAGTTCGACATGCGCGCGCGGCCGACGCGCGAGAATGGCCCACGCGAAGTTACTCGACGCGGATCGCCCCCCCCCCCCGGACGCGCGCACGGGCGCGCGAGCCATTTCGGCGCGCGGCGTCGGGCGCCCGTTTCGCCGGAAAAAAAGGGATCGAAAAACTAGCTTTCTGGAAGAACAAACGCAGGAGCTCGAGCGCACGCTTTCTTGAAAACTGACGTTGCGAATCCATGTTTGGAAATTTGTCATGGACACCCAGTCATGATGTCGCTGCGACGCCCAGGGTTTTCGACGGATTTCGGACTGCGCGCGCGACGATGCGCGCGCGTGAACTTCGCATTTTTGCGCAGCGGGTTCTCGCGACGGCGCGCTCGCGAAGCCCGCCTGGCAGCATTTTCTGCTAATGATGAAACACCGATGGTTCTCTTAACTCGCCGGCCCAACGGGCCAGAGCCGTGCTAAGATCTCCGGTAACTACTTAACAATATTTCTAGTTTGCGCGCGCGGGGCGGCCCCTGGGGGCCCCCGGACGATAAGCGCCCCGGCCGGCCCCCGGCCGGGCCCCGGCCGGGCCCTGGCCGGGCCCCCGGCGCCCCCCAGGGGAGTGGCTATTTTTCGCCACCCCTCACGAGGATCGCGGCCTCCGAGGAGGCGGCTGCAATCGACTACCCCCTCTCCCGCCCCGAGGGGTCCCCAAGAGCCCCCCAGGAGGCACCAGGGGGCCCGGGGCGCCGCCAAGGAGCCCCAAGACGCAGCCAAAAAGCCCCCAAGAGGCCCCCAAGACGGCCCCAAGAAGCCCCAAATAGCGCCCCAGGGCCGGCGGAAAGAGCGAAACATTAAATAATTCGCAAGAGCGCGCGCGCAAGCTTTTCTTGAAAACCCGCGGTAACCCCATATTTCTGAATGTATTTTGGACGCTGGATTCTGAACCGGTTGCACAACCAAAGCGGTTCTGAAGGGTTCCGGCACGCGCGCGCGACAACGCGCGCGCGCCCTTCGTCTCACATGTTGCAAGGTGTTCTTGAAAACAACTAGCTTTTGATTAACAAGTGCACGCGCATACTGTTGTTTGCAGGGGGTGGCGGGGGGGGGGGGGGGCGCATGCCCGCTCGGCTGGGACGGCGTGAACTCTTTTTTAGGATGGACGTCGGGGCAGACTCACACGTAAATTACACAACAAGGATGGCGAATAATCCCAGGGAGGGAGACACTCTCTCGAAGAAAAAATGATTATCCCAGCAAAGCAACCTAACAGCGATGTGTGGGAGCATATCTGAAAACATTGCCTGCGGTATTCGTGTAAGAGTGCTGTTGTAGAATTCTGGTGTTCTCGCAGCCGCATTCGGATTCGCAGTGGCAGTCGCAGCGGCAACATCAGCGGCAGTCGCAATGGCACTGCCAGTAGTTGCAGTAGCAATAGCTACACTAGCAGCAGCAACAGCAGCAGCAGCAGCAGTAATAGTAACACTAGTAATAACAGTAGAAGTAGTAGTGATGGTACTACTGGTGACAGTGAAGTAGTAGTTGTAGTGTGTGGAGTGAACGTGTGGGAGTGATGGGAGCAGTGGTAGTAGCAGTAGAAACACTGTGCTTTCGATAACGGCATCTCCAAAGGAGATCTTCGTATAAATGCATTGAGGTCTAAACAAGACACTGCTATCAACGGATGCAGGTCCAAACGAGACACTGCTATCAACGGGTTGCGCCTCAGACGAGACACTTGCATCAATCAGTGTAGCTCCAAAACAGGCACTCCCATGAATGGATTTAGTGTGATGTCGTAGTAGTAGTAGTAGTAGTAGTAGTAGTAGTAGTAGTAGTAGTAGTAGGAGTAGGAGTAGTAGTAGTAGTAGTAGTAGTAGTATGGGCACGGACCCGTAAGAACTGAGTCTCCAGCGGGTGCTCGGCGAAGCCATTGATGATGATGATGTTATGATTGAAGAGACACTGCCGACCGCCGCAGCATCGACGCGTCTAGAAAAGCAACTGCAGGGTGGGAAGCACCGCGGGCAAAAAGTGATTCAGTTGCAGCGGCGAGTGAAGCCGCCGTGGAAGCTCGTCGACAGCCGCGGCACTACCTTCGGCACTCATTCCTGCACCCGCTGGATCACGTTATTCTTGTGCTGAAATCAAAACTTTGTGGCGGTACTCACAAGAGCAATGGCAGGCTGAGAAGCGCTGCGGGCCCAAGTGAGTAATCCCGCACAAGCAGTTACAACAGCAACTGAGGGCTGAGAAGCACCGCGGGCGAATGCGAGTCAGCGGGGACTGTGAAGTGAGAGACTTGAAGCAAACATCGCTGGCTGACTGCAAGACGAATCCGAATTCGCCAAGCAAGCAGCGAAAAAGCCTAAGGCACGCGAGGTGCAGCAAGCTGAGAAGCGTCGCTGGCAAGACAGCAGCATCTCATGTCAAGCTTTCTCCTGACGGGTGGCCTTCTCCTCAGAGTCCGGCGAGAACACGAAGTGGCCTACAGTTGGCTCCGGGCATTCAAAAAGTAGCCCGGGAGTGGAGTTCTGGGAAGTCGAAGAGCACGAAGTGGCCTACAGTTGGTTCCGAGCATCAAAAATGTGGCCCGGGAATGGAGTTCTGGGATGTCGAAGAGCACGAAGTGGCCTACAGGTGGCTCCGGGCATCCAAAATGTCGCCCGGGAATGGAGATCTCGGAAGTCGAACAACACGAAGTGGCCTACAGTTGGCTCCGAGCATCCAAAATGTGGCCCGGGAATGGAATTCTGGGAGGTCGAAGAGCACGAAGTGGCCTACAACTGGCTTCGGGCATTCAAAATGTGGCCCGGGATTGGAGTTCTGGGAGGTCGAAGAGCACGAAGTGTATGACTGTTTGCTTAAAACGAGCCCGGCCCTGAGCCCGGCCCTCGCTGTCCGGATGCCGCCCAGACCTCCCTTCTGAGTCATCAGATGCTCTCTTTTGACACCACTAGAAACCTATCAGTCTTCGCTGTTAAGTAAAAATGCACGCGGTGCAACCTATGTAATGCAAGTGGTTTCAGCAGACGAGTTGGCACATCACATGCTCTTGCCAACATCCCACTCACCCACCCGCACTTTGGTTTGAAGAACCCATGCGGTGGCGATTGCGATGCATGCTCGGCATGGGCTGGTGCATCTCTGCGGCCGCGCCAACCCTAGCACGCGCGCGCAGCGGCCAGCTAGTTCGGCGCCACCGACGCGGCCGCGGTGGCGCTGACCGCTGGGCGCATCCCAGCGGGCACTTCACTGCGAGTCGGCGACTTGAGCGGGCGCGGTAACCTGGCCACGTCGACAACGGTAGACGCGATGATGATAGTAGCGACGCTGGTGACGATGTTCGCACCGACGAAGGCGCGGCCAGCGCGGGCACCGATGCTGATCGCGCCAACAACGATGACGGCGCCCACGCGTCGGTGATGAAGGTTTTGGAAAAAGTTCGACATGCGCGCGCGGCCGACGCGCGAGAGTAGCCCGCGCAAAATTATGTTACACGGATCGTGCCTCCCTCCCGCACGCGCGCAAGGGCGCGCGAATGATTTCGGCACGCGGCTCCAAGTGCCCGTTTCGCCGAATTCCAAAAAAATGCTGGGAAAAAACCGATGGTTGTCTTAAGAATGCCCAAGAGCGTGCGCGCAAGCTGTTCTTGAAAACTGACGTTGCGAAACCATGCGTTTTTGAACGTGTTCTGGACATTCGGATTTGAAGTCGCTACGGCACCGAAGGATTTGACAGATTCCAGCATGCGCGCGCGACGACGCGCGCGCGCATGTCGGCCCACTTGTTGCAAAAATGGTTCTCGCGACGGCACGCGCGCAGGGTCGTTCGAACGATTTCGAAATGCGCGCGCGAAGCCCGTCTGGTAGCATGTCCTGAACATGTGCAAACCAATTGTTCTCTTAAGAATCTGCAAAGGCGCGCACGCTGTTTTTTGAAAGCCCGCGTTGCGAAGCCATGTGTTTTATAAGCTGTTTGGTCACTCGATGTTGAAATCCTTCCGAAACCGAAAGTGTTCGAAGGATTTCGGTATGCGCGCGCGACGACGCGCGCGTGCGCACTGCGTCCCAGCTTCTGCAAGGGATTCTTGGCAACTGATGATGTGTGATAAACGAATGCGCGCGCATAGTATTTCTGCTGCAAAGGATGACTGGGGGGCGGATACCAGTTGGGCTGAAATGGCACGAATTCATGATTAGGATGGACGCTGGGGCAGAATGATATGTAAATTGCTAACGGGGAGGGGTACCGATAATCCCGGGGTGGGATCGAATCTTTTTTTTTTGGAAAGGAGAATCTACGCGGTGCCATATATGTGGTGCAATGTGTGCGGTGGTGGTACCTATGTAATGCAGTCTTCGCGGTGCGACCAATGCGATGCAATGTATACGATGCAACACACGTAATGCAAAATATGTGTGGTGCGATGTATGCGGCGCAACCTCTGTAATGTAATGAACGCCGTGCAACATATGTGATGCCGACGGGCGTGAATGGCGACGACGGGCGGCGACGGCGACGGGCGGCGACGGGCGGCGACGGGCGGCACGGCGGCGATTTTGCGGCGAGGGTCCCGAGATAGTTGACCGAAGTAAGAACCCTTAGTCCTGCAAGCACTAATTGGGGAATAGAAAATAAACAAACAAATACTCAAGACAATCAAAAAAAGTTGTTTTATGTATTTTGTTATTTTACAAACAAAAAACCAAAACGCCTCCCTGACTACTTGTGGACTATTTTTGTAGACCCCTCCTGTAGAGGGACAGGCCCGACTAATCTCAAAGGGCGCGCGCCCTGCCTTCGAAGTGGCGCGACGCCAAGGCTGCGCTGGGCGGACCCGGCGCTCGCCCCGCAGCTGTGCAGGGCGGCGCTCGGCGCTGCGGCCGCGGCCGCCGGGGCCAGCCCCGCCGTGCGCCAGAGGGCGGTGGCCGTGGCTGGTGGCCCGCGCGGCCTGCCAGCTGCACCGGGGGCCTGCGCCGCCGCGCGGCAGGTGCATCACTCGGCCTGGAGACCTTGTCGACGACGACGACGACGACGACGACGACGACGACGACGACGACGACGACGACGACGACGACGACGACGACGACGACGACGACGACGACTGCCGTACTTTTTGCGTTCCCGTTTGTCCCCGTCACAGGCCGAGGCGACGTCGCTCCAGCGAGGGATGGCGCGGGGCACGAACCGTTGTGGGCTCCACCGGGCGTGGCTCGCAGGCTGGGCGGCTGCCCGAGGCGAGCGGGCGCGCAGGGAAAAGGCACCCAGGGGAGGAGGGAGGAGGGAGGAGGAGGGAGGAGGAGGGAGGAGGAGGAGGAGGAGGAGGAGGAGGAGGAGGAGGAGGAGGAGGGAGGTCCCGGATTTCTGGCGGGGGGGGGGGGGCGCACAGGCTCCATCTGTGTGTTTTCCCTGTTCTGGGGCGCGTGCAGGTACGACAGGCGAAGCAGGCGCGTGCAGGGCACGCAGGGGTGCTCAGACCAAGGGCCCGAAGGGACCCAGCGAGCGACGATGCAAAAACGGGCCCCGCGCGAGCTGGCACGGCGACCTCGCGCGGCGGCTGGCGCGAGCAGCTTCCGCGCCCATGTCGGCGCAGACGACCCCGTTTTTTTTGTTGTTCCTTGCGTCGCTCAGGTGAGAGGTCAGGGAAAACGGCCGAGATGCGAGGCGGGGATTTATCCAGGTCCAGCGCCTGGGAACCGACGTCCTGGTGCCCCAGCGGGCGGTGGATATGGCTATATTTCAGCCCCCAGGGGCCCGAATATGTCCATATCCACCGCCTGCCGCGGCTTCGAAAACTGACCCTCCAGGCGGTGGTCACGTATAAATTCCCGCCTCGGACGAGAGCCTCAAACTCCCAGCCGCGCCCGCGGCGGCGCGGCGGCTCTCTCTGTCGGCTGCCCAGCGCGGCCCGGGAGAAGGCCGCCGCGGGCCCACCTTATGGGCAGGGATCTCGCGGCATCTGGGCGCCGTGCTGGCCCGTGCCGCGGTCGTCGGTTCGCCTCTACATTTGTGGATGCCATGACATTGGACACTCTAACAGTCCGATCATTGAATTGAAAGTTGCTTGTTTTTAATAGCGGAAAATATCTTACACATGTTTCAAACATGCTTCTCACATGTTTATGACATGTTTGACACATGCGTGAGACATCTGGAAATGAATTGGCAGCATGCTTCTGCTCCATGAACCGACTTCCACAACTCGACACTGGCGTGACCCGAAGGAGATCTGCGGCCGGCCTGGCGTTGCACAGGGAGCCGAGGCGCGGCAGGGGCGCCCGCGGAGCCCCGAGGAGCCACAGCTCGTGCCGCGAGAGCCCGGAGATCTCCACGAGCCGGCGGGCGAACCGCCCCCGATCCAGACCTCGGGAGGGTCCTGCGGCGCAGTCCGCACCACGCCCCCGGCGGTTTCCATCGCGCACGCAGGAACCAAGGTGGGAAGGGCGGTCCCGTCAGGGATGCTCTGGCGATCCGAGGGCAACGGCATCGCATGCGCCGAGGCGCGCTCGCAGCGCCGTCGTGGCAGTCGTGCGCTGCCCGGGGACGGGGAGACGGCAGGCGGGGCCGACGCCATCGCCGCGACTCCCAGGGAGTTTGGGCCCTTTGTCGCAGGATGGTTGGCGTGAAGGAAACGAAACGAACCACCATGGCGGAACGATGTCCAGGCCTAACCACGACCAGATGGGGGAAGCCATGGCCTTTTGGATCGGGTACCTATGGAAAACACAGACATGCATTGGAACTGCGAGACACATGCAACAAGTTACGACGGGGGGAGGAGGAGGAGGAGGAGGAGGAGGAGGAGGAGGAGGAGGAGGAGGAGGAGGAGGAGGAGGAGGAGGGGGAGGAGGAGGAGGAGGAGGAGGAGAAGGAGGAGGAGGAGGAGAAGGAGGAGGAGGGGGGGATGGGGAGGAGGAGCAGGAGGAGGAGGAGGCGGAAAAGGGGAGGAGGAGGAGGAGGCAGTCCTGGTTGTGGATGTCGACGCCATGTTGTGTCGGCGTACTGGTGTCCCAGCGTCGACCAGGGAGTGAAGGCAGGATGGATGGAGCGAAGGAGAAGGAGGGGAAGGCTGGGCAGGGGGGGGGACGGTCCAGAGTGTCTGCTTCGCGTGCCGCCGCGGCGGCCCCGGCGACGCGCTGTGCCTGGCAAGCGGACAGCGTGCCGCGCCGTCCCGCGGGGGGCGAGAGACGTGGAGGAGCTCGGGACGTCGACGCCCGAAGGCCAGGATATGGACATCTTATCGCGCTGGAGGAGGAGGAGGAGGAGGAGGAGGAGGAGGAGGAGGAGGAGGGGGAGGAGGAGGAGGAGGAGGAGGAGGAGGACGTCGACGCCCGAAGACCAGGACGTGGACATCTTATCGCGCTGGAGCGTGGTGGGCCAGAGCCAGCGGAGCGACACGCTATCCAAAAAGTTCCCCCGAGTTCCCCCGACCGCAGAAGGGAAGGGGGGAGATGAAGAGGACGAAGAGGATGAGACGGACAAGGACATACCAGTACGACATATCATGCTTGGAGGCGCGCGTCCCACCCGGAGATACAGCATAATAGTTGTGTGGTAGATCGTTTCCAAAGCGGTAGCGTCTACTCTAAGACTTCTCGGTGCGGACGTCGCCCCCCGGGAGGGGGGGGGGGGGGGGCGACGCACGCATAGGTGAATGCTCTTTCTGGGGACCTTCCTGCATCCTCTCGGTCCACTCGTGCGTCGAGGTTGCGTCGAACCTGAATAGAACTTCCGTCGGACCTGAATCGAACCTGAATCGAATCTGAATCGAACCTGAATCGAACCTGAATCGAACAGATCCGTTAGGTGGACCCCAGGAAGGTCCCCCAAACGAGCATCGAGACATAGATACGGGGAGGAGGCGACGTGGAAGAGGAGGAGCAGGAAAAGGAGCAGGAGGAGGATGAGGACGGAGGAGGAGGAGGTGAAGGAGGAGGGGAGGAAGAAGAGGAGGAGAGGAGGAGGAGGGGAGGAGGAGAGGAGAGGAGAGGAGGAGGAGGAGGAGGAGGAGGAGGAGGAGGAGGAGGGGGAGGAGGGAGGAGGAGGAGGAGGAGGAGGAGGAGGAGGAGGAGGAGAGAAGAGGAGGAGGAGGAGGAGGTGAGGAGGAGGAGGAGGAGGAGGAGGAGGAGGAGGAGGAGAAGAAGGAGGAGGAGGAGGAAGAGGAGGAGGAGTGGGAGTGGGAGGAGGAGGAGGAGGAGGAACGGAGAGAAGTCCGGGGCGCAAGCCGACCCTCTGAGGCCCCGGCTGCGCCGCAGCTGGGGCTGCCTCCGAGCGGGCCTGCGTAGGCCGCCCCGCCTCGCGGGGGCGCCACCCTCCCCCGCGGAAGGCTGGGGAAAGGACTCCCGGGAGGTCTTCGTGAGAACGAGGGGGGGCGACTGCAGTCGGGCTTGATTGGAGAGGACACGCGAGAGGACATAAGACCCTCCGAGGGAAACACTGCCACAGGAGGGTAGGAGGCGCGGGCCGCGGAGCACAGGACGCGAGGGCACCCCTGATTTGGCAGGATCGACCCACTAATCCGGGCCGACTGCAAGCCCGATGAACGGGCCACCGAGCTGGATTGAGCTGGATCGGGCCCGGGATGGATCTGGATGGAGCAGGACTGAGCTGGGCGAGGCCAGGACAAGCCGGTCTTCGATCGCGGAGGTACCAGCGACGAGCCTGAGCTTACCCTCCCTGGAGTTGCATCCTAAGGAAGAGTAGGAGGAGGGGGAGGGGCACTGGCAAAAAGAGAGAAAGTACGCTGCAGTGCAGCAGGTGGGTTCTCAGGGCCGTGCGGCGCAGTGCAGCAGGTGGTTCTCACGGCCGTGCGCTGCAAAACACCAAGCGGTTCCTCCTTCCTCCCTCCCCCCGGCGGGTTGGTTGGTTGATTGGCGTGCGGGGGTGCCGAATGGGCTCAGGTGCCAAGTCGCGCTCTGCTTGGTTGGTTGGCTGGTTGGTCGCCGCGGATGCTGGATTGGCTCGGAGCGGCGATGTCGCAGAGACTGTGCCGCACTGGTCCTGCGCCCGCGGCTGTTCCCAGGGAGTGTGCTGCAGGGTAGGGTCCACGCCCGAGTGCTCTCGCACTGGCGCCGCGCACATTCGACCTGAAATGTTGCAACAGCTACAGTGGCGGAGAAGGAAGAAGTGGTTTTCAGAATAGCCCTCTCGCCGTAGTGCCGCGCACATTCGTACTGAAGGTTTGCAACACGTGCAAGGATGGGTGGCGGCTCTGTCTCACACGGGGCTCTCGCCGTAGCGCAGCGTGCGTTCGCCTTTAGAAACTGCTGGAGTTACACGGACGGAGGACGGATCATTTTCTCAATGGGGTTCTCGCATGAGCCTTCCATCACACATAGAGCACACATTTCAACAGATGTACCAAGTGCACGGATTGAGGGGGGCTCCTTTTCGAGATTTAGTTTTTGCTTCAGATTCCCTCGGAACTCATGACCACACGAGAATATGTATGCGACACGTGCACGGATGGAGAAAATCCTATTTCAAAGAGGGGACCTCGCTGGACACCTCGTTGAACTGCACGATCATACCCTTTCGCATGCCTCACGAGGCACGAGAAATACGCACGGCATTCCGTGTTCAAAGCGGGGCCCTCGCCTGAATAAGAGGCCCAAAGGGCGGCAGTCTTTCAAGGGGGCGCTCCCTGCAGCGAGAAAGAAAGCTTTGAGGGACTCATGATAACGAAACTTGGGACGGAAAGGGTGTACTGCAGCATCGTCGACCGCATCTGGGGTGTACTCTGGTCCTCCTTTTCGTCCTCCTCCCCCTCCTCCACCTCTTCTTTTCGTATTATTCACAGCCCTCCCGTGCTGAGCTATCGTTTTGAATCGCACCAACCCTTTAGCGCGTGAGTGGTTTAGGGCGTTTCCTCTCCCAACCCACTCCTTCCCCTTCGGGGAGGGTTTCACCCCTCCCGCCTCCCCTGGACCTGGATGGGGGAGGTCTCAACCCATTGGAGCGTCCAAGGCGGCCTCAGCTAGAAAGCACAAATCAATGATGGTACGAACGAATCGGGCCAACTTTGGCCTCGAGGGGGGGGGGGGGGGGGCGGCCGGCTAACTTAGTACCCTCCCTTTTTTGATCGAATTCCTCCAAGATGGCCCCAAAAGGGCCCCCGAGGCTCCCAAGAGTGCCCCGAAGGACCCCAAGAGGCGCCCAGAGGCGCCCAGAGGCCCCAAGAGGACCCGAAGAGGTTCCCAAGAGGCTGCCTAGAGACACGAAGTAGGCCCCAAGAGGCTCCCCCGAGGCACCCAAGACGTTCCAACAGGCCTCTGGGACCGCCGAGAGGCCCCCAAGACGCCCCAAGAGGACTCCGAGAAGCTCTCAAGAGGCATCCGAAGAGACGCCGAGAGGCATCCAAGAGGCCTCCAGCCATTCTGCTTACCCTCCCTGAGCTCCTCCTCCTCCTCATCCTCCTCCTCCTCCTCCTCGTCCGCCTATGTCTCCTCCTCCATCCTCCTCCTCCCCCTCCCCCCTCCCGCTCCTTCCCATCCTCCGATTTCTCCTCCATACTCCCCCTCTTGGGGTATTGCGGCGTCCCCAGCACTTTATTCCACTGCATGCTCCCCCACATCCCTGATCAGGTAAACTCGCCCTGGTATCGTTTCTGGATGAGCTGGCGGGGTTGCGCGAAGCGTCTAGAAGAGAGCACAGTGGCCTCCACTCCTTCTCCTCCTTCCAGCCTCCCTCCTTCTCCCCTGCTCTGGCCTGGCTCTTTCCTGTCTCCCAACCTGCCTCCCACCATCGCTGTGCGACGTGACTTCACCATCCATGGGGGTCTGCGAACTGCGAAGTTGTCGTCGTTTTTCGAGGGCTGCCGGAGGGGACAGCACGATGACGTCCTACGCGGACTCGGACTAGACCTCGCCATCCCTGGGGAATGCTGTGAACAGCGAAACTGTCGCCGCTTTAGAAGACTGCTGGTGATGCCAGCGCAGCGACGTCCTACACGGATTTAGAATAGACCTCGCCATGCCTGGGGGGGCTCCGAACTGCGAAACTGTTGCCACTTCCGGATGCCGCTGGGGAGACCAGCACAGCGACGTCCGAGGTGGACTCAGGCTACACCTCGCCGCCACTGGGGGACTACGAACTGCGAACTGCGAAACTGTAGCCAGATTTGAGGGCTGCTAAAGGCGCCAGCACAATGACATCCTACGCGGGCTCGAATGAAACCTCGCCATCCCTGGGGGGGGGAGACTGCGAAGCTGCCGCCACTTTCGATGGCTGCTGGGGGCGCCAGAACAGCGACGCCCTACGCGGACTCAGATTCGACCTCCCTGAAAGGACTGCGAACTGCGAAACTGTCGGCGCTTTTGAGGGCTGCTGGGGGCGCCAGCACGGTGACGCCCTACGCTGCATCCGATTAGACCTCGCCATCCCTGGGGGCTGCGGACTGCAAAACTGTCGCAAATATCCAGTGCGACTGAGGGGCTCCAGCACAGTGACATCCTTCGCGGACCCAGATTCGACCAGGCCATCGTTGGGGGCTGCGAACTGCGAACTGCGATGCTGTCGCCACTTTCGAGGGCTGCTGGGGGGGGGCAGCGCAGCGACGCCCTCCGCGGACTCGGATTAAACATCGCCATCTCTGGGGCGCTGCGAAATGCGACACGGCCGCCATGTTCGAGGGCTGCCGGGAGGGGGGGGGGCAGCACAGTGACGTCCAGCGCTGATTCGGATTAGACCTCGCCATCCCTGGGGGGGGGCTGCGAATTCCGAAACTGCCGCCACTTTCGAGGGCTGCTGCGGGGGTGGGGAGGCAACACAGCGACGTCCTACACGGACTCAGATTGGACCTCGCCACCCCGGGGGCTGCGAACTGCAAAACTGTCGCCTCTTTCGAGCTTTCGAGGGTTGCTGGGGGGGACAGCACGTTGACATTCTACGCGGACTCAGATTAGACCTCGCCATCCCTAGGCGACTGCGAACTGCGAAACTGTCGCCTCTTTCGAGGGCTGCTGGGGGGCGCCAGCACAGTGACGTCCTGGCGCTGACTCAGACTAGACCTTGCCATCTGTGGGGAGGCTGCGAACTGCGAAACGGATACCACTTTCGAAGGCTGCTGGAGGTGCCAGCACAATGACGTCCTACGTGGACTTCGACTTGCCTTTGCCATGCCTGGTGGGGCTGAACTGCGAAACTGTCGCGCTTTCGAGGGCGGCTCGGGGGGACAGCACATTGACATCCTACGCGGGCTCAGATTAGACCTCACCATCCCTTGGAGGGGGGCTGCGGACTGCGAAACTGTCGCTACTTTCAAGGGCTGCTGGGGGAGGGCTTTACAATGAGATCATACGCGGACTCTCAGAGAAGACCACGCCACCCCGGGGTGGGCTGCGAAGTGCGAAGCTGTCGCCACTTTCGAGGCCTGCTGGGGTGCGGGCGAGGGCGAGCTGGTATCCTTGGCCGCTGCGCGCTTCCACCAGGGCGGGAAGAGCAGTGGCGCCGGATGACGGAAGGGCCAACGTGCACTACAAAGACCCCCGAAGGTTGGGGCACGCGCTCTGAACCCTCATCATCGGGAGGAGGAGGAGGAGGAGGAGGAGGAGGAGGAGGAGGAGGAGGAGGAGGAGGAGGAGGAGGCTGACGACGACCAGGAGGTCATAATGGAGGCGTCCTGGGCCATGCTGAATGCCCCTTGGGCCGCCTCGGGGCCCTCCGTGGGGCCTCGAGGGCCGACCTGGACGGCCCACCGCGCACGCCTCCTGCCACACGAGGAGGCCCAACCTGCGCCCTCGGCTGGCGCGACCGCACGCGACACCAGTCCCGTCCACCAGCTCCGCGTGCCTGTTGTGCGCCGCCGCGCGGCGGAGGCAGTCCGCGCGCGCGCTCGGGCAAGCCAGGCGGCGGCATCGCCGGCTGTCCGGCGGCAAGAGCGTCGAACAGCGGGGGAGGGGGGCGGCCGCGGGGCGGGGGGAGGGAGGAGGGCGCCCACGCGGCGGGAGCCGCCGCGGAGCGGCCGGGGGCGGCCGACCAGCTCGGCACGCTCGGCACGCGGTCCTCGTGCGCCACGGCGCGAGCCTCGTGCGCCACGGCGAGCGGAGCCTGCGGCCTCGGCTGGCGCGGCCGCACGCGCTGCCTCCGCCAGGCTCGGCGCACTCCTCGCAGGGGTCGCGCCCCGCGGGGACCTCGGCGCGCCTCCGCGCGCCTGCTCCGCGGCACGTCTCCGCAGGGCCCCGCGGCGCGCAGTGCTCGAGAAGAGGACCACAGCCTGCGCTGCGCAGGCGCGGCAGCATGGGCATGGGGCCTCTCGCAGGCGTGCAGTCGGACCTGGGGCAGAAGAGCATCTTCCAAGAACACGAGACCCTCCGCCGGCCAGAGCGCAAAGGACATCCAAGGGTACCCTCCGCAGGATGCACAAGAACGTCCAGCGGGCACGGAGAACACGAGGGCACCCTCCCCGAACCGACCTCGATCTTGTACCTCGGTCCGACTGCACGCAGACGCAGCAGCATGGGGATGGGCCTCTCGCAAGCGAAGTATCGCTCGTCTTCTCCCCCCTCCTTCATCCCCACCCCCTGTCTGCCATCGCTCGGGCGTCCAAGTACTCCCCGTGCAGTGCGTGGTTTCGCGCGCTATCTTTTTTTTTGTTCGACCGACGACCCAAGCTGCTCCTCGACGGAGCAGCGGGCGCTGGCCTCGTCGAGAAAAAATGCTCCTTGCCCGAGCGATGCCTACACGTCGTTCATTTATAATCGTGCTCAGTCCTCATTGCGCTCGTTTCTAAGTGTTCCTGGCCCGCCAGTGGCCAGGAAGAGGCCCAGGACAGAACAATCAGAAACGAGAGGATCTTGGCCCCCCAAAAACTCAAAGAACTCTCGAAGACTTAGATCTGAACATTGTGTACGCCCTTCTCCTCGGACGAGTCCCCGGGGCGAGCGCGGGGCGGCAGAGAGCGCGGGCCTCCCGCGGGCTGTCGTCAGCGGCCGCCTCGACCTGCGGGGGCGCGCCGGGCCAAGGCCAAGGCCACAGCTCGGTGCCCTCGAGGGGGAGGAGGGGGAGGGGGAGGAGGAGGAGGAGGAGGAGGAGGAGGAGGAGGAGGAGGAGGAGGAGGAGGAGGAGGAGGAGGAGGAGGAGCCACCGACGCCAGCGCCAGCTGCCGCGATGAGTGGGGCTCTCCGCCTGCCTCCCTGCAGTCCTGGCGTGCGCCCGCTGCGCACGCCCCTCGGGCCCCCACGACCGGCCCCGCGCCCCCCCCCCCCCAGCTCGCCAGCCCGCGGGAGGGGGGCCTCGAGCTGCGAGCGTGCTGCCGCCGCTCTCGAGGAGCTCCCTGGGGGCTCCCGCGGAGCGGCGCGCTGCGCAGACTCAGGCTGCACCTCGCCCTGCACCTCGCCACCCCTGGGGTGCTGCGAACTGCGAGGCTGCCGCCAGTTTCGCAGGCTGCCGGGGGTCCAATGGAGCGGCGTGCCACGCAGATGCACACTCGATCTCACCATCCCTGGAGGGCGTCGAACTCCGAAACTGCCACCGCGTTCGAGGGCTGCTGGGGGGTCCACCTGAGTGACGTCTTACGCGGATTCAGATTCGACCTGACCATCCATGGAGGGATGCGAGCTGCGAGGCTGCGGACTGCGAAAATGCTGCCACTTTCGAAGGTTGCTGGGGGGTCCAGCGGAATGACGTGCTACGCAGATCCAGGCTAGAACTCGCCATCCCTGGGGGCTGCGACTTGCGAAACTGTCGCCACTTTCGAGGGCTGCGGGGGGGTCCACAAGGAATGACGTGCTAGGCAGATTCGCACTCTACCTCGCCATCTCTGGGGGGCTGGGAACTGTGAAAATGCTGCCGCTTTCGAGGGCTGCTGGGGGGTCCAGCGGAATGACGTACTACGCAAATCCAGGCTAGTCGAGAGCTGCTGGGAGGCCCACCTTCGGTTCGGGCGGGGCCAGGGGGTGCGCCCTGCTCTAAATGAGGGCGATTCTGGCCTCAAGACGCCGCGAGTAAATCAAGACAGGCCCCTTTTCGAGACACCCTCACGAGTCGACCCGGCTCGAAGCATCTGGCAAAAGGTGGCTTCGAGGAGAAACAGCCGGTGCAACGCAGGAGCCATCGCGTTGGCTGGTCTGCCAATCGAGCGACGGCCTGCGGAGCCAAACTGCTGCTATCCATTCGAGGCTCTACCAGAAGAACTCTGTCAAGCGTGTGCCCGAAGAGAAACAGGTGGTGCAACGCAGCTGTCGCGTTGCTTGTCTGCCAATCGGGCGATATCGCGGCCTGCGGAGACACAAAGCTGCCGCGATATTGCGACGCAGGAGCCCTTGCGGTGTCAGTTGGGCAAGGCCTACTCAGAGCAGCGTCGGCGTGAGTGCAATTGCGAAAATGCACGGCTCGTTCAAATATACCCCGGCAGGGCGCCCTAATAGCAGCAAAGATGGCAAGGCGGGTCGAGGAGTAGGAAGTCGGCACATGAAATCTCTTGCATGCCTAAGGATTCCCTAGGCGTGGCAGGGGTGAGAACACGACCATGTGCACCGCAGGGGTTTTGCTACCGTGGGTCGTGGCCGTGTGACAGAAGCGACAGCACGGCTATGTTTGAGTCGGGCGTGTCCCCCCAGAGGGGGATTGTCGACGAAAAATAAGAAATACTAAAAAAGGGTCAAAATGGTGATAAAAAAGGCTATGTTTTACTATTTTTGAATATTCCCCCTGTGGAGGGACAGGCCCGACTTAAGGCTATGTTCAACGTAGTCTTTCTTGCAAGGAGTTGTGGCCGAATGAAAGATGTGAGGGGACGGCCATGTGCACCGTCATGTCTTCTTTACAAGGCCCCATTGCGTGCACTGTGCCAAAGCTAATATGACCCATTAGAGCGAAGGTGACCAACGGCTCTGCGACACCAGTGTGTCACTCGCGCGCTGTAGCAAATGATGCACCAGAATCGGGCGGCACAGCAACATGCAATGCAAAGTGCCAACTGTATTACTAATCCGTTTGCGTTCCCAATGAAGAATCTGACCACTCATGAAGCGAGAGCAACTTTCGCAATCATGGAGGTGGCCAGCGCTGTGGCGAGAGCAAGATTCTCAATCATGAATGTGGCCAGCGCTGAGGCGAGAGCAACTTTCGCAATCGTGGATGTCGCTGGCCCTAGGTGGCAGCAACATCTTTACTCAGAAATGTGGCCCAAACACAAGCCCGAGCATCATTCCGAGACAAAAATGTCGCCGGAAGCACGTGTCACGCCCATTCCGCGCGGGCGGGACTCAGTGTCACCGAGGTCCGGGTTACGTTAGGTGGGTAGTCGACGGCAGTGGTGGGTGGTTGTATCAAGGATCGTGGCCGCGTGCCAGGGGTGAGAGCACGGCCATGTGCAGTCTACGATGTTTTTACAAAACAATTGCGGCAGGGCGAATGGGGTGACAACGCGGCCATGTGCACCCGATGTACGTCCCAACGTTCATGCGTTGAGTTCTCGCTTTGGATGAACGCTATCGCCACTCTCGAGGGCTGCCACGGGGTCCAGCGGAATGACGTGCTACGCAGATTCAGATTCGACCTCGCCATCTTTTGGGGGAGGGCTGCGGGCTGCGAAATCGCCGCCACTTTCGAGGGCTGCTAGGGGGTTCACCGGGATGACGCGCTAAGCTCATTCATATTCTACCTCGCCATCTCTGGGGGGGTGCGAACTGCGACAATGTCGCACTTTTCGCGGGGTGCTGGTGCATCAGGCGGGGTGACGTGCTACGCTGATTAAAATTCGATTTCGCCATCCCTTGGGGGTTGCGAGTTGCCTTGCCGTCGCCACTTTCGAAGGCTGCTGGAGGTCAGACGGGGTGACGTGCTACGCACAATCAAATTCATCTTCCCACCCCAAGGCGGGGTACGATCTGCAAAAGTGTCGCCTGTTTCGAGGGTTGCTGGGGGGACAACGGAGTGACGTGCTACGCAGATTCAGACTCGACCTCGTCATCCTTTGGAGGTTGCGAGTTGCGTTGCCGTCGCCAGTTTCGAAGGCTGCTGGGAGATCCAACTGTGTGACGTGCTACGCACACTCACATTCAGCCTCGCCATCATTGGGGGGCTGCGCAATCCGAAACTGTTGCCGGTTTCGACGGCAGTTGTGGGGTCCCGCGGAGTGACGTGCTTCGCAGACTCAAATTCGACCTCATCACCCCTGGCGGGCTGCGAGTTGCAAAGAAGGCGCCACTTTGGAAGGCTGCTGGGGGTCCGACGGGGAGACGTGCTACGCAAATTCGCACTAAACCTCGCCATCCCGCAGGGTGGGCTTCGAACTGCGAACATGTTACCGCTTTCGAAAGCTCTTGGGGGGTCCAGCGGAATGGCGTGCTACGCAAATTCAGATTACACCTCGCCACCCCTGAGGCGCTGCCAACTGCGAAATCGTCGACAATGTTGAAGGCTGCTGGGGGTCCGGAAGAATGACGCGCTACGCAGATTCACTCTCGACCTCGCCATCCCTGGAGGGCTGTGAACTCCGAAACTGCCGACGCTTTCGAAGGCTGCCCGGGTGTCCACCAGATTGATGTGTTACGCGGGTTCCAATCCGACCTGGCCGTCCATGGGGGGCTGCGAACTGCGAGGCTGCGAAGTGCGCAAATGCTGCCGCTTTCGAGCGTTGCTGCGGGGTCCAGCGGAATGATGTGCCACGAAGATCCAGACTGGACCTCGCCATCTCTGGGTGCTACGACTTGCGAAACCGTCGCCACTTTCGACGGCTGTTGGGGGGCCCAAAAGAATTGCGTGCTAGGAAGATTCGCACGCTACCTCGCCAGTTCTGCGGGGGGCTGAAAACTGTGAAAGTGCTGCCGTTTTCAAAGGTTGCTGGGGGGTTCACCTGTATGACGTGCTACGCAGATCCAAGCTAGAACGTGCCATCCCACGGGGGGTGCGAATTCCGAAACGGTCGCCTCTTTCGAAGGCCGCTGGAAGGTGCAGCGTGGTGACGTACAACGCAGAGTCAGATTCGAGGTCCAGCGGGGTGATGCGCCACGCAGATTCAAACGGTGGCCGTTCCCTGCACCCCCCTACGGTGTCGAGAATATACCACGGTTGCTACGTCCTGGACGACCGGCTCGGATAGCGGCCGCGCTCAGAGGCCACCCCCTGCGCACCCCGTACGGCGTCGAGAAAGCGCCACGCCTGCTACGCCCTGGGCGACTGGCTCGGATAGCGGCCGCGCTCAGAAACCACCACCTGCGCAACCCCTACGGTGTCGAGAGTATGCCACGCCTGCGATGCCCTGGACGACCGGCTCGGATAGCGGCCGCGCTCAGAGACCACCCCCTGCGCACCCCGTTCGGTGTCGAGAAAGCGCCACGCCTGCTACGCCCTGGACGACTGGCTCGGATAGCGGCCGCGTTCAGAAACCACCCCCTGCGCAACCCCTATGGTGTCGAGAATACGCCACGCCTGCTATGCCCTGGACGACCGGCTCGGATAGCGGCCGCGCTCAGAGACCACCCCCTGCGCACCCCGTACGGTGTCGAGAAAAAGCCACGCCTGCTACGCCCTGAACGACCGGCTCGGATAGCGGCCGCGCTCAGAGACCACGCCCTGCGCACGGCGTCGAGAATATGCCACGCCTGCTGTGACACGTCAGGCCACCAACTGTTGAGCTGGCGGCGGTACGCGCCCTGCGTACCACTCCGCTCCGTGGGCACATCTGCGCGAGTTCTCCAAGCTGACCTCGCCACCCATCTGAGTCATTGCGTCCATCATCGCCAAACACGGAGGTGGCAAGGCGTGCATGGCAATTTTGGGCGGCATGTCTGCCACGCGAAAGTACTGCGGCTGCTGCCCTCAAACGGAATTACAAGCGAGACTGCGTGGAAGCGCGTGCACGCCGAAACGGCTTGAGCCAAGGTGTTTACAGTTCTGGATAACATGCGGGCTCGCCTGCCCCGTTTTGCGAGCACGAAATGGATAGCGCTCACCCCCAGCGCAACCCCTGTGGTGTCGAGGATGTGCCACGACTGCCGCGCTTTGCGAGCCCGAAGCGGATAGCGCTCCAACCCACTGCGCAGCCCCTGTGGTGTCGAGGAAATGCCAGGCCTGCCACGCTTTGCGCACTCCGTGGTGTCAAAGATGTGCCACACCGGCCACGCTTTGCGAGCCCGGAACGGATAGCGCTCCCACATGCAGCGCATCCCCTGTGATGTCGAGGAAGTGCCACACCTGCCACGCTTTGCGAGCCCGAAACGGGTAGCGCCCCAAGCCTCAGCTCACCCCCTGTGGTGTCGAGGATGTGCCACGCTTGCCACGCTTTGCGAGCCCGAAACGGATAGCGCTCCCACCTCCAGCGCATCCCCTGTGGTGTCGAGGATGTGCCACGCATGCCGCGTTTTGCGAGCCTGCCACGCTGTGCGAGCGCGAAACAGAGTTCCCATCCCCAGCGCGCCCCCTGTGATGTCGAGGAAATACAACGCCTGCCCCGCTTTGCGAGCCCGGCACGGATAGCGCTCCCACCCACAGCACAGCCCCTGTGGTGTCGAAGATGTGCCACGCCTGCCACGCTTTGCGAGCGCGAAACGGATAGAGTTCCCACCCCCAGCTCACCCCCTGTGGTGCCGAGGAAGTGCTACGCCTGCCGCGCTTTGCGAGCCCGAAACGGCTGGCGCTCCCACCCCCAGCTTCCCCCCCAAGGTGTCGAGAATGTGCCACGACTGCCGCGCCTTGCGAGCCCGAAACGGGTAGCGCTCCCACCCACTGCGCAGCCCCTGTGGTGTCGAGGAAATGCCAGGCCTGCCACGCTTTGCGCACTCCGTGGTGTCAAAGATGTGCCACACCTGCCACGCTTTGCGAGCCCGGAACGGATAGCGCTCCCACCTGCAGCGCATCCCCTTGTGGTGTCGAGGAAGTGCCACACCTGCCACGCTTTGCGAGCGCGAAACGGATAGAGTTCCCACCCCCAGCTCACCCCCTGTGGTGCCGAGGAAGTGCTACGCCTGCCGCGCTTTGCGAGCCCGAAACGGCTGGCGCTCCCACCCCCAGCTTCCCCCCCAAGGTGTCGAGAATGTGCCACGACTGCCGCGCTTTGCGTGCCCGAAACGGATAGCGCTCCCACATGCAGCGCATCCCTGTGGTGTCGAGGAAGTGCCACGGCTGCCGCGCTTTGCGAGCCCGAAACGGATAGCGCTCCCATCCCCAGCTCGCCCCGTGTGGTGTCGAGGATGTGCCACGCATGCCACGCATTGCGAGCCCGACACGGATAGCGCTCCCACCCACAGCGCAGCCCCTGTGGTGTCGATGAAATGCCACGCCTGCCACGCTTTGCGAGCCCAGGACGGATAGCGCTCCTACCCCCAGCTCACCCCCTGTGGTGTCGAGGATGTGCCACGACTGCCGCGCTTTGCGAGCCCGAAACGGATAGCGCTCCCACCCACAGCTCACCCCCTGTGGTGCCGAGGAAGTGCTACGTCTGCCGCGCTTTGCGAGCCCGAAACGGATAGCGCTCCCACCCACTGCGCAGCCCCTGCGGTGTCGAGGAAATGCCACGCCTGCCACGCTTTGCGCACTCCGAAGTGTCGAAGATGTGCCACACCGGCCACGCTTTGCGAGCCCGAAACGGATAGCGCTCCCACCTGCAGCGCATCCCCTTGTGGTGTCGAGGAAGTGCCACACCTGCCACGCTGTGCGAGCCCGAAACGGATAGCGCTCCCACCCCCAGCTCGCCCCGTGTGGTGTCGACGATGTGCCACGCCTGCCATGTTTTGCGAGCACAAAACGGATGGCGCTCCCACCCCCAGCTCACCCCCTGGGGTGTCGAGGATGGGCCGCGCATGCCACGCCCTGAGGGCCCGAAACGGATAGCGCTCCCACAAGTCTTGTGTGTATGATGCAGTGAAAACGCCAGGCGTGCACTAGCGTTGTATCGTGTATGTTGTGTGTGGGCGAGTGTGTGCATGCGTGCAGCTGCATGTAGACGCGTCTCTGATGCACGTCTCGTGCATCGGTTGCGTGTGGGTGAAAGGAGGAAGTGGAGGGAGGGGAGGAAGGAGGAGGGAGGGGAGGTGGGTGAGGAGGAGACGCGGGTGCGACGCGGTAGGGATGAAAACCAGAACCCCACGAAGCATGAGGGGAAATAACTTGTTAGGTGCTGGCGCCAGGCGTTCGCGGGCTCCCTGGCCCCCTTGTGGGACTCCTCTGTGGTCCTATTTCGCCTCCCTTGGAACCCTCCAGCGAAACGCCATTCGGGAGCAACGCTCGCCGTGCTGCACTGGTGCGCACAGCACAACGGCTGGCTCGAGGGCCGCGTCGCCTCCCTCGGGAATTACCTGGCTGGTTGTGCCGCTCGCGCGAGGACGAACATGTGGCGCCCACGTGCCTGTAGGCAGGGGCGAACGACACGGATGCGTCGCAGAGTGGTGGACGACTCGCCCTCGACGAGGCTCTTTGCTCGTCTAGTGCCCTTCAGCTGGCGGGCACCGGACGCCGAGTGCGCCTGTTGTGCTGCTCGCTGTCCCGTCCTCGCCTCATCATCGCGTCATCGTCATCGTCGTCGTCCTCCCCGAAGATGGTGGCGGGGCCAACTCCCTGCGTGCAAGCCGCTTGCGGTTGTGCGGTCGCGCAAGCGCAACAAAAAAATGCCCCCCCCGGAAATGTTTGGATTATAACCAGCAGGTCATATAATGTTGGCAATGGATGCATGAGAAAGAAAACAACTCACTGCCATCACGTCCTCTGACGCAAGTCGTCCTGCTCTGCAGCGGATCGCCAGACGGGTGCTGCCCAGCGAAAGTGTCAAACTGGCTGGCGCCCTTCTGTCGGGGCAGCGGTGGCCAGAGAGTCGGAATCGAATGTTGACAATGGCTACGTGCAAAAAAAAAGCTCACTGCCGTCACGTCCTCTGACGCAAGGCGTCCTGCTCTGCAGCGGATCGCCAGACGGGTGCTGCCGAACGAAAGCGTCAAACTGGCTCTCGGACCTCGCGTCTGGGAAAGGACGGGGACCCCGGTGTCCAAGCAGATCTCGCGTCTGGGAGCAGCGATACACGTCGTAAATTTCTAATCGTGCTCACTTCTAATTGTGTTCGTTTCTTAATTGTTCCTGGCCCCCTAGTAGCCAGGAAGAGGCCCAGGATAGAAGAATCAGAAATGAAAGGATCTTGGCCCCCAAGAAAATCAAAGAACTTTCGAATAATTAGGCATGAACGCTGTGTAGAGACAGGAAGCTGGGGAAAACGACACCCAACACCACCAGGGACCACCAGCGGGAGAAGCCGGGGGGAGGGGGTCCACCTGGTGGTGGTGGTCCCCCGTCGCGCTCGGGACGTCCCCCGTCCCCTGCTCGGAGAGGCATCGTGGACATCCTGATGACAGGCGCGTTCCACCACTCGCAGATCAACTACTCAGGCCCCGTGGAGGCCCCAAGAAGCTCACATAAGACCACGAAAAACTTCAAAACAATCCCTTACAAGGCCCCCCCTTGAACCCCACACGCTACGTAGGACATGCCGAAACCCCAAGATTGCCCAGCGATCGCGCGCGTTCCGCGAATTCTGTCTTTCACTCTTGCTGCCGCCCCAAGGGGTCGGCGGTGCGGCGTAAGCCAATGAATCAACTACTCGCAAATTGCCTGGATCCGCCGCGGGGGATTTACGATATGTTACATCGATGAAGACCTGTACATTTCAGACGTTTGCGAGCAGGCACTTTGCGAGAAGTGGAATGCGCTCGGCGGTCCTCGCTGGAGGTGGCCACCTGGTGGTATTGGTGTCGCTTCTCCTCCCCCCGTCGAGAGACCTCGCCGCACGGGAAAAGCGGTGCCCTCCAACGGAAACTCTGGCAGGACCTGCCAGGTGGAGAGCAGCAGCTCGGACGGAGCGCTGGAGCACAGGAGCACAGTGAGCACCGGGCAGCGTTAGCTCGCCGGGCTGGCACGCAGCACTCGCAGGCCCCCGCCCCGACGGGACGCGCAGGAGCCACCCGGGCGCCGAGCGCAGGCCGGCGCACGGCCACCCGGGCCGGGCGCAGATGACTTTGCGAGTAGTGGAACGCGCTCGGTGAATCGGGTCGATCGGACTGGGTCGGAACGGACCCTCACCAGCTCGTGCGGAAGGCCGGCGGCGCCGAGGAGCAGCGGCGCCAGGCCTGGAGCGCGCCCTCCTCCTCCTCCGCCGCGGGGCTGTGGGGGGACGCGCTCTCGCCAGCGGCCCGGCGCTGCGCAGGCGCCTGCTGCCCGCGGGGCGAGGGCGCCTCCCGCGGGCGCGAGGCCGGGGCGGCGGCCGCCCGGCGCCCGCCCGGCGCACCTAGGGCCGAGGGCCGTGGCCCCAGGAGCTGCAGAGGCTCCGCCCGCCCGCGGGGCGCTGGCGCCTCGCGCGGGCGCGAGGCCGGGGCGGCGGCCGCCTGAGCGGCGGCCAGAAGCGGGCCCCGCGCGGGGTGGCGCGGCGACCGGCCTGACGCGGTGGCTCGCCGTCGCGCGGGCCTCCCTCCTCCTCCTCCTCCTCCTCCTCCTCCTCCTCCTCCTCCTCCTCCTCCTCCTCCTCCTCCTCCTCCTCCTCCTCCTCCTCGGCGCCTCTACGCGCGGCCTGACGCGGGCAGCCTACGCGCCAGTGTCGGCGCAGTCGGCCCCGCTCTCTGGTCGGTCGCCCGCCTGGCGGCCCTCCAGGGCACGCGCCACCCGGGGCTGGGGCTCCTGCTGCCGCCGGCGCTGGGCAGCCCTCGGCGGGTCGTGCCGCTGCGCGCCACCCTGCGCGCCGACCTCGCCGTGCCGCGCCCAGCGCACCAGCTGCCCCCGCGCGTGGGCGAACTGGCACGCGGCGCCCTGCGGGCACGTCCCGGTCGTCGTGAATCTCCTCCGGGATGCAGCAGGCGGGCCCCAAGGGGCACGAGTCTTGGGTCCCGGGGCCTTCGGGGAGCCGGCTTTCTCATCCTCGGGTGTTTTGTGGCGGCCCAGGGGCCCGTGGAGGGCCCCTGGAGCCCGACAGCGGCGGTGAACTTCCATGACCCGCTTCCCCGGGCCCGCTTGCTTCATGGCGGCTCCTGCACAGCTGGGTGTACGAAAAGTCCGGGGCCGTGCGCACGTCGGCCCTGCCGTGGGCGAAGCAGCAGTCCTCTGCGCAGAGGTCGTCCATGCACCGCCGCCACCGTGCCTGGCCAGGGCCATCCTGGGCTCTGGCGTGGTGCATACGCCTTCCTGGCACCGATCCGCGAAGTAGGGTGTATACCACATCGAGCGCTCAGCATGGCCATGGTCGGGCTCGGCCGTGGCGCATAGATGACCACCGCAGATCCTCCCCCCGGGCACAGTTTCCCATCGCATGGTAGATGCAGAGACGCGTCTTGTACAGAAGGCGGGCCGTCACCGCGGCGTTGCTCTTGCTGGAGCCCGCGTGCGTCATGCTGAGACCAGGTACCGCCGACGATAGGGGCCATGAGGAGGGGAGTCAGAGCATCATTGCCTGAGGCATGTACGCGGACGATGAACGTGTTGGAACTCCGAAATCAAATATCAACACTAAAACCAAGAATCCGCCACTGTGCCTTCAGCACGTAGAGGGGTGCCCCACGGCTCATGCAGTTCTGAAAGGTCATGCAATTATGATGAAAAGTTTGTAAGGTCCGTAAGGGCCCGTTACGCGAACTTCCCAGGCGCTCTCGGGCGCGGTTGGGCGCTCTCAGGGTGTTCCGCGCAAGCCCCTGGAACGGTGCCCCCACCCAGGAAGGCCCAAAGACGGGCCAAGACAGCCCTAAGAAGGTCCCAGGAGAATCCAAGAGGCCTCCGAGACGGCCCCAAAGCTTCCCAAGGCGCCCAAGATGGCCCCAAGACGGCCGAAGAAGCCTTCGAGACGCCCCAAGAGAGCCCCAAGAGCCTTCCCAAGAGGGCCCCGAGAGGCCATAATCATCGATTCCCCTCTCAATTTTCAATGTTCTTGGGGTTCTCCACTTTTCAAGCTTCCGGCGACGCCCCACTTGGCCCCCAAGACGGCCCCAAGACAGCCCCAAGACGGTCTCAGAGGCCCCCAGCCGAAGACGGCCCAAGAAAACCCCAAGACAGCCCAAGTGACCCCCAAGACGGCCCAAGAGAGCCCCAAAGACTGCCCCAAGAGGGGGAAAACCAACGGGAAATCCCAGCTTTCTGCCCCAAGAGGCGCCGAGGCCCCCTAAGAGGCCCCCAAGAGGCCCCCACGAGGCCCGAAGAGACCCCAGAGAGACCCTGAAGAGGGCCCAACAGGCCCCAAAACAGCCCCCCAGAGGCTCCAAAACTCCCCCGAGAAGCCTCGACGAGATCCCAACATCGAAGAGGCATTAGACCTACAACCCAGGCACGGTGGCGGGATGGGCCGAAGGCAATTGGACCTGGGCCAGCACGGGAACGGAAACAGCGCTGCAGGAACTTGTCCGAGAGGGCTCATGGCACCCTTCACTCTGGGGAGCCTTGGCGTGAAGAGTTTGTTGCGTCACCGCTCTCTGTTGGGAGCCCTGGTGTTCAGAGACTTTTACGTTGCCGCTCGCTTTTGGGAGCTTTGCTGTTCAGAGCTCTTTACGTCACTGCGCTCTGGGGAGCATTGGTGTTCAGAGCTTCTTACGAAACCGCTCGCTGTGGGGAGCCACGGTGTTACCTGGCGTCTCTGGGGCTTATGGGGCGTTTTTGGTGATCATTTTGGAAAGTTTTGGAACTCTTGGGCCGTCTTGGGGCCAGCCCAACTCCCACACCCAAGCTGCCCAGTCTCCACACCGCCCCTTCGGGCCCTCTTGGGAGCCTCTTGCCTCTTGGGCCGTCTTGGGGCTCCCTTGGGGCCCCTGAGGCCGTCTTGGGACGAGCTTTGGAGCCTCGTGGGCCATGTTGAGCCCATCTGGGCCCGAAAAAGCGAGAACCCGAAAAACATTCAAAAACCCTAAGGAAATCAATGTTTCTGGCCTCCTGAGGCCGGCTCGATGGCCCTCTGGAGGGCGTCTGGAGCCGTCTCGACGCTCCCTTGGACCGTCTGGAAGCCATCAGAAGCTCTCTTGGGGCTGTCTTGGGGCCCTCTGGGGCAGTTTTGGGGCCCTCTTGGGCCGTGTTGGGGCCCTGAAGCCGCTTCACCTGGGCCGGCACGGAAACGGAAAGAGCGCTGCAGGAACTTGCCCGAGAGCGCTCATGGCACCCTTTGCTCTTGGGAGCCTTGGTGTGAAGAGCTTGTTACGTCGCCGCTCTCCGTTGGGAGCCCTGATGTTCAGAGACTTTCGCTCTTGGGAGCCTTGGTGTGACGAGCTTTGTACGTCACCGCGCTCTGGGGACCCTTGGTGTCAAGAGCTTGTTACGTCCCCGCTCGCTGATGGTAGTCATGGTGTTATTAGCGTCTCTTGGGCCTCCTGAGGGTCTTCTGGGGGCCCGTGTGGAGCTCTTTAGGAGCAATGTTGGGACGTCTTGGGGCCCTTTCGGGCCGTCTTCGGGCGCGTTCCAAGCATTTGGCCGTTTTGGTGCTCTCGTGGGGGCCTCTGGGTGATCTTTTGGGGGCCTCTGTGGGCCCTCTTCGGGCCTCTTGGGACTCTCTTAAAACCGTTTTGGGGCCCTTGGGCCGTCTTAGGGGCCCCCTTGGTCCGTTTGGGGGCCCTCTTGGGCCATCTGGGGGCCCTCTTGGACCGTTTCCCGCCTCTTTGTGGGGCCTCTGGGGTCGCCTGCGGACAATATTTGGGACGATGGGCCCTTCCGGACCCGAAAAAAAACAAGAACCCGAAATACCTGCAAACACCATGAGGAAATCAATGTTTTTGGCCTCATCTGGCCCTCTCGGGGGCCCTCGGGAAAGCCTCTGGAGCCGTTTGGAGGCTCTCTTGGACAGTCTGGAAGCCATCCGAAGCTCTCTTGGGGCCGTCTTTGGGTCCTGGTGATCACCCCCCGTAACTTCCGTGCTGGCCATTGCCTCGGGAAGCGGGAGCTGAGGCAGAAACGGCCTTGCACGGCCAAATGAGAAACCCTCGCCGCATCTACGCGCACGACGCGTCGCAGTGCAGGGGGGAGCGGGAGGGTGATCGCGCGCACTGCGACGCGGCCTGCGCCCTGTGAGGCGCCCTGCCACGTGACGGCAGGATTGCGCGCAGCAGGTCGTCCTGTGAGGCGCCCTGCGACGCAAAGCGCCTTGTGCGGCGCCCTGCCAACGGACGGCAGGCACTCGGCCCCGCGGGGACGTGACCCCCCGAGCCTTGACCCAGCGGCACAGTAGGCGCCGACGAAGCCGGGAAAGGCCACCTGCGGACCACTGCCAGCGCAGTTGGCACTGGCAATGCTGATCTTGACCCTGATGTGCGAAGCATCTGCGTCTCTAGATCGCCCATTATCCGAAAAGCTTCGCCTTCCTCCTAATAGGATAATTTTGGTGCCCTCTTGGACCGTCTTGTGGCTCGTTTGGGCCCTCGTCGGCCGTTTTGGCCGTTCTTGGCCTGAAAAAGCGAGAGCCCCAAAAACGATCAAGAACCATAGAAAAAGACCCCAACAAAACTCGCAAAAACCTAAGGTACATTCATGCGGTTTGCCTCCTCAGGGGCCTGTTGTGGCCGGGCTCTCCTGGGGCCCTCTTGGGCCGTCCTGGGGCCCTTTTGGACCGTCTTGGTGCGTCTTGGAGCTTTCCTTGGGGCCTCTTGGGGCCCTTTTGGGGCTCTCTTGGGAACCTTTCGGGGCCCTCTTGGGCCATCTTGGGGTCCTCTGGGGCCGTGTGGGGGCCCTCTTCGGGCGCCTTTGGGTTCTCTGGGGGGCCTGTCGGGCCACCTTGGGAAGATCTTGGGGGCCTCTTGCGCCGTCCTGTGCCGTCGGAATCTCGACAAGTTAGTTGGGAAAAACACAAACAACTCATGAAAACCAATGATGTGGGTCGCCTCAGGGCTCGTTGGGTGCGTTTTGGGGGTAGTCTTGGGGCCCTCGTGGGCCAGTTTGGAAACATTTTGGGCCTTCTTGGGGCTCTCTTGGGGGCCGCTTCGGGCCCTCCAGGGAGCCTCTTGGGGCCAGCTTGAGGCTCTCTTGGGGCCGTCTTCGGGCCCTCTTGGGCCGTCTTGGGGCTATCTTGGGGCCCCTGGGGCCATCTTGGGACGATCCTTCTTGGGCCGTTCTGAGCCGATCTTGGCCCGAAAAAGCGAGAATCAAAAAAAGCGAAAATAAAAAACATA
Source organism: Prorocentrum cordatum (assembly GCA_963575745.1). NCBI lineage: Eukaryota > Dinophyceae > Prorocentrales > Prorocentraceae > Prorocentrum > Prorocentrum cordatum. Next base: position 60,367 of record CAUYUJ010008491.1, read on the forward strand.
GCATCCCAGGGCAAATCAATGTCTTCGGCCTCCTCAGGCCCTCTTGGGGGTCCTCTTGGTGGTCTCTTGGACCTGCTTGGGGCCTTCCTGGGCCGTCTTGAGGCCATCTGAAGCTATCTTGGAACGCTCTTAGGCGGTCCTGTGGTTTCTTGGGGCGCGGTGGGGCCGTCTTGGAGCCGTCTTTGACCCCTCTTCGGCCGTCTTGGGCACTTCTTGGGACGTCTTTGGCGCCACTTGGGCCATCTGGGGGGGGGGCTGGCCATTAGATACCAGTCTCACGCGCCTGGCCCCTCCCCTGGACCCATCCCTAGAGGGCTTCGCCCCAGCAGAACGTCACCACTCATACCTCGCTCTTTCCGTTACCTGCCTAGTACGGAGACGGATATCGCATTCACTTTGAGAGCGCAATGGATCGTTGGCTTATCCCCTATTCCTCCTTCTTGCCAAGATTCCCCTCACCCTTATTTCATCTGATCGTGTGCTCCTATATCCCTGCTCTCTTGACTGGGATGTCACGATGTGGACCTTTTTGTCGTGTTCTGGGCTTCCAGCTGAGCCTCGTTTGCCCTCCTTGGGCCGTCAATTGGAGCTCTCTTGGGCAGTGTTGGAGCCTTCTTGGTCCAACTTGAGACCCTGTTGGGGGCTCTAAGGCCGTCTTGACGCAATCCCGGGAACTCGCAAAGCTGTCTCGAGCCGTTCTTGGCCCGAATCGGCGGGAATATCAAAAAACTTCAACATCACGTCTACGCATTCAGCCTCCGCAGGCTCTCTTGGGAGTCCACTTGGGGACCTTTTGGGGCGTCTTCCAGGCTCCTTGGGCTGCCTCGGGGCCATCTTGCATCGTCTTGGAGCTCCTGGGACCTTTCTGGACGTTTTGGAGCGCGCTCTTGGACTGTCTTGGAGCGCACTTGGGCCACCTTGGACCGTCTTGGGGCGCTCTTGGGCCGTCTCGGAGCGTTTCGGAGCGCTCTTGGGCCATCTTGGAGCGCTCTGTACAGCCTCCTCACGCCTTCTTGAGCGTTTGTGTTGCCTCATCTGGCCCTCTTGGAGAGCCTCTTGGGGCATCTTGGCGGCCTCTTGGGCCGTCTTGCGGCCAGAATGGGCCTCTCTTCGTCCGTCTTGGAGGTGCCTTCGGCTTACGAGGAGCTCAATCGGAGCTCCCGCAGGGCTTACGAAGAGCTTACGCGGGCTGGGGCACCCAAGAAAGCTCAGGAGGCCCCTACGTCAGCCCAAGACGCCTCCAAATTATGAGCGCACGCAATTACGCGGGGCTTACTTTTTTTCCGTCGCGGCCGCAGGCGAGCGCGCCAGCAGCGTGAAGGGTCGGGCGGGCTGCGCGCGAACGCGGGGCTTACGCGAAGCGTACGAGAACTTACTCGGGGGCGTCTCAAACCTGGGGCTGGGGATGCCACCCCCTCGAACTCCCCCTGTCACCCCCTTGCACTTGCTGGGAGCTCACGCGCGTGCGCGGAGCTTCCGCGGCGCCTGCGCGGGGCCCGCGCGGAGCCCGCGCGGGCCTACGCTCCCGACGAGCCAGGAGAGCCCTCGGACTGCCGAGGAGCCTCGCAAGGAGCCCCCAAGGGCTCACAAGAGACGCAAGGAAGCCCCCAAGAAACCTCCCAGAGACACCCAGGAAGCTCGCAGGAGGCTCAACGAGTGCCCCACTGACTCCCAAGACGCCTCCTCCTCCTCCTCCTGCTCCTCCTCCTTCTCCTCCTTCTCCTTCTTTGTCCTCCCGTTCCTCCGCTTCTTCTGTCTCCCCAACGTGTTCCCTGGATGGTTTCAACAACGGCTGGAGGAACACACGGCCCAATAACTTGGTCGAGCTCTGGCCGCAACGTTAGGCCACATAGGGGTATCCAAAAGGCAGGGGGGGCAGGGGGGCGGCTGTGATTTGCCGTGGGCGTCTTTGATAACAATCAACATGCATCAGGCTTGTTTTCTCATGTTAGCCCACGTGGGCACCAAACAGTAAGCTGTTGCACTATGGTTGTGCGAGCTGCGTGATGCAAACTGTGCAGCGCCAGATATGTGGCGCAAGCGTCGTGGTGCAAGCTGTATGGTGGAAGCTGCGTAGTGCAACCCCGACGGACACCCCAAGCGCAGTGGGCGGCAACGAGGCGGCCATGGGCGGTGGCGCAGCGAAACCTCGACAGACCCCCCCCCCCCAGCGGGCGGCAACGGGGCGCCCAACGAGGCGGCAACGAGGCGGCCATGGGCGGTGAAACCACGACGGACCCCCCAGGTGGGCGGCAACGGGGCGGCCAACGAGGCGGCAGCGAGGCGGCGACGCGGCGAAACCTCGACGCCCCCCCCCCCCCCCCCCCAGCGGGCGGCAACGGGGCGGCAACGAGGCTGCAAGGGGCGGCGACGCGGCGAAACCTCGACGGGCCCCCCGAAGGGGCAGCAACGAGGCGGCAGCGGGCGGCGACGCGGCGAAGCCTCGACGGACGCCCCAAAGGGGCGGCAACGGGACGGTAACGAGGCGGCAACGGTCGGCAACGTGGCGGAACCTCGACGGGCCCCCCAAAGGGGCGGCAACGAGACGGTAACGAGGCGGCGGCGGGCGGCGACGCAGCGAAAGCTCGATAGACCCCCCCAGTGGGCCGCAACGGGGCGGCAACGGGGCGGTCATGAGGCGGCGAAACGGGGAAACCTCCACAGACCCATCCAATCCTGAGTGAGACAAGGAAAACCCTTTCATTGCAAGCACAGCTGGGGAGTTCTCAGTTTCGACCATATAGTTGACGCTGCGGCCAGGCTTTACTATATGTGCGAGCAGATGCTTTAGCATCGCAGCCTGGGTATACGGTACATCACAGTACCACCTGCTCGCAGGACATGCGCTGCATTGTTTGTTGGCTCGTTTTTACCTCACGCGACTGCACCCGATCCCATCATGGCAGCGAGTGAACAACTGGGCGAAGGCGCTTCAGCGAGGGAAGAAGGCGGGGGAGGGGGTCGGCCGCCCTGATCCCCCAAGGAGCAGCGCAAGAGGCGCACCCCCCTCTCCGGCGCTGCCCACCCGCTAACGCTCCCTCTCTCGCGAACGGCGGCGCGGCTCCCTTTGGGACAATGCCCCTGGCGCAGTGCTAAGCATGCGTGGCGCCGCCCCCCCTTCGACTTCCCTCTCTCTCTCTCTCTCTCTCTCTATCTCTCTCTCTCTCTCTCTCTCTCTCTCTCTCTCTCTCTCATATTTCACAACCTCAGACGTGCCTACGGGACCTGCTCCGTGCTATGCGAAGTGCCGCCTGCGCCGACACGAATCACTGCCGGCGGCGCCTGCGATGATGCAACGGTGCGCAGGCGATGCCGGCACCCCATTGTTTGACGCGTCTGCGGTTCCGGCGCTTTGCAAAGCGCAGGGCTTGCGCCGACAAAGCCCAAGGACCGCGGTTGCTGCGCGAACGCCAAGATGCACAGGCCATGTCTGCACCCCATTATTTGACGCGCCTGCTGTTCCTGCCCCTTGCCATGCGCATGGGCCCGCGCGGCTTCGGATGGACCGCTGAGGATGCGACGATGACGACGACAACGATGACGGCGATGGCGATGACGTAATTATCGTGGCCATGATGCGCGATTCTCTACGCTGCGCCCCGTCGCGCGTTTCTTCCCCCAGAAGGGTGCACATGCTTCCTCTTTTGCAATCGACAGAATGGGAACACGGCCGTCATAAGAGGAATCGTAAGAACAAGCATAAGTTAAGTAGTAATGCGAATAAAGCGCCGCGGAACTCTGAAACTTTAGTGACCCTGGCCGCTATATCCACATACATACACACACACAAACACACATGATGCTCATTCCCCTCATCCTCGCCCCCAGGCCGAGAAGGGCATGCGGTGAATGTGGACGCTCTTTGTCGCCCGCTGGAAATCGGCTTGCCAACGAGCCTTGGCACAAATATAGCTCGAGCTGAAACGGCTGTGGAGTCGTGGTTGATTCTTGGGGGCGCGCGAAACAGAGCAGGGGAGGCGGCACTGCACGGCCCCGAAGGTCTGGGAAGCCCCGGACCCGCCCGTCGGGACGCGAACCCTGGCGACAGCTCGGGAGGAGGGAGGAAGGGAGAATGATACTGGGTGGATGGGCGAGGGGAGGGGGAGGGTGTAGGGAAGAGGGGCGGATACTGAACGGGGTGAAGGGCGAGGGGAGGATGGGTGGGGAGGAGGCGCAGCAGGAGCAGCGCCAAGAGCAGAAGCAGGAGAACGAGATGGAGAGAAGGGTGACAAGGACGACGACGACGACGACGACGACGACGACGAGGGGGGGAGGGCGCACCGAAGGGCCGAGGATGCGCCGAGTGGTTGGGGAGGGGGACGGCTGGGCACGCTGAGAGGTATCCTCCCCCCCACCTTCCCAGAGGAGGATAAGGAGGAGGAGAAGGAAGGAGATGAGATGAGATGAGATGAGACGACTCCCAGGAGGACAGTCCCAGGAGAGAGGGTCCAGCCCGCAAAGCTTGTTGGGCAGGTGCACCATCAGGGGGAGATATTGTGAGGCCGAGCGTGGTGACAAAGCCACGCACGGCGCTCGCGACAGGTGCACCTGCTCCGAAACCTTAAACCTGGCGGCTATTCTCGCGGCCTCGTACTCGCTCCAACAAGCGAGCCATTCGAGCTCCATACGAGATGGCACTGTCGACCGAATACTCAACAACTGAAGTCGTCGCTCGGACATCCCTCGCACTAGCCACTGTGAGGCCGACACGTGGGGCAGGAATCGCCCGGTCGATCAACGCACGAATTCGGGGATTCGGGGCGAGCCCTTTCCGAAAACGCGACAAAATCACTTTACCAGTGCAGGTGGACGGGGCACAGGGCTTGCTCAACTTAATGGCCTTTTCCTGGCTCCAACCTCCACACTTCAGACACAACAGGGATCCCCGTCGAGCCACAGTGTTCTCTTCCTCGGCACGGCACCGCACAGCACGCAACGGAGCAAGACGAGAGCCACTGACGGCGACGAGCTGATGTCCCATCGCGTCAACCGTGAGAGGCTTCAAAAACGACGGGGTCCCAAGACAACCATTCAGAGGCAAGTTACGACACGATGGCGCAACTTTGAAACAGATTTCGCACTGCCAGCCGAGCTCCCCCAGACCCCAAGCGTGCCACCCCTCCCCCCGAGAGTTCCTCTGTCGGCACAGTGCTGTGGGTCTCCGCCACCGCTGCGGCCTCTCCTCGAGCAAGCACGGGAGGACGGCAGCAGCCAACGCCGCAAAATCGGCAGCCCGACTCCTCGCGAGATCAAGCTTGGCCAAAAACTCTAGCGACGGAGCAGGGTGTAAACTGGCAGCAAGTTTAGCGTGGTGATCGGCGAAACGGTTCGCTTCGGCCCAGTGGCGCTCCTCGCCCGACAGACTGTCAATCTGCTCCTGGGACCGATGAGCCTTGACGTGCCGAACCGAGATGACTTGGTGGCCTTCCAGGCCACGACCGAACTTCAGAATGCCAGCTGCCTGGTTGGACGCGCGTAGCTGAGATTGAACAGGCTGCTGGAATCGCCGAATCGCAGGGATACAGTCGCTGCCAGCCAGGGTCTCGCGGTCGGAGATCTGGCCAATCAAACAAAGCGCAACACTTTCGGCGATACTCGGCGTTTGCGGGAGGTTGCCAGCAACGGGGCCTCGAATTACTGCCACCGGCACATTAGACTCAGGAGACAGCACTGCAATTGCCCACGACGCGCGCTCAAGCTCCACTAAGCCTGGCCGTGTGCAGGAGCCGTCGGGGGCTACGTCCAATCGAGGGCCCTGAACGAGAGACGCCACCCCCTCAATCTCAACCGCCAACTCCCCCCCCCCCTCAGGGCCCTCGAGGACCACTCTATCCGAGCAGGAAGGGGGGGGAATCTCCTCCTCGTCATACAGGAAAACTCCTTGCACAAAGATGGGATCGTGAGACTCGGTACCTGCACTGATGAATAGCGGGCTGACCTTAGCCTCAGTGCGGGCGGCGACGACGGCAGGCAGCATGCATTCATACAAACAGTGCTTGGTTGTCTGCCTCTGGCCGCACGCACAAAGGCCATCGCAAATGTAGCCAGCAACCTGGGCGCGGGCCTTGGCCCAGACTCCGCGGCATGAGCAGCTCCCAACAAGCAACTTCTGCAGACTAGAGAGCCGTCGAGACCGACCGCCGACCGACGACCGAACGAAGTCAAGCGAGTAACCTGTCGGAGCTCCCAGCTGCACGGCCAAAGCCCTCACGTGCTGACGCTGAATGCCAGCAAACATGAGAGTTGAAAGCATACTCGGAGGCGTTCTGCAAACGTCGATTGTCGCTCCTCGATGGTCCATCCAGCTTATCGCAGACAAGACTCGCCAGCCCGCACGCTGCGCAGCTAGCACAGCTCGAGACAAGGGGCCACGACTAGATGCCCAGTCGGTGACCTGAGAAGGCTTGGCTCCACGCCATAGCCTCAACAAACGAGCACGCGCAGCGGGCGGGAGTCTGCAGACCTCCGATTGCCACAGCATTCTGCACCACTGGATGGCAGGCGCAATGGCGGATGCAGCGGCGCCACCACCGAGCAAGACAGTCTTGCTCGAAAGGCTCACACCACCATGCACAAGAAGTTGGCCTCGAGCGACATCACGCCTGCACCTCAGCCACTCCGAGTTGCTGAGCCCGACGACCTCACTGCCGTAGGCGGCCTCGGGCAAGGCGCCAGCACGGATGGCACGGCCGATAGACTGCGCCTTGTGGCCAGTGATGGCCTTGCCGAAGCGCCTGATCTTCCGCGCGCGCCTCAGCATATGCACCTTGCGCTTGGCGCGCTTGGTGGGCGCACCCTGGTCGGCCCTCCTGCTGCCCTCGCTGACGTCGACGCCGACATAGACCGCGCTGCGCCTCGCAACGGAGGCGGGTAGGCCGAGCCTGGACACGATGCCCTGCGCAAGGGAGAGGGTGGTGCCGACAATCACTAGCTTGTCGTTGATGATCGCGTCGAGCTCAGTGACCGTCTCCCTGAACTCCAGCATTGCGTTGACCATCATGGAGGTAGACGTGCTCACCGTGGTAGACGATACCCGAATCGAGTTGTCGTTCATGTAGCTCACAAACTGAATCAACGGCTGCCTGACAAGGAAGCTGTCATACTCCCTCACAGACCATACCTCGATCGAAACATCACAAAACACATCTCCCGCAGGGAGGCCGCATTCGGCGCAAAGGGCCTGCTCCGCATGATGACCAGCTAACCTCAGCACACGTGGCGCACGCCACATGTTGTACACCAACTTCAGGAAGGCCGTGGGCGCGTTGAAACTGATGTACTTGTCGCGCAGCTTGGTCAAAGGAATGCGCCCGCAGTACTTGCTGAAATCGGCAACTGCGAGTGCGCCGCGGTAGGCCTGCTTGCTGTCGGCCTCACCCTCGGCCGCCTGAAGCCACGCACAGTCGACGGAGGACCGCCCACGAGCTGCACCCAAGTACGGCCCGTCAATCTGCTCCTGCAACTCTCGAAGCACTGGCCGTCGCATCCGCTGCCAAATCCTGTAGAGCCCAGCGTAGAGCACCACCAACCGGTTGCCAGAACCAGACGTCTTGGGTAGCATCGGCGTGATCAACCAGCACAGCTGCCTCGGCGGTAGCCCCAAAGACTCCATCGCCTTGAACATCAGGGCGACCACCTCGAGGGCCTGATCCTCCAAGAGAAGGAAGTGACGAGGATGACAATGATCAGGCGCTGCCGTGGTGTTGCGCGAGAACGATCGCGCAACTGCACGTATCTCGCCAGGATTCACCTTAGGCAACGCCGTTCGGTCAGGAATCCACGCTGGCACTGGACGGGAACTGGACCACAACTTCTTGTACAACTCCACTTCGTGCCCGACAACATCGTGCACACGAGCCGACACACCATGGGCCGTCGGGGCCACCGTGGGCTGAGCAACGTCACGGTACTTCGTAATGCGGTGGAGGACGCGTGAGCCACTGGAAACGGCCGCGGCACACCACTCCTTCCACTTCTGGCGGTCATCCTGGGTAGCTCCGTTGACCGCGAGCTTGACGTCAGGCTCAGTGTCCCCTAGGAACTCGCGGCATTCCTCCTCCTCGAAGCCAGCCTGCACCACGCCGCGCGCCTGCTGAACAGATCGATCGAGGCGCGCGGCAAGACCCTGCCCATGGTAGTTGGCCGTCGTGAAGTTGAGGATCCCCTCAGCAGCCAACGACAGGTCCTGCGCGGACGGGTTGGCCACCGTCTTGCACTGCATGATGCTGAGGAGGTAAGGCTGCAACCATTGCCAACCCTCGGCCACGGCCTGCAGGTCGGACGCGTCTTTGACCGCACAGGTGATGTCGATCCACCGAGGTTGCAAGTACCGAGCGAAACCAAAAAGAACTCTGCGATCCTGATGACCCACAGCGTTCGCGATAGCTTCTGCGGCTGCGACAGCGAAGTGGCACCGCGCCGCCGAGAGAAGGCCCCATCCAACTCCAGGGGGAAACTCAGGATCGCCACTCAACTGGACGGCAGCTTCGGCAACACACCGAGCGCTGGTGTAGGTGGGCGGCTGCACTTGCGGCCCGATGATGATCTGGGTGCCCATCTTTGGCGCCACCGTGTAGACCAGCCGCTTGACGTGCTCAGCATCACCTTTGAGGACAATATGAACAGGCCGATGGCCTCGCTTGGCCCACTTGACATCAACGCCCACACTGGCACACATCCTCCTGGCCGCTGAGTTGAGGAGGAAAAATCGATGACAGACTGACCCGTACCTCCTCGAAACGTGACAGAAGACGAGCTCACAATCGAACAACCAACGTGAGCGGGGAACTGGCTCGCCTCCAACTCGCCTGGGCACATGTTCCAATCACCACCAATGACGACTGGACCGCCCAGTGCCTCAGCAGCGAGGCCCAACTCTTGCAGCAGCCTGCCGTTGCGGCCAGCGGCGCCCTCACCAGTGTGCAGGTACACGTTGAAGGCATGCAGGCCGACAGGCAACTCGGGTATATCTATGAGAGCATGCTGGACCCGGTTCGGGACGACCTCATGCACACCGATGGTAGGAGGACGAAGTCCGAGACGATCGCGCACGGCAACAGCAACACCTGCCGACGGCGCAGAACCAGAAGCCGGCAGGCTCGGCAACGCCATAAGCCTCCAACCCCGCACACCGCACCATGAGGCCAAAGCCTCGACGTGCTCGCTGATGTGCCCGAACTCCTGCAGCAGCACCACGCTCGCCATCGTGCTGGCGAGGCGCTTCTTGACGGACGCCTTGCCGCCGCTGGGGTTGTAGGTCTCGATGCTGAACTCAGCGCCGACCGTCGGCCTGGCCCCGCTCGGCGGCGCCCGCCCACGCCCAGGCAGCCCACAAACGTCAGGCCAGGCAGTCGAAGGACTACCCATGCCGCGCTCGCTTGGCCGCCAGCTCGGACCACATGGTGTCGAAGGCGGACATGAAGTCATCGATGCTGCCTTCGCTCCGAGCATGATAGAGGGCCCGCTTCTGCACCTCCGCGGGGGGCAGGCATAGCCTCATCAGCGGCATCAACAGCAGGAGGAACAGTCCCAGCGCTGGCGGCACGGGCAGCAGGCTTGCTGGCGACCGCCGACTTGAGCTTGACCCATGCCTCAGACTTGCGGAGCGCGACGAGGTCGGGCTGGTCGGCCACGTCGTCCTCAACAAGGTCGATGTCGGCCGCGACGGTGGTGACGCTCTTGGCCGACTCGCTGAACGCCGCGTCCAGCGCCGCCACCTCCAGCTTCTTGGCTGCGATGGTCTCCTTGCGCGTCGCGATGCCCTTGGCCAGCTCCTCAAGCTGGCGCTCCTTCTCACCCAACTCCTTCTCCAACTTCTCCAGGCCGTTCCGCGCCCGCTGCAAATCCTGCTGCGTGCGCCGATGGAGGGCCTGGGGAAACAGAAGCGCACGCTTCTCCGTACGCAGCGTCTCCAACTGCTTCTCGATCGGACCCCGAAGATCCTTGTTGCGCTCGTCGGCGGGCGGGAGCTTCTTGAGGCACTCCTCGAGCTCCGTGATCCGCTCGCCGAGCTTGGCACTCTGCGACTTCTTATCAGGGTCAGCGCCGTCTGCGGCCTCGCGCCACGGCGCTGTGCCGCCAGGCTTGGGCCACTCCTTGTCGGGCGGCGCCAAGCGCTTCTCGATGGCCTGCATCCACTCCGCAAGCTGCTTGGGGATGCCCTGCGTCGCCGAGCCTCCTTGCTTGAAGCCCGCCTTCTTGCCGCCGCCTCCGCCAGCATCGGCCTCCTTGTGCTTCTGGCGAGCACGCGAGACGATGGCAGCAGGCGCGTCGCGGCCGCAGAGGCACTGGATGCGGCACGCCCAATTCTCCGCGGCCCGCATTGCCCGCAGCACCAGTGGGGCTTGCGCGGGCCTCGCAGCACGGTGATCGCTGGCGGCTGCGGCACCATGCCTGGGATGAGAGAGACGCGCCGACGTGGGGCGGACCACCTCGGCGCTCGCCCTGGGGCTGACCAGGGGAAGGACTGCAAACTGGCCGCGGACTAACGGTATCCACTCGTTCCCCTGTGGAACAAAGCATCTTGAGCCAAAATGGCTACGGGAAGGAGAAGGAAGGAGAGGAGGAGAAGGAGAAGGAGGGGGAGGAGGAGAGGGAGGAGAAGGAGAAGGGGGAGGAGGAGGAAGGGGGGGAGCCGCCACGCGACGACGAAGCTCAGCAGTCGCAAAATGCTACATGCCAGTCTTTCCTTGCCCCCCTGGCGTTCATCGGCACCCTCAAGGTCTTCCACCCCCAGCTGGTGGCCCTGCTGCTTGGACGCAGCTGCAGGTTCTCCCTCGGCACTCCCGCGCGGGCCTTCACGCTCTGATCGGGCCCCGTCTTCCTCCTCTAGCGTTCTTTTCTCCTTCGCTTTCGTTCCTCGACTCGCCTCCGGTGCATCCCACCGCTCGCTTTGACCGGCGCCTGACCGTCTTGAGCCGCCTGGCGCCCGCAGCCTGACAAGAAACGTCTTACTTTTCCCCCCCGCGCACGGGCCTCGCCGCGGGGAACGGGGGCCAGGCGTGCCGAGGGGCCGTCGCTCCCCCTCCTCCCTCCGTCGCTCCCTTCCGGAGGGCCCCGTGAGTGGCCCAGCAAGGCTTCGGGCTCCTCTTCTGATTCGCCCCCTCCTCTCGTAAGTGGGGGGCGGGAGTGCGGCCCTCCTCAACAAGTGGGAGGACGTGACCTGTGTGCCCGCGACGCACGCGGGCCAGCACCGAGGCCGCCCAATGGCGCACGTCTGCTCCCGCCGCCGCCGCCGCCCTCGCTGCATCCGTGCTCCCTCCCAGCAGCTGTGCCATCCTTGGTGGTCGCAGAGGGGGTGGGGGCGGGGGCATGCCCTGCATGAACGCACACGCCAGCTCAGAGCAGGCGGCCGAGGCGTGGACATCCATATGCGCACAAGGCACGCGCGAAAAAAAATTGGCGGCTACGGCGGAGACAATATAGAGTGCCAACAGCGCCTCTCACCTTTATTATCACACATTCCATGGAACTCAGCAGCGACATCACAGAGCGTCAGATCTATGAGAACAGCCTTTGCGCGGTGTGTTGGCTTTCGCCAGGAATGGCTTGTCAAGCTTCAGGTGCGGGTGGCAAGCAGTATGCGCGATCCACCTCTCCGCAGTATGTAGACCCTGACAATCATTCGATCAAAGTGGAAGCAATGCGACTCGCGACTCGCAAGGTGGACCAGGCAATCAATCCCGGCATCGAAAGGCAGCACGGCAAGCTTGGGTCCGTCTCAGGCGCAGAATGCGACCAGATGGGAGGCATCCTTCACTAACCAGGCGCCGGCGGTGCTGAGCACGCGGAGGATGGAAAGGAAGTCCCTTTAGTGAAAGCGGCCTGGGACCGAAACCGACGGACCTGGACCCGCAAAAATAACGGCCGTGACGCCCTCTCGCGAACCGAAAACGGCCAATTCCTTAATCGGCGTGTCAGGGTAGGAGGTCTATCAACCTCCGAGGAAGAGAAAGGAGGAAAAAAGGAATGGGGGAGAGGGAGCACCCCACGGCGGGCCCCACGACGACTCCCCCTCCTCGTCCTCCCTCCCCGCCGGCCGCTGCCCCCCGGAGCCCCACGACGCCCTGCCCATGCCCCGCGACGCCCCTGAGCCCCGGCCCGGACTGCCCCCCGCGACCCCCCCGGCCCGAAAGCCCCCCCCCGACGGCCGCTCCCCGAGCGGCCGCACGCCCCGCGAGGGAGCCCGCGCGGGGGGGGGAGGGGGGGAGAAGGGGCCCCGGGACGCACAAATCAACAGACACGACCAACGGGAGTCCCCGTATTTTCCCATATCTTCTGGGTGTTTTGGTCGCCCCCCCCCCCACACTTGTCCCATCTTTCCCCCTAATCTTTCCCCCTACTTTTGAGAAATCGACGATGACTTGTTGTGTCTGTTTGTGCTTCTTGGCTCCCTCCTGCGGGGGGGCGGGGCGGCCGGCCCAGGGAAGCGGCCGCAGAGGGGCCGCCGGCCGAGCCCCGGGCGCCGAGGGGGGGCCCCCGCGGAGGGCACGCCCGGGAGAGCGGCCACCGGGGCCCGCCAGCGACGCTCCTCGGCACCCCCCCCCCCCCGCCCGACCCGCACGACGGCCCCGCGACCTCCCGCTCCGCCCCAGCGCCCCCGCGGCCCGCCACGGCGACGAGCCCCTGCGCCACGGCCGCTGCGCCACGGCCCCGGGGCGACGGCCCCGGCGCGACCGCCCCGCCGACGCCCCCCGCGACGAGCCCTGCGACGGCCTCCCCTCGGCGACGCGGGCAGCGCTGCCCTCGCGGGCTGCCCGGCGGCCGAGAGGGCGGCCGCACCGACGGCCCCCCTGCCCCGCGACCCCGCGGCGGCCCCGCCCAGACGCCCTCTGCGGCGGCCTCCGGGCGCCGACCGCTGCAGCCGCGACTCCCGCGACGAGCCCCCCCGCGGCGGCCCCCCCACGGCGGCGACGGCAAAGGCGGGCACGAGGACGGCCCCGCGGCTGCCACCACGGCCTCCACGCCTGCCCCCGCGGCGGCCTCGCTGGCAGCCCACGCCGCGGCCTCGCGGACCCTCCCCCCCACGGGCACGACCGCGAAGACAGCGCCGTCACGCCAGGGGAGACGAGCCCCGAGGAGGACGAGGGCGCCGCTGGACAACTCCGACACGTCGGACCCACTCCCTGCTGCCTGGCGACGGAGGCGGCGGCAACTCCACTGGAGACGACCATCTCCCCCCCCCCCGCGCCGCTACAGGCTATGCCACGGCCCCCCGCGCCCCCCTGCGCCGCGCCCCCCCGCCCCACACGGCCCCCACGAAGGCCACCGCGACCCCTTTGCCCTGACCGACGGCCTCCTGCGCCCCTCACCCGGCGGCCCTCACGACGAACGAGGCGGTGAGTCGCCGCTTTTGCAAGTCCATGGCCGGAGGCATGGGAACCGAGAGCCGCCTCGCCCAACTTTCCCCTCCCTTCCGGCCGCTCACGCGCAACCCGCACCTCGCCAGCTCCCTTTTCATCATCCTTGGTCTCCCTCCCCCCGGGCTCCGCCGTCTCCGCGGCCGCCCCCCAGGGTCCTCCTCGCCCTCCTCGCTCACCCGCGCGCCTGTCTGATAGGGATCGGGACGCGGCCAGATCGCCACTCTGCGCCCTCTTCTCTCGCCCTCACCCCGCCTGTCCACGAGGGCTACGGTGCTAAACGCAAAAAGGAGGTCCAAAAAGCACCATTGGAACGACAACAGGCGTTCTTCCTTCTCGTGCCTACATTGTTTGGGCCGAGTGGAGGCTACCAGGGTGAACCGCCAGACCCCAGCGCACGGCACCAGCGCAGTACCGTGCCTGACCGCTGCCCGAGGGCCCGTTCACCGCGGCCACTGGCGCGGTTGATGCTCGAGAGTGCGGGCAGCGGCAGCCGCTGACCCCGCGGGCAGCTACAGCAGATCCGACGAGCTGCACTGCAACTGCCTCCCCTCACCTTCTTACTCGTGCTCCCTCTCCCCTCGGACCTGCCAGCAGACTCCCTGGCAGCGCGGCTCACGGCGCCAGCGACGAGAGAGTGGCCGCGGGACTTAGGCTACGCAGCTTGCCCGGCAGCTTCTCCCGACCGTGACCCTCGCGCCTCCTCATTGTTTCACTACGTCAGACCTCTCTCCCCTTCTAACCGCTCAGCCGCCCACCGAAACAGCGCCGCAGAAGGCGGTTCCTAGAACCCAAGGAACCGCAAGGCGCACCAAGCTACACCACGGCTCTTTTTTCGTTTCCCGGCCGCAGCTGGCGGGGAGTGGGAGGAGACTTGGGGCTGGACAGGACGGACGGACCTCAGCAGCCGCAGCAGGTCAACTAGGGACCGCGCCGGTGACCCCCCCCCCCTGCGCCCACCCCCGCTTCACCGCCTTTGCAGGTACCCAGTTCGGCACGTCCCCGGTGCAGCCCGCTATCGGGGAGGGCGCCGTGGGGGTCACTGCGACCTCATCCTCCCTCTTTCCGGCCCTCCTCGTCGTGCCTGCTGCTACCCCTCCCCTCCTCGCCTCCCTCCTCCTCTGCTGGTGTCCTCCCGTGTCGTCCCTGTCCTCGTTCTCCCTCTCCTCCTGGGGTACCCTCCTTTTCGATGAGCGGCGCCACTTCCTTCGTCGGTACGACTGGCCAGCCCTCAGGAACCAAGAACCAGGGGGGAGCAGAAAGGCGGGCGGTGAAGGACAGGGAGAATAAGAGAGGGAAAACTGTAAGGAGGAAGGGGAGAAGAAAGGGGGAGGAGAGCGAGGAGGAGGAGGCGTGCGAGGAAGAACGAGGAGGGAGGGCAAAGAGCAAAAGGAGGAAGAGGAGGGGCTGGAGAAGCGTAAGAGCAAGATGGTCGAGGCCCGTCGCAGCTTGGCCCTCTCGCGCAGTGCCAAGCAGAATATGATCGCGGAAAGCATCACAGCCTGCATCGCGTTGCAAAACCGAGTAGCAACTGGAAGCAGTAGGCAGGAAGCAAAGGTCGACGTAAACGAGGGCAAAGACGATGACGATGACGCGTACGATGAGAGGACCGAAGATGTCGCCCAGGTGCTCATAAGCACCAGGTGATGCGCACAGATTACCACCAGTGTCATTATTCAGGACGCGTGCCTTGTCTGAGAGTCTATCGCGACACGTGGCAGCTCAAGACGGCGAGCCCCGTCGGCGTTCTCATGCAGCATATCCGATCCTGGCAATGCGAGTCAAGACCAGAACGCGCGCTTGACTTGCACGCAGTCGCCCGACTGCTTCGCCCTACATCTGCTCACGCCTATCGAAATCACTAGGCGGTCTCTCTTGATGGCCTCTCGCAACAACTACTTCCTGATCGCCTGTCTCATTCGTTGTCGCCTGGCAAATTCGCATTCCCAACTCATGGTTTGTTCAGGTTGACCGCGAACTATCTTCTCTCCGTGGAATGCTCGGAGGGTGAGTTGCTGCGGCACGCCAAAGGAGGAAGGGAAAGAAGCGAAGAGGAGGGCAGATAAGAGGAGGAAGATGGGGGGAGAGGGGACAGGATTGGGTATGGGGTGGAGAGGGAGAGGGGAGTGAGGAGGAGGGGCAGCTCAGATATCAGTGATGACTGAAGTGGCACAATGTGGCGCGCACGCCATTCGCCTCTTGCAGTCGAGGTTGGCGTCGCACTTCTCGTGGTCACATCGCGGAATGTCAGATCGCTTTGCTTGAACATGTTCGCGCCGCACGTGAGTTGCACTAGGCGAGTGCGGGACCCGGCTACCAATGACTCGGTCACTCACTAGCTCGCCATGGCGCCCCCACAGACCTTCCCATGCCTGAAATGGTTCGGTACTTCCCGTCAGTATGTATTTGTCTGCGCGCGCGCGTTGATGTTGAACACCCTGTCTGTTAGGTAGATCCACACGTGGAACTTACTGCACACGAAGGCCATCATCGCGCCGAAAAGCGCCAGGATCATGTAGCAGCTCAGTCACACCCGACTTGATAACTTGCATTCCCACGGAACACACCGCAACCAAGAAACGGGCCCGCTCGATGTTGCACTCTGAAAGGGCAAGCGTCACCCAGCCACTCTTGGAAGTCACTATGTAGTTGCCTGCCACTCAGCGCCGCGGGCCGAAACATCAGTTCGCAGCGTGCGCCTTGTCACAGCCTGAGTCGAGGTAGAGGCACGAGCGGTCGATTCCCCCGGTCCTCTTTCTGGCTGGACTAGTTTCTGCCTCTGCCGACGGGAGTAGCAGGGCAAAGCGTCCCGAACATCATCAGCCAATGCACATGCCTGCCACAATCCCACGCACTTTGACCAGGAGCATGGCCGCCATGGAGCACGAGGCACTAATTGGCCTTCCCCAGAACGGAGCACGGCCATGCACGCGCCAGTTCGTATGCCGCAGTCGGTGTTTCTGCCGCCCTCACCAAAAGGCAAGCCAGCCGTCACCCCCCCATGACTGGCTCCGCACCACGGCAACCAGCTACTGGCGGCTTCGCCCTCGCGCGCACGGCCAACATGCTGGCACCCGTATTAAAGATAGCTCGCGTCGGCTATACCGATGTCCTCCCCACGGGTCTCGGGGGCTTCCATACTCGCAACCAAGACCAATGTATCATTATGACCCTTGCTTCCATCGATGCCGTCAGCCTCGATGCAATCCTTGCCCGCAGGGAATTCTGCAAACAGGAGCCTCAGATCCACGGGGCGCCCTCGACCGCAATGGACTGGTGTGACCTGATCCTCTGCTGCGGCCAGGCCGTCCTGGCCGTGGCGAGCGCTGGGCCCGCCAAACAGCGGCTCTCCACAGTGCGTTTACAAAAGATCGCCTCGCTCGCCAGTGCCGATGTGCGCGCGCTCCTGAAGATCGCTACTTGGATTCCGCTGAAAATCAGCCCTCGCGACGTCGCGCACGCAAACATCGTCGATGCCACCAGCCAAATCGATGTCAGTGCATGCACTGGCCTCGCCCCCGTTCGACGCGGCCTTGTCGCGGCGCGCTCATGGCTGGGCCGACGCACTTCCATGTATCACGCCGAGGCTTCGCGCACAGGCCAAGCGACGACTTGTAGCCAACTCCCTTTCCGAGATATCTGACCTGTCAAGTCCCGATCGATCATGTGAGCCACGATGAGCCTACCTTCGCCTCCTCCGCAGCAGTCAACGGCCCGAGGCCGTCACTCTCCACATGGAGCGTCTCAATCCGAGCCCGCAGCAGTTAGAAACTATCGAAGCCGAACTCGGCAAGCCTGTTCCCACACCGCGAGAGAGGATCCTGCGGGGAGATCGCATGGAGTTCGCACCTCCCTGCACCACTGTATATGGGCTAGGCCGGCTCGCCGCACTATAGAATCAGCTTCTCTGGCAAGTCCTCCAGGAGACTCTGTGAGTTGCGGATGCGTCGTGGGAGTTGTGCGTTGTGGGTGCTGTGTGTTGTGCTGGACAGGCGGAAAGAGAAGCGCACGGTGCGCATGCCGAAGATGTACTGGGTGGGCGGAGGGGAGAGGCACGAGGTAGGTGCGCGGGTGTTGTGCGTGTTGTGCGCTCTTGCGCTGTGCTGTGCGTTGCGCGTTGTGCGTTGCGTTGCTTAGTATGTGCGATGTGTGCGTGTGTGTGCGTGTTCTTGTCATTTGATGTTTGCTGTGTGCCCTGCGTGATGTGTTGCGTTATCTGCCCTATGTGTTGTGTGACGTGATGTGTGCGATGTGTGTTATGTGATGACGGTTAGGGACCGTCTGAGATGTCCCCCGCGATGTCGTATGAGTTCGTCGCAGCACAGCTCCTCCAACAAACCATGAATCGAGGATGTCCACAGCGAAACGCCGACTTGTATGGGAAAGAGCGCCGTAACACAACTCATCAAACGACTGATGTGTTGAGGACGTATCGAGCGACACGCGTATTGTTGTGGGAATGCGCGCCGTAGCACAGCTGATGCAACATCTCATTCTTCGAGGGGGCCTCAAGCGAAACCCCTGCCTATCTACAAGCCGGTGATGAGAACATCTCATTGGATTGATGATGTCTCGAGCGAAACGCCCCAAAAATGAAGCCTGACCAGACAAGAACGGGAAGCGTCGCTGTAATAAATTGAGCTCGTAAAGATTATCTGTAGTCCTGGTCTGCCGTGCTCCCGTAGTCTGCCGTGCTGGTCTGCAATGCTGCTGTGGTCTGCCGTGGTGGACTGCCGTATTGCTGTGATGGCAGCCGTGATCCTGTAGTCTGCCGTGCTGGCTTGCCGTTCTGATGTGGTCTCCTGTGCTGATCTGCCATGTTGCCGTGGTCTGCGGTGTTGCTGTGGTCTCCCGTGCTGGCCTGCCGTGCCGCGTGATGCGTTGCATGCATGCGTTCGGTGTGTGCTGTGATCTGTGCTGCTGTGCTAGCTGTATGCTGCAGGGCGCGTAACGTGCGGGCGTGTCGTGCGTGTTGTGCGCCGTGGGTTGTGAGTGTTGTGAGGGCTGTGCCGTACTGGGCGGGCGGGGGGGTGGAAAGGGCGTACAGTGCAGGTGCCAAACGTGTGCCGGGCGGGCAGGGGGCGCAAGCACACATTGTGTGCGCACGCGTTGTGCGTCTTGTGTGCGCTGTGCGCCTTGGGGCGGCTGCCCTGTGTGCTGTGTGCGTGTGCTGTGTGTGTGTGTGTTGTGCGTTGTGCTTTGCGCGCTGCCTGGTGTGTGTGTGTGCGTGGTGTGTGTGTGTGTGTGCGTCTGCCATTCGGTGTGTGCTGTGCAGCCTGCGTGGTGTGCTGTGGTGTGTCCTCTGTGCTGTGTGAGGTGTGCAACGTGTGGTATGTGCTTACGTATCGAGGCCCGTCATGACTGTTCCATGCGATGGCATCATGCCTTAAGTAGCACAGCTGATCCAACAAGCAATGTGACGATGATGCCTCCAGCGAAACGCCTACCTTGTATTGGAACTAGCGTCATAATACGGTTTATTCAACATCACATGCTTTGAAGACGTCTGGAGCAACGTGCTTACTTGTACGGAGCCGTCGAACAGCTCGCCCAGCGTGTCATTATCCGAAGATGCCTCGAGTAAGACGCTGCGTGCTATGAGACATGTTGGGAGCATCTCATGTGATTGAGACCGTCTCGTTCGAAGCACCTACATCCAGCCCGTATCATAGGGACGTGCGGTAAGGATGCAAGGGCCGTGGAGGCCCATGTTAACGTGTTTCGTGTCAGGCTGGCCAGCGAAAGTCGCTGAGGATGGGCCGAAGGGGCAAGGACGCAAGGGCGCCCTTGGGAAAGCTGCCCATCCTTACCCTGCGGGTCGACTGCACTCACACTACGCAGCTTGCCCCCCCCCCCTCCCAGGGCTCCCTGGGCGGCCCGGCGCCTCCATGCTGGCCCTGAAGAGCTGCCACGAGGCGTCTCTGAGACGGCCCGGGTGGGCCCGCGGAGAGCCCCAGCAAAGCACGGAGACGCGAGGCGCCACTCCTCTTTCACAGTCCGGGAGGAGCCCTGTGGCAAGAGAAGGAGAGGCGACGACGACGAAGAGACGACACGGCAGCGGCGCGCGGAGGGGGAACGGCAGGGGAGGGGGGGCAAGCTCAGGGCGCCCGCGCCTGGCGAGGGGGATCACATTGTTGCGGCCTTCCAGGCGGTGCTCTCGAGGCGTCGCCACGGAGAGGGTGCTGAGCCGGCGCGGTGGTGGGACTTGCCGCAGGCAGCTGGATGCGTCGAGCTCAAGCTGCTACAGCTCGGGGCGAGGAATGGGGAGGGAGCGGGGAAGGGAGAGGAGGCGGAGGAAGAAGTACAGGGGGGGGGGGAGGGAGAGCGGGGGGGCGGGGCGGGGAGGCGAGGTCGAAGCGCGAGGAGGGGAAAGATGAGGAGGGGAGCTGGGAGGGGAAGCAACGGAAAGGGAGAGGGAGGGGAGAGGGAGGGCGAGAGCGAGGGCGAGGGCGAGCGCAAGGGCGCGGCGAGCAACCTCGCAAGGGGACGCGCTCGCGAGCTTCTGGTCGAGGGTGGCCTGCTCGAGCCACGCGGCCATCGCCGGGGGAGCCACGCGCGGCGCCGCGGGCGTCCCCGGCCGGGCGCCCGGCGGGCCCCGCTGAGGCGCAGCCGGCGCGAGCCAGGACCTTCCTGGCTGTGTGCGGGAGGCCGCTCCGGGAGCGGGGACTGCCCGGGTGATTAGAGTCGGGGCGTTGACCTAAGGAACCCTAAATCAGGAACGAGGTCCCTTTTTCTCATAAGTCAGACTTCGATTCCCCATGGGCAACCTCAGGAAAACCCAAGGCAAACTGTGAAGCAAGCGAGGAACACCGAGCCCCTCCCCAACGAAAAGGGTTCCTTCTTCAGCGCCCCGACTGTAGAGGCCGCTCCCATCGTACTTAAGGACCACACCCCAGAAATAATTTCCGGCAGCCGGGAAAGCGTCGCAAGAATGTCGAAGCAGTGTCGAAACAGTGTCGAAACAGTGTCGAGACAGTGTCGGACGAGGGTCTCCCAGGGCCCGACACGTGCAAAACCATTGAGTTTTTGGGTACTTTGCTGGTGCTCGAAGTTATTTCTGGTGATCCAGGCTAAAATAGGTTGGAACATCATGAGAGTAGAGGCCTCCTAGATGGGCTCGGAGTAGATGTGGTCGGAGGACCGCGCCGCATCGGCGATGCATCGGCGATGCACTGGCAACGTCGGCGATGCACTGGCGACGTCGGCGTGGAGAAAGTCGGGCTTCACATCGAGCCGCATCGCCGATGCACCGGCGATGCGGCGCGATCCTCCGACCCCATCTACTCCGACCGCATCTGAGAGGCCTTGAGCGATACAATCGGCACCACTTCTGGGCGTTGAGGGTCCCAAAGCTATGTGGTGACGGACCGCGCCGTGACCTCCAAATCCCACAAGACCTCACCGCGCGGTCCGTCACCGCACGGTCTTGGGACCTCGGAGGCCCCGGGTCGCCCGAGACGTCCTCGAAGAACGACCCGCGTCGAGAAACCGCGCGGTGACCTCGAATCCCCACCGACTCCCCTCGCGGTGTGTTCACCACACCGTTTCTGTTCTGGTCCCCGAGGGTGGCGCCGCCGAGTGCCACCGGCGGGCGCTCCGCCGGGAGCGGCCACACCAGCGGGCATCTGCACGGGGGGCCAGCAAGGTGGGTGGCGGGGGGCCCCGCGTGAGCACCGATCGGACGAGCCCGAAGGGGCAGTCCGTCGGTGCGGGGCGCCACGTCGGGGCAGCACCCCCCCGCCCGCTTGCCCCGAGATAGGACCATGCAATGCGCAGTCCAAGAGCGTAGAGCCCTGACCTTCCTCCTGCATCCTCCTCCGTCATCTGCCTCTCCCTCCTCCTCCTCCTCCTCCTCCTCCTCCTCCTCCTCCTCCTCCTCCTCCTCCTCCTCCTCCTCTTCCTCGTCCTCTTCATCTTCCTCTCCCTCTGTCTCCTCTTCCTACTCCTCCTCCTGCTCCTCCTCCTCCTCCAGTTCATCCCTCTCATTCGGAGTATCATCATCATCATCATAATCATCATCATCATCATCATCATCATCACCACCATCATCATCATCATCCTCATCATCATCCTCATCCTCATCCTCATCCTCATCATCATCATCATCATCAGCATCAGCATCATCATCATCATCATCATCATCATCATCATCATCATCATCATCATCATTATCAGCATCATCAGCAGCAGCACCATCATCAGCATCACCACAACAACCATCATCATCATGACCACCCTCCTCCTCCTCCTCCTCCTCCTCATCATCATCATCATAATCATCATCCTCGTCATCATCAGCATCATCAGCATGATCATGAGCAGCAGCAGCATCATCATCACCATCACCAGCATCACCGCCACCATCACCATCACCATCACCACCACCACCATCATCATCAGCAGCATCACCATCAACATCATCATCATTATCGTCATCATCACATTCAGCACCACCACCATCATCATCACCGCCATCATCACCATCATCACCATCACCACCATCACCTTCATCATGATCAACAACGACATGATCACCATCGTCATCACCATCATCATCAGCAGCAGCATCATCAGCAGCATCAGCATCGTCACCATCATCATCACCATCGCCATCGTCGTCGCCATCATCATCAGCAGCACCACCGCCACCATGACCAACATCACCATCATCATCATTATCATCACCAGCATTATCATCATCACTCGTGTTTCTAAATTCCGCCCTCGTCCCTCTTCACCACCCACAAGTCACTTTCCGTCCCTCCTCATCCTCCTCTTTAGTTTCTCATGTTCCTCCTTCTTCCCATCCTCCTCATTTTCCTACCCTGAGCCTGTGGTCCCTGGTGAGCAAATGCGGAAATGGGAGAAAGGGGAAGCGGGGCGACGAGAATTATCCCGGCGAAAGACCCAACCATATGCAGTTGTGAGCACCGTCGTTGCGGGTATCGCCTTCGGAGGATCTCCCCACAGGGCCGTGAAGCACGCAAAGGGTGTGCCGAAATGGGGCGGGGCCGCCATGTGGGCGCTGCCACAGGGGCTTCAGGTGGAACCAGCTATGAGGCCGCAAACTGTACGAAGGCTGCGCCGCAGTGGGGCGGGGTCGCCGCGCGGGCGCCGCCACTGGGGCCTCGGGTGAGCTCCTCGTGGGGCCACGACGCACGGCCCGCGGGCCCTGGCGTTTCGGCGTCGGTGGAGCTCCCAAGGGGGCCGCGAGGCGCGCGAGGGGAGGGTGACGATGACGACGATGACGATGACGACGCTGGTGGTGATGATGCGCAAGGTCGAAACAAGAGCGGGTGGAGGGAGGAGGAGGAGAAGGAGGAGGAGGAGGAGGAGGGAGAAAGAGGAGGCGGAGGAGGGCAAGAAGTTGCGAGCATCGCGACGCAGATGATATGAGGGAGGGGGCCAGCAAAACGACTGCGGCGTGGGCGAGGGTAAAAACTGACATGGGCGAGAGAGGAATCCCGCATCCCCCTGTTTCAGTTGCGCGTTGCGCCCCTGCCCGCCTGTCACGCGGTGGCCCGAGCCCCCAGCGCGGCCGTTTTGCCTCCACTTTCTTCCCGCATCTGTCTCCCCGCGTTGTCCACGCGCCCCGACGGCCACGGCTACGGTCAGAGCGTCAAGCAGAGTCCCCGCGACGCGTCGCCCGTCGCCCGGCAGGGGTCCCGGCGACGCGCGCGGGTCGTCCGCGGCACGGACGGAGCCCTCCTAAAAGACGGGTGGCTGACATCGGGCGAGGCGCTTGGGAGAGAGCGCGGGTGTTGGGCAGCACCTGGAGGCAGAGTGCAAGGGAGTCCCCGCGACGCGCGCTGGTCGCCGAGAGGGTTCCAACGACGCGCGCGGGTCGTCCGCGGCGCGAGGCCAAACCACCGGACAGTCGAAGGCAGGCGTGGCTCGGGCGGGCCGCTCAAGTCAGGCCTCGCGGACTCGCGGAAAAACTCGGTGAAGCCCAGCTCTTTGGCGAAAGCCGCCGCTTCCCTCCTGCAGCGCTTCGTGCGCGTCGCACACTGCTCCAGCTGCTTCAACGAGCCCTCCGAGATCTCCGTCTGGGGTCACGAAGCGCTGTACTGGGTGGAGCGGACACTATGCTGGGTCCTCGCTTTGAAGAGACAGCGCCCCGCGTTCCTGCCTCCTTCCTCCTCCCCCTCCGCATCCTCCCATCATCACCATGCTCATCCTCATCATCATCCTCATCCTCAGAATCCCTCCTCCTCCTGCTCCTCCTCCTCCTCCTCCTCCTCATCATCATCATCATCATCACCATCAGCATCATCATCAACAACATCAGCATCATCATCAGCACCATCAGCACCATCAGCATCATCATCAGCAGCAGCATCATCGTACTCATCATCATCAGCTTTGCCATCAGCAGCATCACCACCAGCATCAGCATCAGCATCAGCATCAGCATCAGCATCAGCATCAGCATCAGCATCATCATCAGCATCAGCATCATCATCATCATCATCATCACCACCGTCATCGTCATCGTCATCGCCATCATCATCGTCATCGTCATGATCAGCATGATCATCATCATCATCCTCAACAGAAGCATCATCAGCAGCAGCATCATCAGCATCATCATCATCGGCGTCATCGTCATAAGCATCAACATAGTCATCATCAGCATCATCCTCATAATCACCAGCAAGCCGCAGCAGCATCATCATCATCATCATCGTCATCGTCATCATCAACAGCAGCAGCAACAACATCATCATCATCATCATCATCAGCAGCATCGTCATCATCAGCATCCACACCATGACCGTCATCATCATCGTCACCGTCATCATCATCGTCACCATCACCATCATCATCGTCAACCGCCATCATGGCCATATCATCCACATCATGGCCGTCATCGTCCGTCATCATGGACCTTGCCCTGAGGACTTCGGTGGAGCTCCCTATGGAGCCACGAATCGCGTAAGGGCTGTGCCCTAACGGGAGGGAGAGGCGCATGCGGGCACCGCCACTAGGGCCTCCGGTGGAGCTCCCTACGGGGCCACGAAGCGCTGTATTGTGTGAGGAGACGTGCATGCGGCCTGAGACCACTGGGCCCTTCGGTGGAGCTCCCTATGGGGCCATGAAACTTTGTACTGAATGGGGGAGACGCGTGCGAACACAGTTGCGCCTTCGGTGGCGCTCCCTGCAGGGCCACGAACACTGTACTGGGTGGAGAAGAAGCACCCGATCCCTGCGAACACCGCCACTGGGGCCTTCGGTGGAGCTCCCTATGGGGCCACGAAACGCTGTTTCGGGCGGGGGAGACGCACGCGAACGCCGCCACTGCAGCCTTCGGTGGAGCTCCCTATGGGGCCGCGTAGCGCTGTACTGAGCGGGGAGGACGCATGCGAACACCAGCACTGGGGCCTTCGGTGGAGCTCCCTTTGGGGCCACGTAAAGCTGTACTGGGTGGGTGAGACGCATGCGAACAGCGCCGTTGCGGCCTTCGGTGGAGTTCCCTGTGGGGCAATGCAGCGCTGTACTGAGCAGAGGAAACGCGTGTGAACACCACACTGGGTGGGCGGGACACATGCGACCACCGTCCCTGGAGCAGCCGGTGACGGTCCCCATGCCACGAAGCGCTGTACTGAGTGAAGGAGACGCATGCGAACACCCCGCCTGAGACCTTCGGTGGAGCTCCGTATGGGGCCACTGAGCGCTGTATCGGTCGCGGGAAACGCATGCGAACACCGCCGTTCGGGACTTCGGTGGAGCTACCTATGGGGCCACGGAGCGCTGCATTGGGCGGGGGAGACGCACGCGAACGCCGCCGGTGCAGCCTTCGGTGGAGCTCCCTTTGGGGCCACGAACAGCTGTACTGGGTGGAGGAGATGCATGCGAACAGCGCCACAGAGGTCTTCGGTGGTTCCCTGTGGGCCCACGACATGCTGTAGTGGGTGGGGGAGACGCATGCGAACAACGCCACCGAGGCCTTCGGCGGAGCTGCCTACGGGGCCACGAAACGCTGCACTGAGCGGGGGAGGCGCATGCGAACACCGCCGCCCGGGCCTTCGGTGGAGCTCCTCCTACGGGGCCACGAGACGCGGTCCTGGGTGGGGGAGAGGATGCGCGCAACGCCACTGGGACCATCGGTGGAGCCCCCCTTTTGGGGCCACGAAACATTGTCCTGGGTGGGGAGACGCTTGCGAACACCGCCACTGGGGCCCTCGGTGGAGCTTCCAAGCTCCCCATGGCGGGGGGGCGCGAAACAAGTACGACGACGATGAGGACTGCGACGACGAGTATGGGCACGACGATGATGATCATGATGATGCTAAGGAGGAGGAGGAGGAGGAGGATAATTATGATGATGATGTTGATGATGATAGGATGTTAATGGTGATGATAGTGGTGATGATGATGATGTTGATGATCGTGATGTTGATGATGATGACGATGATGATGATGAGGAAGATATGGATGAGAACGATGATGATGACAATCATACTGATGGTTATGATGATGGTGCTGATGATGAGGGTGATGATGATGGTGGTGAAGATGGTGATGATCATGGTGTTGATGATGACGATGATGTCGAGGCTGCTGATGCTGAAGATGATGATGAAGTTGGCGGTGATGATGCTGATGATGGTGACGATGACGGGGAGGATGCCGATGATGCCGACGATGATTGTGGTGATGGCGATGATGATCGTGTTTGCGAATGATGATGATGATGATGATGATGATGATGATGATGATGATGATGATGATGATGATGATGATGATGATGATGATGATGGTGGTGGTGGTAGTGATGATGATGCTGCTGATGATGCTGCTGATGATGATAAGGGTGATGCTGCTGATGATGATGCTGATGATGATGACGATGCTGGTCATGGGAGGACGGGGAGGGCAGCGGGAGGGAAGGAGACGCGGGGCGCTCTTTTCAAAACGAGGACCCATCACCACAATATGATTGGGGAAAACACGAGACACCCGCACGCTGGGGCAAGCCAGTGACCCAAGCGACGGGAAGCTCAGTAACTGCCAGCATGTCCACGCAAGCCACCATGGCAGCCGGATGCGCTCACTGTCACATCGCTGCGGGATGTTGTGATGTGCGAAAACTTCAGGTGGAGAGGGAGGAGGAGGAGGAGGAGGAGGAGGAGGAGGACAAGGACGAGGGCCAGGACGAGGGTCCCAGGCGCTCACCAGATAAAGCCGCAGCGAAAAACAAGGAGAGGGAGAACGTTGGCCAGCAGGGAATGGCGGACAAGAGCAGGAAGGCTGTCCGAAAATCGAAATCGGCACTCAAACAAAACACCATATCCCCGAACAACGTTTTTTAGCCAAGGTGGCTCCTAAGAGTGTTCGCGTGTCCTCCTGATCCTGATCCGCCTGCGCCTTCAGCGTCGTCGTCGGGATTTTTGGTTATCGCAGTCGACGTCCTCTTCCGCATATATGTCATATCCCTTTCGCCATCGCCCTCACACCCCCCCCTCCACTGCACCTGGTCGTCCTCCTCCTCCTCCTCCT
>CAUYUJ010008491.1:94824-117324 GCA_963575745.1 Prorocentrum cordatum
ACGGAAGCGTGCCCGCGCCTCGGCGGCGACTAGTGACTATAGCTCCTCCGTCGGGCCAGGGGAGCCCAGACCCCCCCCATAGCAAAACTCGACCACAGAAGCGTACTCGAATGGTTCGCTTGGGTCTGACCCGTCCTCCCTCCTCCTTCATCCCTCTCGGATAGGGGGCCACATGCGAACCCTGCCCCTACCCCCCACGATTTCTGAGGGGGAGGGTGGAGTTCACTCCGTTCGGGAGCTCTCGAGCGGAGTGAACCCCACCCTGCCCCTCGGAAATCGTGGGGGGTAGGGGTAGGGTTCGCATGTGGCCCCCTCTCGGAGCCCAAAATTACGACGATGTCTCCGGCGAAGCGTGCCAGACCACGTCGCGCGCAGCATCTCGGGGCCTGGGATTGCGAGGACGACTCGGGCGAAGCGGGCCAGAGCACCTCGCGCACGTCTTCTCAGAGCCCAGAGTTACGAGGACGTCCCAAGCGAAAGGCGCGAGACCACGTCTCGCGCGGCATCTCGGAGCTCAGAGTTGCGAGGGTGTTGCAGGCGAAACGCGCCGGACCACCTCGCGCGCAGCATCTCGGAAACGAGAGTTGTGAGGATGTCTCGGGCAAAACGGGCCAAACTACATTTTGTCAGAGCCCAATATTGCGAGAATGTCTCAGGCGAAACGCGCGCTCGGCATCGTGGAGCTCGGAGTTGCGAGGATGTCTCAGGCAAAACGCGCCGGACCACCTCGCGCGTGGCATCTCGGAGCCCAGAGTTGCAACGATGTCGCAAGCGAAACGGGCTGGACCACCTAAAAGCACCCAAATTGCGAGATGTTAAGCGAACCGCGCAGGACAACCTCTCGCGCGGCATCTGGGAGCTCAGAGTTGCGATGATGTCTCGGGCGGCACCCAAGAGGGACCCAGGCCTTTCCCACAGCACAGTTCGACAACAGAAATGGAATCAAAGGGTTCGTTTGGGTCTGACCTGTCTGACTGTGATTGTCAAGCATATGACTTGATTGCACCCACTGGCTCCGATTTGCTTCGACCAGAAGTCCGGCACCGAGACCCACAACTGTGTGCGGCGCCGTGGATCGTTTGGGTCTGACCCATCCTCCCTCCTCTTCTCCCTCTCGGAGCCAAGAGCTTCGAGGATGTCGCAAGCCACACGGGCCAGACCACCTCGCGAGCAGCATCTAGCCCTCGAAAGTGGCGGCATTTCTTAATTCGCAGCCCACCAGAGATGGCGAGGTCTAATCTGAATCTGCGCCTGGTACCCACTAATGCTCCCGCCCGAGCAGCCCTCGAAAGTGTCAACATTTTCGCAGTTCCCGGCGAGCCCCCGGGTAGGGCGGCGAGGCAGGAGGTAAAAGGCGAGGAAGAAAGGAAGAGGGAAGCAGAGGGAGGCGGGAGAAGGGGAGGAGTTGCGACCGCAGTGTTGCCCCCCCAGCAGCCTCGAAACTGGCGACGGTTTCGCATTTCGCACCCAACCAGGGATGGCGAGATTAAATTTGAATCTACGCCAGGTATCCACTATGCTGGTCCCCCCAGCAGCACTCGAAAGCGGCGACGACTTCACAATTCGCAATCCCCTGTGGATGGTGAGGTCTAATCTGAATCTGCGCCTGGTACCCACTATGCTAGCCCCCCAGCAGCCCTCGAAGGCGGCGACAGGTTCGCAGTTCGAAGCCCCCAACGACGGCGAGGTCGCATCTGATCTGAATAAGACGTCACTCCGCGGGACCCCCCAGCAGCCCTCGAAGACAGCGACAGTTTCGCAGATCGCCGCCCCCCAGGGATGGCGAGGAGGCAGGGTAGCATGCCGGTAGGAGGCACGCCAGAAGGCAGGTCAGAGACCAGGTAGCAGGCAGGTAGGGGGGCGGAGAGGAAAAGGGAGGCGGGAGGAGGAGGTGTGCAACCGCAGTGCTCGATTCAGAGCGACAACCCAACGCAGGAGAGTTGGGAAAAAGAGTACGAGAGGGTGAAGTCCGCTGCCCTTCAAGTGGGCTATCCCGACAGCGCGCAGCGAGGCCAAGGCGAGGAGAAGTCGGAGCGACCTCAAGAAAGTCCAAAATCCTGACTGACCACTCTACGGCGATGTCTGACAACTGTGCCTCCAGAAGGGAGGTCAACGGACTGCCAAGCGGCCCTGGCGATCGAACGAGCGAACGACGGGGGAACGAACCCGCTGAGAAGGACGAGGAGAAGGACGAGGAGGGCGGAGTACGAGGAGGAGAAGGAGAAGGACGAGGAGGAGCAGCAGAACGAGGCGCAGGAGACTCTCTTGGAGGGTCAGGGGCCTCTTGGCGCTCCGCGAGCGCCGCGCCGCGGAGGCCCTGACGCTCACGCGCCCGCGGCGGGGAGGGCGCCGTGGGACACCAGGAGCGCCGCCACCTCGTCGAGGCCGCGCCGCTGCGAGATCTCGAGCGGCGACTCGTGCCTCAGCGTCGTGTTCTTGGAGTGCCTGGAGGGCTTCATGCGCGGAGGCGCGGCGGCGGCCTTGGCCTGCAGCAGCAGCTCCAGCGCCCCCACCCGGTTGTTGAGCGCGGCCCAGTGCACCGGCGTCCGGTGCCACCGGTCCCGCCAGTCCAGCGGCCCGCCGTATACGCGGGCCCCCTGCGTGGTGATGCCCTCGTCGCCGGCCCAGCGCTCCAGCAGCAGAGGCAGCGTGCCGGTGTTCCCGCTGCGGGCCGCGAAGTGCAGCACCGTCTGCACGTTGATGTCCTTCGCGGCCAGCGGGGCCCGAGCGTCCAGCAGCAGCCGCACGGCCTCGGGCGGCCCCCGGCCCGCCGCGAGGTGGAGGGCCATCGCGCCGTGGGCCTCCGTGGCGGTGGCGGAGGCGCGCAGCCGCAGCAGCGCCGCCACGGCGCAGGCGCTGCCGCCCGCCGCGGCGCTGTGCAGCGGGGCGGCCGGCCGCTCGCCCTCCTTGCCGACACGCCGCAGGGCCCGCTGGGCCCCGGTCGCCATCTTGTGCCGCCGCAGGGGGCAGTCGCCGTCGGGCGGCACCTGCTTCTGGCCGACGAGGAACTCGATCAGCGGGACGGCGCCCGAGGCGGCAGCGCGGTGGAGGAGCGCCACCGCGTCCGAGCGCCCGCGGCTGCCGCCCGCGCTGGCGCCGCCTGCCCCGCCGCAGCCGCCGCCTGCAAGTGCGGCGCCGTCGCCGGGCAGCTCCGCCAGCAGGCCCTCGTCCGCCAGGCCTACCCGGCCCTCGCGTGCGCCCAGCTCGCCGCCATCGGCGTCGCTGGCCGTGGCAGCCTCGCCGTCCGCGGGGTCGACGGGGCACCCCACGCAGAAGCCGTGCTGCCGGAGGTGCAGCGCGTAGTCTTCCAGCACGGGGCGGCGCAGCAGCTCCTGCGGCGCCAGCGGCCCCTCGATCTCTCCGAGGTCGTCCTCCAGATCGGCCTCCAGCGAGCCAGCCTCGCGGCCGCTGCGGGCATGAGCAGCCACGAGTCGCCGGCACACACGCAACGCGACGATGGAGTGGCCGCCGAGCTCGTGGAAGGAGGCGGCGCGGTGCAGATTCCGCAGGGGCATGGCCAATTCTATGGCCCACGCCTCTGCGACTGCGGCCTCCACGCCCACGAGCGGTTTCTCGCCGCCCCCCTGCGCCGCTGCACTGAGCTCACCTTCGGTGACAGTCAGCAGAGCGGGCAGCTCCCCGCGGGCAATCTTGCCAGATCCCGTCAGCGGCAGCTCGCTGTGCAGCTCATAGCGCTGTGGCCGCATGGGCACCGGCATCTCTGCTTCAGCGAGCCACTGCAGGGTGGCGACCAGTGCCCCGCGCGCGGTTGCGTGGTCCAGGCCAGCCGACGGCACGCAGAATGCGACCAGGCATCCGTCGAGACAGATACAAGCCACGGCGGTGAGCAGCGGACCTGCAGCACGGCACAGCCAGTGCTCGACTTCTGTCAGCTCGATGCGGTGGCCTCGGACCTTCACCTGGTGGTCCCGCCGGCCCAGCAGCACGAGCCTGCCCCCGCCCGCAACGTCCCCCTCGAAGCGGGCGAGGTCCCCGGTCAGGTAGGCGGCCCCGAGGCGGGGGTGCCGCACGAAGCGCTGTGCGGTCAGCGATGGTCTGCGCGCGTAGCCTGTGCCAACCTGCGCCCCAGCCACCAGCAGCTCGCCGGCCTGCCCAGCCGCGGCCTCTGCCAACGCCTCCGCCCCTGGCGCCTGGCCATCTGCGTCCTCGCCGACATCGGGGCCCACCACCACGCCCACCACGTTCCCCGGCAGCGGGTCGCCGATGAGCGCCGGGGGGTCGCCTGGACGCACCGCGTGGGCCGTGTTGTAGACGCAACACTCGGTGACCCCGTACGTGTTCCACAGCCGCAGCGCCGGCCCCGAGGCCCACACGGAAGCCAGGGCCGGCGGCGTGGGTTCGCCGCCCAGCGCCACGTGCTGGAGGTGCGGCAGCGAGCTGGGCTGGCCGTGGCGCGTGCCCGCCAGTGTCGCAAAGAGCGACGGTGTGCAGCAGAGATGCGTCGTTGTTGTCGCAGACAGGATATGGCCGAGGTGGGAGAACAGCACGGCGCGCTGCGCGTAGACTGAGCAGCCTCCTGCGATCCAGGTGGCCAAGAAATCGCCCAGGGATGGGTCGAAAGTGTGAGCAGACGCAATGAAGCACACTGCGTTCTCCCCCACCTCGTAGGTGGCGTTGCGGGCGGCGCAGTAGCTCGCGAGCGCAGCGGGCGCCACCACGCAGCCCTTGGGCCGCCCTGTCGACCCAGAGGTGAAGAACACGTGCGACGCCTGCCACAGGCCTTCGGCCGACTCCTCGGCCTCCTCCTCCTCGCCCGCGCTGCGAGCAGATCTGCACCCGACCTGGAGCCCTGCGGCCGCCGCGGCGGTGGGCGGACCCGCGGGGGGCGACGCGTCCACGACCTCTGCGGCGAGCAGCACCCGCAGCGTGCCCCCGGCGCGGTCCTCGCCGCGCGCCGACGCGGCGGCCCGCATGGCCGACGCGGCGGCGTCGTCCTTGGCCACCACGAGCTCCAGGCCGGCGTCCTCGAGCACGCAGGCCAGTCGGCCGGCCGGGTCCTTGGCGTCCAGGGGCACGATGGTGCACCTCGCGAGGAGCACGGCCAGCTCCAGCAGCGGCAGGCTCGGCCCCTCGTCCACCGCGACGCCCACACCCCGCCACACAGCTCCAGCACAGGCACCGCCGGGTCTGAGTTGCAGCAGCTTCTGGGCCGCACAGCGCGCACGGGCCAATGCCTCTCCGAAGGACCACCGCACGGCCTGCCACCCATCGGGCGCGGCAGCCTTGCTGTCTGCGGCCCTGGCAGCGTCGCCCCTGGGCAAGCAGGCAGAGCCACGCTCGAGCCACGTCAGGGCGACACCGTCCGCGTCCCGCAAGCGCGCAGCATCCAGCAGCGATGCCAGCAGGAGCGGTGGTGGCGCCATGGTCCCCGCAGCCATGGCCGCCGAGATCGAGCTCCGGGGCCCGGCTCGAGCCACGATGGCTACGGAGGTTCAGGGCGGGACCAGAACCTCTGAAGCACGACGGGGCCGCCATGTGTGTTCTGGGACGCTCTAGCCCTCAACTTCTCGCGTTTGGTTGCTCTGAGCTCCGGAGCATGAACAAAGAATGTCGAGCGCAAGCCTTCCGTAAAAACGAGCGGGCACCCAGAACAAAGCAAGCTGTGAAAACATATTGCCAGTTGGGCGGTGCACGGTACCTGTGTGAGAACGAAGAGAATGACGGGAGGAGGAGGGGGAGGAGGAGGAGGAGGCGGATGCGGAGGAGGACGTAGGAGGAGGACGAGGACGAGGAGGGGCAGTGGCAGGACGAGGAGGGGGAGAAGAGGAGGAGTGGCTGACAGCGGCAGGCCGCGGGCGCAGCACTGCCGACGCGCCCGACGCCGAGCGCTCTGCGGCAGCCGAGGCCGCGAGCTGCTCCGTGCCTCCGCGGCCCGCACCGCGCGGGGCGGCAGCCCCGCGGCGGCCCCAGCGTGCAGGACCCACGCGGCGCGCCGCGCCTGCGGGCCAACCCCCGCGGGCCGCGCGCGCTGGCGGGGCCGGCCGCGCGCGCGGCGGCCGCGCGCCCGCAGGCACGGCGGCGCCCGGCAGCGCGGCCAAGGGCGCGAGGCTCGGCGGGCGGCGCGGGCGGGGGACTGGGCCTCGGCGCCGCTCGGCGGCGAAACGGGAACGCAGGATGGCGCAGGAACGCGGGGGGGGCCTCCAGGGGAGCCTCTGGAGGACAGGAGGCGCCCGTCAGCCTTCTTGGGGCATCCGTCGAGGAAACGAGCTGGGACTGGGCAAGTCGTATCGCCGCAGACATGGGGATCGAGGCCTCTGCCCACTGGAGCGGCGAACCCCACGTGCCCCCAGACCTACATCGGCCTGTCCGTCATGGTCTGATGGCTTCGAGGACCCGTGCGAAGGCAGGTTCAGGGGCGCGTCTCGAGCGGGACGCTGATTCTCTTGAACGACAGTGTGAGAACCCGTTGGTGTCTCGATGACTTCGCTTCTTGGGCCGTCCTGGAGGTCATCCAACCGCGCTCCGCAGAGACGCATTCGGAGAGCTCTTGGACGAGGGATCGGCGGTGGACAGACCTCCCTTTCATAAGCCTCCCTTGAGCGGAAGCGGCCTGGGACCGAAACCGACGGACCTGCACCCGCAAAGACGCTGGCCGCGGCGCCCTCCCGCGGACCGAGCACGGCCAGTTGGCTCTCATCGACGCGTCGGGGCGGGAGGTCCGTCAGCCTTCGAGGGGGATGAGCCTCCCGAGGGGGGCGCGGCAGGGCGCCCCCCCCCCCCTCGCCATCGCTCGGACGTCCATTCCCTGTGTTTTTGTTCGGTTTCGTGCGTGGCTTTTTCGCCAAACGATCAGGGATGCTCCTCGATTGTCCTCGCCGAAGGAAAACTGCACACGTCCGAGCGATGCCAAGGAGGAGGGCGAGGCTCAGCAGCGGCGCCGACGACGCTGTCGCTGCCGCCGCCGACTCCGACTCCGACTCCGCCCCATCCGCCCGAGAGCCACCGCGCAAGTCGCGTCGCACGGCTCCTCGTGGGGGCTCCGTGGTGCCTAGCGCGCGCCCCGAGCTAGGGCGGCGAGATCTATACATATCCACTGCTCCCTGGCCAGGCCCATCCTCAACCCCGCAGCTGTGTATACGCCACGCCCTCCAGGTTTGGCCAGGAGGGCGTATACACCGCTCCTGGGCCCAGGATGGGCCTGGCCAGGAGCAGTGGATATGTATAGATATCGTCGCCCGATCGTGGGGGCTCCGTGGTGCCTAGCGCGCGCCCCGAGCACGAGCCGCCTGCGAGTGGAGACCCTCCTCCGAAGTCCGCCACGAGGACACGTCCTCTCCGTGGCGCCGCGCGGGCGGGGCCGCCGTGGGGGCCGCGGGCGAGCGCCCGAGGCCGGGGGGCCGAAAGGGCGCTGCTTGAGGCGCCCAGCGGCGAGGAGGGCGGCTCGCCGACGCTCCTCGGGTGCGGGGCCCTCGGCCTCCTTTTTCCCTTCCTGCTCGTCCTCCTCCTCCTCCTCCTCCTCCTCCTGCTGCTGCTGCTGCTGCTGCTCCTCCTCCTCCTCCTCCTCCTCCTCCTCCTCGTCATCATCATCATCATCATCATCATCATCATCATCATCATCATCATCATCATCATCATCATCATCATCATCAGCAGCAGCAGCAGCATCATCATCAGCATCCTCCTCCTCCTCCTCCTCCTCATCATCATCATCATCATCATCGTCATCATCATCATCATCATCAGCATCATCATCATCATCAGCATCATCATCATAATCATAATCATCATCAGCATCATCATCATCATCATCGTCATCATCGTCATCATCGTCATCATCATCATCATCATCAGCATCATCATCATCAGCATCAGCATCATCAGCATCATCAATAACAACAACAACAGCATCATCAGCAGCAGCATCATCATCATCAGCAGCATCCTCAGTAGCAGCAGTATCAGCATCATCATCAGCATCACCAGCAGCATCATCAACCTCATCATCTTCATGATCAGCAGCAGCAGCAGCAGCAGTATCAGCATCAGCATCAGCAGCAGCATCATCATCATCATCAGCATCAGCATCATCATCATCATCATAATCATCATCATCATCATCGTCATCATCGTCATCATCGTCATCATCATCAGCATCATCATCATCAGCATCAGCATCATCAGCATCATCAATAACAACAACAACATCATCAGCAGCAGCATCATCATCATCAACAGCATCCTCAGTAGCAGCAGTATCAGCATCATCATCAGCATCATCAGCAGCATCATCAACCTCATCATCTTCATGATCAGCAGCAGCAGCAGCATCAGTATCAGCATCAGCATCAGCAGCATCATCATCGTCATCATCATCAGCAGCATCATCATCGTCATCATCATCACCACCACCATCACCATCACCACCACCACCATCATCGTCATCATCATTTTCCTCCTCCTCCTCCTCCTCCTCCTTCCCACTCCTTGCTTTCGGCGGCCGGCGAGGGGGGGAAAGTGAGAAGGAGAAGGCCTTCTCAGAAGGCGGCGGGACTTCTCAGAAGCCCCCGCACTTTCTGGGAAGCTTTCTGCGCCTTCGGGGACGGCTAGGAAAACGTTTTGGAAGGCGGGGGGACTTCCGAGCCTCCTCGCTCGCCGCCGAACAGGACCTCTTGCCCCCCTGGCGAAAACAGGAGGAGAAGGACTCTTACCTCCTCGCCGCCGACTCTTACCTCATGCCATCGCTGCCTCTCCTGCTGTTTTTGCTAAACCCGTTTCGGCATACTCCTCGCGCGTCTCATGCCCCCACCGGAAGCTCCGCCTGTGGCCCCAGCGGGAGTGACCACATGGCGTCCCAGCGCACATTCCGACGTACCCCTCACACGTTTCCTGCCCCCAAGGGGGCTCCATCAGTGGCCCCAGTGGGGGTGTTCGCATGGCGTCCCAGCGCACACGTCGGCACACCCCTCACGCGTTTCCTGCCCTCCAGAGAGCTCCATAGATTGCTCCAAATGGGGGTGTTCACATGGCGTCCCCGCGCACCTTCCGGCACACCCGTCACGCGTGTCCTGCCCTCCAGGGAGCTTCACTTCTGGCCCCAGCGGGGGTGTCCACACGGCGTCCCCCCGCTCATTTCGGCACACCCCTCGCGCGTCTCCTGCACCCCGGGGAGATGAGTTGCCCCAGTTGGGGGATGCCCACCCCCCGCGCACACTTCGGCACACTTTTTTGGTCTGCAGGGCGAGAGCGAACCTCCTCCGCTGAAAGCTAAGCGGGACGCGCACAGCTTTAATTAGCAGAGAGACGCTACTCACACGTTTCCTGCCCTCCAGGGGGCTCCACCTCTGGCGCCAGTGCGGGTGTCCACGTTGCGCCCCCTTCGCTCACGTCGGCACGCCCCTCGCTCTGCTCCGGCCTCCCAGGGAGCCCCACCTATGGCCCCACGGGGGGGGTGTCCATATGCAGCGCCCCCGCACCCACGTCGGCACACCCCTCGCACGCTTTCTGCCCCCGAGGGCGTCCCAGCCACGGCCCCAGTCGGGGGTGTCCACAGGGCGTCCCCGCTCGCATGTGGGCACATCTCTACTCACGCATCCTGCCTCCCGAGAAGCTCCACCCATAGCTCCCGCGCCCTCCTGCTCCGCGGCGCGTTCCTCGTCGACCTCATGGCGGTTCGAGTCGCGAGAGTGCGTGCGTGAATGGAGAACTTTTGGGTGTGGTCCAACGTTTCTTGGCGAAGAGTTTTAGGGTGCTGCAGACCTCTGAAAGAGCGTGTTCTATCGCTGCTGGCGGATAATCGGGGGGGGTCACTGGGGGTTCCCAACCCGTCCCCCCGCCGCCCCCCTCGAAAACGGAGGGGGGGTCACTACCGGTTTGAACCCCTCCCCTACCCCCCCCCAGTCCATCATGAAAAGGGGGGGGGGGTCACTACCCATTCGACCCCCCCCCCCTCCCCCTCGAAAACCGGGGGGGTCACTACCGGTTCGAACCCCTCCCACCCCCCTCGAAAACCGGGGGGGGTCACTACGGGTTCGAATCCACCCCCCCCTCGCCGCAGGCAAACGATTCCCGCTCCTCGGGACAGTTGGACAATAGTGGGGATGCTGGGACAGTGGTGGAAACGGTGGTGGTGGTGGGGACAGTGGTGCGGGGACAGTGGGACAGTGGTGCGGGCAGTGATGGGGACGGTGGTGGTGGGGACAGTGGTGATCGAGGGGGGGGGAGGGGTTCGAACCGGTAGTGACCCCCCCCGGTTTTCGAGGGGGGACGGGGGGGGGTTCGAACCGGTAGTGACCCCCCCCGGTTTTCGAGGGAAGGGGGGGCGGGGGTTCGAACCGGTAGTGACCCCCCCTGTTCTGGAGGGGGGGGGGTCGAAATGGTAGTGACCCCTCTCTGGTTTTCTGGGAGGGGAGGGGGAGGGGTTCAAACCAGTAGTGACACCCCCTTGTTTTCCGGAGGGGGGGGGGTTAGGGGAGGGTTTTTTTTTCCAGGGGGAAGGGGGGGAGGGGGGTTCCAGCAGGGTGGGGGGGGTGATTTTCGGAGGGGGGACGGGGACCCCCGGGTTCTGGAGGAAGAGGGACGGGAATTTTCCATAGTAAAGCGGCGGTGGATCACGCTCTCTCAGACCTCTCAACGTGTTCTCGCGCGTTGAGCGGTCCTGTGTTACGGCCGCCTCGCGTTGAGAAAGGGCTGGGTTCTTCGTCAGGCTATTCGTGTTTCCCTCATACTCCCCCCCCTCTCGGGGGGGGGGCCTGGTCCCTTAGTCCCCATGCCCGAGGATGGGCATTGTTTTGTTAGTGTGACGCCTCCGCCCTCCTTCTCCTACTCCTCACCTCCAGCTTCCTCCCTTCTCCCTCCTCGCACTCAGACACCCACGCATACTCATGCTCAGACGCATTCGCACCCCACTCACAACTCACACTCAGACTCATCCGCCTCCAGAGTCACTCGCACTCAGACTCGCTCACACCTAAAATAATTCAACCCGTTCATTCCCACACAACACACAAATAGCACGTTTACTCAGTTATTCATATTCCAAATCATCCACACACACACAGAAGCACTCACACACAGACTCGTTCAAACTCATAAACACTCATACTCAGCTAAGCCACACTCAGACTCCCTCATAGTCAAACTCGCCCTCTTCATTTGACTGCAAATCTCTCTATCTCTCTCTCTCTCTCTTGAGAGCCGCATGCTCACCGCGATCTCGCAGGCGTGGTATTTAGGCAACCTGAGGGGGAGACGCCAGGGGGCATGACACTTGCCTGGTCGCGGACAGGCTGTGGGGCTGTCTCGGCAGGTTTGCCTGCGTGGTTGCAAAGATCTCTCTCTCTCTCTGGGGAGCCTCACGCTCGCAGTATCTGGGCACCCCAGGGGGAACCGCCGGGGGGCAGGCGACTCGCCCGTTCGCGGCCGGGCTCCGGGGCAGTCTCCAGCGGCCCGCCTGCCTGCTCACCCGGACTCCTGTCTTCCGAGAACCTCATGCACCCACCGCGCTGTACAGCAGACGTGGCGCCGGGGCGCCCCACGGAGTGGCGCTCGACGCGGCTGCCACCCTCCCTCGGAAGGGGGACAGCGGTCGCTCCTCGTGATGACCCACGCGCAGGAGTGGGCACCGTCGGTGCACGGCCCTTTCACTGGATGCCGCTTTGGTCGTTCGCGGTGGCGGAAGACACGTTCAGCATCTTTGCCGCACTGGCAACTTACTGACGTATCGGTGCTCGGTGCACATCCAGTCGCCTGCACACATTATGCCGGACATCTTAGGCTCTTGCTCACGCTGCCGTTGCGAAGTTGGAAAGATGCAGAACATTGGGGGGGAACCAGCAGATCGCTCAAGCGCGAAACAGCTGAGGAGAAGCGGGAGGAGATGGTGGTGGCACTCACCATCTGATCCCAGTTTTTGCTGGCATGTGGACTGGACAGGAGCTGGATCGGCCTGCGCAGGCACGACCATCACCTGAACGCGTGGTCA
The DNA here is from genome assembly GCA_963575745.1 of Prorocentrum cordatum. NCBI lineage: Eukaryota > Dinophyceae > Prorocentrales > Prorocentraceae > Prorocentrum > Prorocentrum cordatum. Next base: position 106,766 of record CAUYUJ010008491.1, read on the forward strand.
AACACGTTGAGGGGAGGCCCCAAGAGTTCCCCTACCCGGGAAGGCACTGGGGAGGACGGAGGAGAAGCAGGGAGGCTGGAGGGCTGACTCCTGAGGTTAGGTCGGGCCTGTCCCCCTACAGGGGGATTTTGGACGAAAAATAATAAATTCTCAAAAAAAAAAAAAGATGCCAAAAAATACTCAAAAAATAGCCCCCGCTTTATTTTTTGACTATTTTTGAATATTCCCCCTGTAGAGGGACAGGCCCGACGTAATCCCGAGGGGGCAGAGCGGAGCGCTCCCATTTTGAACGCCACCTGGCCGCGGGCACCCAAATCCTGCTGTTCCATGCCCGCAGCATCCAGGCGCTCGGGCGACGTCGCGACTGTACACCTGCGCGCCGAGGGCCCTCGCGACCCGCACAACGAGATCCCTGCGGGGTCGTGCGAACGCGAGGACACGACGTCGACTGCAACGAAGGTCGCCAACACAAAATCGGCGACACCCAGGGAGCGCTCGGCACCGGCACTGCGAGCGCTCACACATGGGGACAGACGTGCACGCGCGGACTCTGACGATCAGCGTCCGATCTGAAGCTCTGACGCTCAGAAGCGCAGGCCAGCTGCCTCTGAACGAGGCGCACCTGACCAAGCACGGGTCAGACCAGCGGGGACGCCACATGCAACGCTCGAAGGGGATAGCCCCCCAGGCGCACATCGGCGGCCAGCCGGGGGGGGGGGGAGTTAGAAGGAGAAGGCCTTCTCAAAAGGCTCAGAAGCCCCCCGGGCTTCGGAGAAGTATTCTGAGCCCTCCCCGAAGGCGCACAGAAACTTCTCAGGAGGAGCGAGGGCTTCTGAGGAGCCCCGCCGCCTCTTGAGAAGGCGTGCTGCTTCTCGTTTCCCTCCCTCGCTCGCCGCCGGGCACGGGGCGCATCGAATTACAAGCATCCCCTGCAGTCGAGTCTCAACAGAGGGGGCGGGGGCAGTGGCGCCGCGGAGGGTCAGGGCGGGCCGGGACGCCAGGCCTCTCTGCACACACTCCGAAAGGGCAGATCGGCATCCTCCTCCTCCCCCTCCTGCTGCTGCTGCGCCTGGGACGCACAAGGACATGCTAGTACTGTGTGTTCTCCTCGGAGGCGTGCGTCCGACCCGAACGCATGGCACAACCATCTCGTACCAGGTCGTTTCCCGAGCGGTACGGCCAGAAAGCGCCCGCCACGACGCAGATGCTACAAGATTTGTCGGTGCCGCGTCGCCCCTGGGGGGGGAGGGGGGGGGGAGGGGGGGGGGGGGGGGGGCAACGCACACATAGTATTAGTATGTTGGGGGGCTGCCAAGCTTCTCCTCCGCCTGAGTCTCAGCCGATCACGATGCGCATCGCACAGCCCTCTGAGTACGTCCGCTCCTTGGCACGAAAAGGTGAGGCGACCCTGGGCATGCAGTCGAGCATCTCCTGCTTCTTCTCCGCCCAGAAGCCATCCTCGTCGTTGCCAAACGCCTCGCTGTTGATCAACCTGTTGCACGCCCAAAGCACGTAGCGCTGATGGAGTTGAACAATCAACCGGACGGGCCAAGGTCCGTAGAAGTCGTTGCCATGGTGGTACACCTCCACCACGCCGCCCTCATGGCATCGGAATCCGTACGTCCATGTCTGGTCCCAGAGGAGAACCTTGAAGCCCCAGTCGCTCAGAAGAGGAAAGTAATCCAAGAACCGCTCGTGGCGAGTGAAAGTTCTCATGGCTTTCCCCTCGAAATCCTCATCCTGGTCAGTGATCTTGAAAGCGACCTCCATACCCAAATTCTTCACAGTCATCCGCGACTCGTCAACCGACAGGAGCGCCTGATGTTCCTCTACTGGAGTGTCTCCTACCACTACCTTGTCCATAAACAATCTGAAGAAGAAGGGGTGCCCGGCGATGACCTTCAAAAGGTCTTCGGCCTGGTAGAACTCGGCTATGTCATCTGGGTCCTTCGTCGTCGTGAAGGAGCCGTGGAAAAAGTCCTTGCTGGTCCCAAAATAATCCTGTACCAAATTGTTGACTGCGAATAAACAGAAAGCCGCTGCGGGCAAGGGAAGAACCACGCGGCACTTCGTCAATCCATGCAGACGACGCACAACTGCTGCGGGCTGCCCTAGCAACGGGATCTGCTTCATTGCAGGGACAATCGCAACAGCTCGGGCAAACCGGGGCACTGCATGCAGTCTGCACAGCAGGCCGAACAGCGGCATCGATGGTGGTGGGGATGCCGAGCGCGTATTTGCACTGAGGCTTGGACGCAAAAGAAATGAGCTTCAAAAGCTACGGCTGTGAGGATAAACCGAAAAAAACACTGCAGGAGAGGAAGGATGAGTATGAGGAGCAGAAGAAGGAGGAGGAGGAGGAGGAGGAGGAGAACGTGGACGGGGTGCACGGCAAGCAAGGATCAGGAAAATCACAAGTTGAGAAAGAGACGTGCGAGGCTACCCCTCATCCGCCTCTTCCCCTTCATCCTCCTTATCATCATTCTCATACTAATGTCCGCCACCCCTCCTCATGCCACGCCTGGGACGAGCAAGGAAGGGACTGATGCGATCGAGGAGCACTTCGAGGCGTGCTGGAGGCGACGGCGATGCGCCCAAGTCCGCCCCAGACAGAAAGCGGTGCGCGTTTCGACGGGCGCTCGACGTCGTGAGCCGATGGACGGGTGGAGCAGCCGCGGGATCAGGCGCAGTAGGAGGCAGGCCACTGGCAGCAGCAGCAGCAGCAGCAGCAGCAGCAGCAGCAGCAGCAGGCAGCGGCCGTGGCGGACAAGGGGCAGCCGCGGGGGAGCAGCAGCAAAAAAAGAAGCAGGAGCAGGAGCAGGAGCAGGACCAGGACCTTGACCTTGAATCACCCTTAGCACCATCCTGGTCTGACTTGGCTAGGCACTACGGTAAGGGGAAACAATTCGTGGGCACTCCCCCGCTCCCCCAAACTGAAAGTTGGCACGCGCGCGGGAGCCTGCGGTCGAAGCGCAAGCCATCAGACCCACCGCCGACTTTGAGCATCGGGGGGGAGGGGGAGCGCGTTGACCGGTGAACGTGTGGCAGGCGTGTCTGCTGTTTTTGCCGAGGCCTGCGTGCCCGGTGATATTGCACCATGGAAGCTCCGTCGACAACGTGCTGGTCACCTACCTCAGGACCTGGGGGCGATGAGCCTGCTCTCGCGGGTTGCCCTGGCAGCCGAGGAGGAGGAGGAGGAGGAGGAGGAGGAGGAGGAGGAGGAGGAGGAGAAGGAGGAGGAGGAGGAGGAGGAGGAGGAGGAGGAGGAGGAGGGGGAGGGCCTCGAGGTGGCGGCACGATGTGCCCTGCAGGAGGCGGAGGGGGCAAGGCCCGCGAGCCCCCCCCAAAAGCCCGCGAGGGTGTGCTGCGCAGCGGATCGCCAGCTGCGGCGCCCCACAGCACGAAAGGGGCCCAAGGACACACGAATCCGTGCACACAGATCCCAGGAGTCTCCACATGTTCCCCGCATTTTCTGAGATTTCGTCCTCCCCCCACTTCCCTCATTTTCCCATGTTTTCCTGGGAAGCGACGATGCATTGTGTGTCTGGTGTTGTCTTCCCTCCTGAATCACGCCCAGCAGCGTCGGAACACGTCGCCGCTTTCCGCAGTTCCCACACGTGCTGCAGCTGCATCTCAGGCACACGATGTGGCTGAGAACGTCGGGCTCCATAACTGCAAAGCCGACCCTGGCCGGAGATCGGCGCACACGCCCTCCTGGCAAGGCCACGGCAGCACATGCACGGATGCGCGGCCTCGATCAACCAGCAACGCCACCAGCAGGCCTCAGTCTGCCTCAGACGGGGGGCCCGTCGACCGAACCCTTCGACCGAGGAGGAGGAGGAGGAGGAGGAGCAGGAAGAGGAGGAGGAGGAGGAGGAGGAGGAGGAGGAGGAGCGGGCCTGACTCTGCAGGACGATGGCGATGACGAGAATGCGAACGAGGACGAGAGACGGGGTGGGGAGAAGGGAACTCTCAAAACAGCGAGGGCATTGGATAAGAAACCATTGTATATGGAACTCGGGGTCTGGAAGCCGGTGGAAGACCAACTAAGGCTTGGCCATGGATATCACCGCCACCCTTCCCAGACATCCGACGTCTCGATTTTTTCGAGACACGGGCCCCCGACCTCCCGACCACTTCCCCGGGACCGGTTTTTCACCCCGAGTCGATTTTTGACGGTCCCCAGGCCCGGCGAGGGCCCCGAGAGGCCGAAAACGACGAAAAACCTCCGTCTCGATTTTTTCGAGACGCCCGATGTCTGGGTTATCAGATCATGAACCAGCCAGGGGTGGAAAAGCTCCAGGTGCTGACGCCTGGGGACCGGGGAGCGGGCAGCGCGCCGCGCTGGAGCGAGGCGTGCCAGAGCCGGCGGCGCGACACGCTGAGGCAAAGTTCCCGACCGCGGACTCCTCCTCCTCCTCCTCCTCCTTCCTCCTCCCCCTCCTCCTCCTCCCCCCTCCTCCCTCCCTCCTCCTCCTCCTCCCCCCTCCTCCTCCTCCTCCTCCTCCTCCTCCTCCTCCTCCTCCTCCTCCTCCTCCTCCTCCTCCCCCTCCTCCTCCTCCTCCTCCTCCCCTCCTCCTCCTCCTCCTCCTCCTCCTCCTCCCTCCTCCTCCTCCTCCTCTCTCCTCCTCCTCCTCCTCCTCCTCCTCCTCCTCCTCTGGGGGGGGGGGAGAAGCGTGCAGCTTTCGTGCCCCCTGTGGGCCCCAAGGGGGGCCTTTAGGGCCCCTGAGGTGCACAGAAGCTGCACCTGCCTTCACTCGGCGGCGAGCCCGGGGGGGTAAGTGAGTGAGAAGGGGCGGGCTCAGAAGGCTGGAAAGGCCTCGGGCCTTCTGAAAGGTCTTCTAAGCCTTCTCCAGAGACACCGAACACTTCTCAGAAGGCCGGCGGGCTTCTGAGAAGCCCCGACGCCTTGGGAGAGGGCCTTCTCCGTTTCACTTCCCCCTCGCTCGCAGCCGACATCGATCGTCCCCCCCCCCCTGCGCAGCGCCCGAGAAGCGGTGCTCCTCCTCGCCCCCGGACGAGGCTGGGCCGTGGGCGCCGCAGGCGCTGCTCGTGGGGGAGGAGGCGCCAGGAGAGCCCGCAGGAGCGAGGAGGAGCACCACCCTCGGTGGCAACCGACGCCGTCATCATGGGCGTCAGGTCGGCTGCCCAGGCAGGGGTGGCCGCCGTTGCGCAGCTTTGGGGGGCGCGAGGGGGGCCCCATCCGAGCGGCCGCTGCTGTCGCCTCGCAAAGCAGCGATGGGGCGGCCCCAGTGCCACTACCTACAGGGCAGTTTTTGAACATGGGATTTTTTAAAACTATTGGATTTTAATGCATGATTAATTCATTGATAATTTTTGCATGAAGTCCTCGTTGTTTGTAATACTGAATCCCTGCATGTTTTAATACATGATCCGCACACGGAGCATGTATTAAAAACGGCACTGTACCAGACCACCTCAACCCAACCCGAAGACCCGAATATTGGGTTGGGGGGCACGGGTTTCACGTGTGTTTGTGTTTTTCCACGTTCCCAGCACACCCCCCCCTGGAAATGGAGGGCAGGTCGGGGTCTTCGGGTTGGCTTAGGGGTGGTTTGGTAGGCGGTGGCGGTGGACCCGCCCCAGAGGGCACTCCGGCGAAGGGTCGGCGAAGGGTCCATCTTGTAGTCGATAAAGGTTGTGGTTCGGATGGAGGCACGGTGGCGCCCCGTCCCTGCGGCCGTGCTCGCTGGCCGAGGGGCCGCAGGGAGGGAGGAAGGGGACCGGCGTGACTGGGGCCAGCGTGAGGGCCCCGGGCTCGAAGGGGGCGGTGGGGGAGACCGCTCGGCGAGGCTCCGTTCTGCCTTAGGCAGGATCTTCGTGGCCGCATCGCCGAAGCGTCGGGCGGAGTCGTGGCGGCTGCTCAAGCAAAGCCAGAGCAGGCACGACCGCTTCTCTCTTGGGGGGGCAGGGCCCCCTTGGAGCCATCTCGGGCCCCCTGGCCGCTCGCAGAGCGCCTCGTACAGCAGATCCAGAGGGAGGCGGGAGGGGGAGTGGTCAGGACGCCTCGCCCAGACGCAAACTGCTGGGCGCACTCCCACCCGCCCTCCCAACTCAGAAGTAGCACCCGAGTCTCAGCATAGTTACCGGTCGGCTTTGGATGGGCAGCTACTGGGAACCAATACAGACCCCAGGTACGCGACGCTAGGGCGAGGTGCGCCACGCGTGCCAGGCACGCCGCGCGCACGAGGCGCGCCAAGCGCCCATGAGGCCCAAGCGTGCAAGACACGGATGCGCCTGGTGCGCCAGACGTGCCACGTGCGCCAAGTGCGCCGCATGCTCCAGCCGCGTCAGGTGCGCCACGTTCGGGGCACGCGCAGAGTGTGCCAGGTGCGCCCGCGCACATGGGGACACGTGTCAGCCCCCACCATGAACAATCGCGGCGGAGTGGGCATCGTGATGTCTGATGGGCCTGAGCACAGCAAGCAATATGCCATCACCCCCGCCTTCCGTGTCAAAAACCAATGCACAGTGATCGCGGGATGCCCGCGCATGATCCAGATTTAGCCGCGAACTACAGTTTGTATTGTCTTTCGACAGGGGTGGTGGCCCTGCGCACAAAAGCCACCCCTCCTAAAAACAATACGAAGTGCTCGCTGGGCCCCCGAGCATGACCCAAGATTCTGCTGCAAAATGCACTTTGCACCGCTTTTGAAAGGGATGGCGGGGGGGCGCTGGCATTGCACTGAGCAGGGAAGATGCCGGCACCCCCGCCGCCCCAAATGATCTGGGCGAAGGGCACAACCACATGCAATTGTGAGTACCGCATTATGAATAAAGTCTTCGGTGGAGCTCCCTACGGGGCCACGAAACGTTTGGGGAGTGTGCCGAAATGGGGCAGGGCCGCCATGCGAACCCTGCCACTGGGACCTTCTGCGGGGCTCTATATGGGGCCACGAAACGTTTGAGGAGTGTGCCGAAATCGGGCGGGGCCGCCAAGCGAACCTTACCACTGGGGCCTTCTGCGGGGCCCCCTATGTGGCCACGAAACGTTTGGGGGGCGTGCCGAAATGAGGCGGGCCTGCCATGCGAACCCTGCCACTGGGCCTTATGCGGGGCTTCCTATGGGTGACGAAACTATATGTCACGGGCCAAGTTGGTTCACTTACGCTGCAATCGTCTTCCTTGACGCTCTGCTCCGCGCCAGATTGGCACATGCATCCTTCGCGCGCGTGAACGCTGTTATGCCTGGGCATGGCCCGCACCGAACTGGCGTTCCAGTTTGAAATGCCCACTGGATGCCACCACATGAAAATACGACCCATTCAGCTTCAGGGCTGCACCTAAAATCATTACAAAGCTGAGGTGCTGAACTCCGTGTACTCACATCTCTCCGACTCTGCCAGCTAACCTTTCAACGTTGAACGGTCGGGGCCTGCCGAAGGCTGAGCGCGTCGGGCCACATGCAGTAGGAGCGCTGCTTTACGCTTGGTCACGTTGGCCATAATCTCAACGGAGTACGGATCTGACCCCACCTAACACGACCATGCCTCACGTCAACTTTGCCTCTCTCCAATGCATGCCAAGTACTGCATTCCCTCTATCATCTTCTTCCCCGTCGCCCCTCTTGCCCTATGACCGCGTGTAATCCGCGGAGATAACTGGCGCTCCAGCGCCCAACCTCTGCGGCCATTTTGCAGCGGCCCCTTTTGCCGGCCACTCCTCTGACGCAGCGAGGGCACCAGCTTCGGCGCGGAAAGCGGGCGGCGTTACGCAGTCCTACTTAGCCCATTACGCGCCCAGTCCTGAACCGCAGCATGCCTCCCCCAGTGTTGCAGCTTCCTCGGTTACGGGCAGAGCCTCCCCATCGCTGAACTCGCTGCCCCCATTCCACATCATCTCCTTCATCGTCTACCCCCCGAGACAACGCGCGCCGGCTTTGGGACTTGCGAGCACTTGCGGGTTTCACGGCGCGCGTCCTCCGCCAGGGCCCCCTGCCGCGGACAAAAACACGATTCCTAATCTCCTGCGCTGGCCCTCCTGTCCTCTGAGGTTCAGCACCTGCCGGCACTTTCAGGCTTAAGTAGAACACACACACACACACACACACACACACACACACACACACACCTCGCGCACTGCGGCCCGCCGTCGCGAAGCCTTGCGATCCATATGACTGCAAGGGCGCCCCTTTTTCATCGCGGTCCAGAACTAGTGCGTTTCCAGTCTCAACCCTTTCTCTGAATCGGCACGCTAAGTTTGGCGCCCTTGTCATTGTCCCCAACAGCAATCCTCTGGCCAATCATATTAGCGATTGCCCAATATGCTGCGATGCAACGTTTCCCAGCTTTGGGCGCCTTAGCCGGCTCAACTGGGAAATGCGCTCCAACGCTTGGAGACGAGTCGAGGGTCACAGCGGCAGTCTCAGAACCTTTTGTGCATCTTGCGCGGGCACTGCCTTAACCCTGGGAGCGTCGCCTGCAGCTTCAACTAACTGCACTTCCGCAGGCATCTTGGACCAACTCTTTTCCTCTCTTATGCAACCAGCGACCCCGGTGCCCCAGCGACTGCGAACAAGCATCTGTTCGCAGAGGCGTGCCCTGAGTAACTTTCGCACGCATTACCGCGCCTATGTCTATACATTTTCTGCCTTACCTCATACTGTCGGGCCCACCCATTCAACCTCGGGGGCCGAGGCGCGTCGACCCCATGACGTTCGGGCATCGGTCGGCCTAGCGGAACGCCCCAGCACTCAGCCGCCCCCCCCATTGACCCTCCGAGCCCGTCGCTGTTTCGCCGACGCCGCTCGTCTCGACCTCGCGCGCGCCCATTCCACTGCAATTGGCCGCTGCGCGGCCTTCCTCTCCATATGCGCAACACTTCATGTCCGCCATGGGAACGAGCCCCCCCTTGCCCAATCCACCTCGGCCTTTCCCTCCACCTCCATGTTCTACGCCTTGTCATTCTTTAACGTAATCCAACAGTTTCCTCCTCTATAACTTGCATTTCCTTTTCCGCACTTGTCAGAGATCTTTCTGCTGTTAACGGCGACGTGGTCAAAGTTACCAAATTTGTGATACTTGGGCCCCTTGCCTCCTTTTCCTTTGCCTTCGTCAGCGGCACCGACTCCTCCTTCATCGTCTTGAAATGTCCCTTGGTTCCAGCCTGAGCCAGGTCACCAGCAACCCCCCTCGTCAATGCACCCTTCAGAGTTCCATCCTTCGCTGGCGCCCCACGGATTGCCGTTGTTCTCGTTAGCACCACTCACGCCTCCGATGCCCATAGCATCGTCATTTCACGCGTCGGCGTCTAATATTTTATTCCTGGCCCCGTCCTCGCATTTGACGTCGAGCTTCTGATAGTTCCCTTGGGATAACGAGTCGAGGGTTTGAAACAGTCCTGATGCCAACCCTCAAACCAGTCTTCCGCATGGGACATTTGGTCCGAGGCGCAGCGACCCAGATTTGGAGGTTAGCAAATATGCTGGACCATACTTCCTGAAGTTTTCGACCAACGCCCGTCTGTTGTTCTAACTGGGTTGCAACGTCACCGATATCAGGGGGGTGCCTGGGTTCATAGCCAAGATCATGTTGGCCGATGCGGAGAACTCTAGCTACAGCACAAGACCACTTGCACATTCGTGGTACGGCTACAGCCCATAACCCTCGCGTGACGGTTAATCTTGCTTCTGGGTGCCAACCCGCCTTATTTTGCATTGAAGATCTACCACACATCATCATCTCACTCGTGTGCGATTCATTCGCACACTTCAATGTATAGCTTGCTGTTGTCATTTCTTCATGATTGAATCGGCTTGACGTAATATGCTGCACTTGACCTTGCATTGATGATTATGCTGGCAATGTCAGTGTCGTCTTCGTCATGTACCGTTCCGCCCATTGCATCAAGCTTATCATTCAGGCTACAGAGAGCTGTCCAGTAACAAGCTAGGGTTAATGTGTTCAACGCACTTAACAAAGTTGAATCACACTCTCGGAATTCAGCTCTTTCCTCCGAAAACCTTCAGCTGCTGCAAATCCTTAGATTCACGAGCTGTTTTGTGTCCACCCTTGCGATGGACTCCGCTATTGGGGTAACGTGCTGCATCGAGTTGTTACAAACATCGAGTTGATCCTACAGGTGCTCGTTTTGCATCCCCTTCGGCAGACATGTTCCGACTAACATGCTCAGCCGTAGTCAGTTTGCTTTAGGTCATGAGTAGTAGCCCGTAGCTTTCCTTCACTCGTAACGGTTATCACGCGCGCTGCTATCTGCCGTTCGTTGGACTACATCATGCCCTCATGGTTGGCTTTCAACGCCACTTTCACAGAACTGTAGTCCCAACCGTAATAAGCCGCGTCGCCTAACTCAGTGCAGCGCACTGAGTGGAGGTTAAACCACTGATCTCTGTCCTGACGAGTAACTCCAGAAGGGGATCGCCTGCTGCAGTTGTAGCAGCAGCTGACGCTGCTGCGGCTGCTATCAACTTCGCCCCGGTACCATGCAAATCCTGGAGAAGGAACGGCGCGGTAACGATTTGATGTCTTGATCTCGTGGGCAAGAAGGCGTGCGCTGCACAGGTTGAGCACTTGAGCCAA
>CAUYUJ010008491.1:122324-129824 GCA_963575745.1 Prorocentrum cordatum
GGGACCGTTCTAGGACGCTGTCGGCACATTCCGACTGGCGGTGGAGTCTGAATGGGCCCGCCCGGACGGGCAGTCGATCGGACTCTCGACATGCTGGCAGGTTGCAGAATCCAGTCGGACCGTACCAAGACCAACAATAACGGCACCGATAAAGTAGGACTAGCCCATAACCTCCGGCCACGACCACCTCCTCCTCCTCCTCCTCCGCTTCCTCCTCCCCCTCCTCCTCCTCATCATCATCCTCCATTCCTTTTCCTTATAAACAACTTCTCCCTGTCGCACCCCGAAGCCAGTCTTTTGGGCGGGCGGGCGTTTCGCCTGAGACTTTCTCACCACTCATGACTCTGAAGCTTAAACATTGGCAACAGTTTCGCAGATGGAGGGCGGGTCGTTTTCAAAATGTGGCTCTCGCCTTAGCGCGGCGCAAATTCGATATAAAAAAATGCAGCAGCTACACAGATGGAGGGCGGGTCGTTTTCAACATGTGGCTCTCGCCTTAGCGCGGCGCATATTCGCTTTAAACATCTGCAAGAGCTTCACGGATTGAGGGCGGGTCGTTCTCAAAATGTTGCTCTCGCCTTAGCGCCGCGCACATTCGTTTGAAACGTGCTTCACGGATTGAGGGCGAGTGGTTTTCAAAATGTGGCTCTCGCCTCAGCGCGGCGCACATTCGTTATAAAATGTTGCGCGGGTTTCCTTTTTCAAAATGTGGCTCTTGCCTTAGCGCCGCGCACATTCTTTTACAAACGTTTCAAGGTTGTCACGGGTTCCCATCATCAACGTACAAGAAAACGTGTTTTGAAGGATTCAGGATTATGCGTGTGCAACAGTTACATTGGTTCTCGGTGTTGAAGTCCTAATAATAACGTTCTGGCATGATTCAGAATCGTCAAGACGCAACAGTCAGGTTGACCCGTGGCGTTGGAATCCCGAGAACAATGTTTTGGCATGCTTCAGGGTCTTCAAACGGGTGTCTTCCAACGAGGCAGTTCCATCAATGGAAATGAACCGTTGTAGGGGCCTATGAAGTGAGAGCTTGGAGGGAAGGTTTACTCCAACATCGTTGATGACTCTTGGGTTTACACTGGCCCTCCACCTCCTGCACCTTCTCCTCCTCTTCCTCCTCCTCATACTGCCTGCCGCGACTCGCCTCCCCGAGTACCCGTTCGCCCTCGGCCGCCTCGAGCCGAATCATCCCCATCCTCGCCCATCACCAATCCTCGGGTGGATGTGCCGATCTGCACACCAGCCGAGATCCTGCGCCCCGCTGGCCAGGGGGCAGGGTGGCCGCAGTGAAGCTTGCGCCCACACCCCAGTCGCGCGGGTGGTGTAGGATTTTGCCCATTAACCAACGCCACCAAAAGACATACACTGACACCCTCCGACAAATCTTGCATGTACCTTCAGGGAGGGCGGCGGCGCATCACGTCGCTGGCCCTCAGTGGTGATGTATACACCGCCGATCTCCCCTGAGGCCCAAGAACAATATATTGGAGGCTGTTTGCGTATATCTATCTGTATATATTTATTTATATATATATATATATATATATATGTGGCGGGTCAACCGTCCCCCTCCCCCGCAACATCACCCCCCATCGCCGCAAAGTCGGCGTCACGAGGGAAAATGGGGGGACCCCGCTGGCCCATCCAGAGGAAGAGCAGCGGCGAAAGCAGAACCGCTCGGAGGTCCGCGCCGATCTCTTGGTGCTCCGCGCTGGACACCCCCCCCTCCTTCCCTGGCGTGCGGAGCGCGCCAGGGGCGGCGCTCAAGGCGCGGCCAGGGGGGCCGCCCAGCACACAGACCCAGATCCAGCGCGAAAGTGTGTTCACGCAGCTCTTCAAAAAAGAGGGAGAAGGCCTTCTCGGAAGGCTCCGAAGTTCCCTGGCCCTCTGAGAAGCAGTCCAAGCCCTCCCCGAAGACACGGCCAACTTCTCAGAACGCGCGAGGGCGTCTGAGAAGTCCGGCCGCCATCTGAGAAGGCCTTCTCCTTCTAACAGTTCCCCCCCTCCTCCTCCTCCTCCTCCTCCTCCTCCTCCTTCTCCTCCTCCTTGTCCTCCTCCTCCTCCTCCTCGCCTCCTACTCCTCCTCCCCCATCCTCCTCCTCCTCCTCCTCCTTCTCTTCTCTCTCTCCTCCTCCTCCTCCTCCTCCTCCTCCTCCTCCTCTTCGTCTTCTTCTTAGTATGAGTATTATTCTGCTTATTGATATTAGTAGTATGATTCGTATTGTTATTATTATTATTACTATTGCGTTTCTTAGTATTCATAATATTATTCTTGTTATTAATAGTTGTCTTATGACTCGTATCTTTATTCGCATTATTATTCTTAGTGATAGTATTAGTCATATTCGTCTTATTACTATTACTATTACTATTATTATTATTGTTATTATTATTATTATTAGTATCATTAGTATGACTATTATTATGATTGCTGTTGTTATTTTTCGTCGTATTAGTATTAGTATTCTTAGTCTTATGAGTCGTCTTATTAGTATTCGTCATATTATTACTACTATTATTAGTCTTATTCTTATTATTATTATTACTATTACTATTAGAAATATTATGATTATTACGATTATTATTATGATTAATATTATTAGTATTCGTCTTCTTATGCTTCTTATTATTATTTTTGATCCTCCTCCTCCTCCTCCTCCTCCTCCTCCTCTTCCTCCTCCTCCTCCTTCTCCTCCTCCTCCTTCCCTCGCTCGCCGACGGCAATCAGTCAGCGCCCCCGCCCCTGGGCTGCCCGGCCGCCCGCGCGCCCGACGCCCCCAGGGCCTTCGCGTCCCCCTCGGCGCGCGCGCGCGGGTGCCACCGGGGCGGCGCCGCGCGCGCGGAGGGGCCCCCTGGCCCTCCGGCGCGAGCGGGGGCGGCCGCCTGGGGCAGTCGCATCGGGAAGCACGTCGAGGATGGTGAGCCTCCCCACTTACCCCACCTCGCTTTCCACTCCCCAGTCTCCTTCCCTACTCCTCCCGTCCAGACCTTCGCCCTCGCAACTTGCTCAGAAGACGCGGGGCCCGCTGCCCTGACCGCTCTTCTCTTATACGGCCCCGGGGGCCCGGCCACGGCCCTCCCAGACCCCCGACGTCGTGACTTGTCCACAACGTCGACCCCAGCCCAGTAGCTGGGAAACCTTCGAATCATAAATGCAGGTCGCTTTTTAGATGCTGGGTTGTTCAACATATTTAACACGATTTAACTTGAAACGGGTTTTAATATATGTAAAGAATGATAAGTAACAGCTTTATTGCTTGAAGGGGTCCAGACCTCTAGAGGTCTGGACCCCTTCCCCGGCACCCGTTTTTCATCCTGAGTCGTTTGTTGATGGTCCCGAGGCCCGGGAAGGGCCCCCGGAGGCCGGAAATAGCGAACAAAACTCCCATCGTCGAGGAGGTCTGGGCTCTGAGATCCAAACTCATGCAGCAAAAGCGGCCGCCACCTCGGCGTTGCCGAGCCGCAGGATGTCCGGGAATTCCTGCCTCCCTTCCCTCGGTGGCGCGCAAGCATGGATTAGCGATCCATGGACTTGCGCGCGATCGCCAATTCCATGGATCGGGGGAGGTGCCCTCCCCTAAATGTGGTCGGTGCCGCCTCGTTCGACGGCGGAAATCTACGATTTCCCCTGGAAACGGGACCCGTCGCTAACCCACGCCCCATTGATGACTCCCTACCAGACCACCCCAACCCAACCCGAAGTCCTGAATATCGGGTTGGTGGGGTACGGGTGTTTTCCACATGTTCCCCGACCACCCCCCACACTGGGGATGGAGGGCAAGTGGAGGTTTTCGGGCTGCGTTGAGGCGGTTTCGTGAGAGGTGACCTGGCCCAAGCTTTCGGGGATCTGCTAACCCGGGTCAATCAGACCCGGATCGGCAGGAAACAAAAAAACTGCGCAGGAAACTCAGTTCTTCGCAAACCCGGGTCAGCAAATTTGCGCGGCCGCCTCGCGGCCGCGAGCGGCTCGCTAGCCCGGGTCAGCCAGAGGGGGTCTTCGCGGGATCCTGCAGGACCCGGTGCCCTGGCTGAACCCTTAGACGAGCGCGTTCCACGACTCGCAAAGTAGCTACTCGCAGATGGCCGGGATCCGCCACAGGGGCCTTACGGTATAGTACACAAAGGCAGACGTATGGTTTGCTGACGCTTGCGAGTAGGCACTTTGCGAGTAGTGGCACGCGCTCGGCGAACCCCGTTCCCGGACATCCGACGACTTTTTCGAGACGCGGGCCCCCGACCTCCCGACCACTTCCCCGGCACCGGCTCCTCACCCCGAGTCCTTTTTTGACGGCCCCGAGGCCCGGCGAGGGCCCCGAGAAGCCGAAAACGACGAAAAAAAACTCCGCCTCGATTTTTCCGAGACGCCCGATGTCTGGGGACCCTCCCCTCTCTGCCTCTCCCCCTTCCCCTCGCTCGCCCTCTTCTCCGCTCGGGGGAGGCTGCAGCACCGCTCCACACTGTGCCGCCACCCCACCTCGCAGGGCGGGCATGCCGTCACGAAGGGATGTCACCCCCTACATTCTCCACGGGCCACCCTTCGCTGGCCTCGCTGGAGGCTCCAACGGCGCCTGCCTCCATCCCTCCCTCCCTCCCCCTCCCCCTCCCCAGCGCCGGCAGCGCTGCGGCCTCCGGGCCGCCGCCGCCCGGCGCGGGGGCGCCGCCGGACCGCGGCGGCAGCGGCCAGCCGGGGCCCGGCCCGCCCTCGGCGCCCGCGCCCGCCTGAGGGAACCGGGGCGTGCCCCGGCCTCCCTAGAGTTAAGTCGGGCGTGTCCCCCTGCAGGGGGATTTGCGACGAAAAATAAAACATACCCAAAAAATATTCCAAAATGGTCCAACAAAAAAAAAGTGCCCAGACTATTTTTTACTATTGAATATCCCCCCTGTAGAGGGACAGGGCCGACTTAAGCCTGAGCGGACCGGGGCGTGCCCCAGCGCCCGCCTGAGGGGGCCGGGGCGTGCCCTGGCCTCCCTAGAGAGCAGAAAATCCACCCCCATAATAAGCACCCCGACAAACGAAGCCGTTTAGTAAACGCCCCCCTGGAAGGAATCGAGCAGGGCAGGGCTGTTCAGTGAACGCCCAGGGCTGTCTAGTAAACGCGAACTGTCGGGGTCGGGGTGGTTTTTCCACCCTTGACTCCCTCCCCAGACATCGGGCGTCTCGAAAAAATCGAGACGGAAGTTTTTCGTCGTTTTCGGCCTCTCGGGGCCCTCGCCGGGCCTCGGGACCGTCAAAAAACGGCTCGGGGTGAAAAACCGGTCCCAGGGAAGTAGTCGGGAGGTCGGGGGCCCGTGTCTCGAAAAAATCGAGACGTCGGATGTCTGGGTCCCTCTCCACCAGAGGCCCAGCGATCCAACGCTCCAGCAGCTTGGAGCGGCGGGATATCTTGGCCGTGTTCGGCCTCGTCGGTGGGCCCTCGCCGGGCCTCGGGAGCGACAAGAAACGGCTCAGGACGAAGGAGCGATCCTGTTGAAGTGGTCCGGACCTCCGGGGCCCACGCATCGAAAAACTCGGAGCAGCCGTATGTATGGGAGCTTCCCCCCCCGTCCAGGGCGTCCAAAAAGGGGGCGTCCAAGAGGGGAGGGGGGGCGGGGGGGGTAATCATGGCAGGCGGCATGTGCGCGGCCCAGAGGCGGGGCCGGGGACGTATTTAACTGAGAGGAGGCGCCATGAAATCGGGGGAGACATCATGGCCCCCGCCATGATGTCCACCCCCCCCCTAGTCATCACCCCCCGCTGTGCCACCCCCCCCACACATGCGGCGCCTGGGACATTGAGGCGGCCAGTCTTTGCAGTTGTCGGCCTCCGAACCAGGCGCCAGGGCCGTGGAGCGCTGATCGGGGGCAGGAGTACTCGGGAGCGGCCAAGAGGGGGGTGTCCAAAAGGGGGGGGTGCAAATCATGACCGGCGGCATGTGCGCGGCCCAGCGGGGGGGCCAGGGACGTAATGGAATAAGAAGAAGAGGCGCAATGAAATCTGAGGAAATATCATGGCCCCCGCCATGATATCCCCCCCCCACTAGTCATCACCCCCCTCTTTGCCGCTCCCGAAGTACCCCGAAGGAGAGAGATGACGGAGCGAGACCCGGGCAGCAGGCGCGAACAGGAGCAGCCCGGCGCAGGGCCAAGCCCTGCGCAGCCCTGTGCAGCACAGGCTGCAGCCCTCTCCTCGCGTATGCCACGCGCCAGAAGACGTCTAGAGATCGGGCCTCCTCCTGATCCTCCTCCTTCTCCTCCGCCTCCTCCTCCTCCTCCTCCTCTTCCTCCTCCTCCGCCTCCTCCTCCTCCTCCTCCGCCTCCTCCTCCTCCTCCGCCTCCTCCTCCCCCTGTGGGGGCACGAAGCGTGTGCCGAGACGGGCGCAGGGCGGGATGCGGCCACCCCCACGGAGGCCGTGGTTGGAGCGCCTTGTGAGGTGCTGCGCCGATCCGGGCGCGGGGCGGCATGCGATCACCTCCGCTGGGGCCGCAGGTGGAGCCCCCGACGGGGACAGGGAACGTGTGAGGGGTGAGCCGAAATGGGCGCGGGCACGCTGCGCGACGGCGCCCCACTGAAGCTGGAGGTGGAGCTCCCTAGGAGGCCACGATCCGAGTGAAGGGCGTGTCGAAAGCGGGGGGCGACGCCATACGACGGCGCCCACTGGTCCAATGGGACACGTGTGAGGGGTGCGCCGAAGTGGGCAGGGGGGGCGCCATGCGGACTCTCCCGCTAGGGGTGGAGGTCCCTACGGGGGACGGGTGCACGAAACGTTTGTGGGGTGTGCCGAACTTGGCGCGAGGACGCCATGCGGTCGTTCCCACTGGGGCCGCAGGTGGAGCCCCATGTGAGGCCACGAAATGTGTGAGCGGTGTGCCGAAACTGACCAGGGACGCCAAAGGACGGCGCCCACTGGGGCCGGAGGTGGAGCTGCTCATGGGGCCACGAAGGGCGTGAGGGTCACAACGGGTGCGGGGAGGACATGCGACGGCGCCCACTGGGGCCGTAGATGAAGCCCATTATGGGGCCACGGAACGTTTGAAAGGTTACCGAAATGGGCGCGAGGATGCCATGCGAACTCTCAGACTGGGGTCGTCGGTGGAGCTCTCCGTGCGTGGCCACGAAACGTGTGAGGGATGTGCCGAACTGGGCGGGAGGATGCCAATTCGACGGCGCCCACTGGGGCCAAGTGGAGAACAGAAGGGAGTCCACCCGGGAAATGTTAGGAGGCTAGACAGGAGAGCAGAAGGGAGACCACACGCGAGACCACGGGAGACCACACGGGAGACCATCAAGTCACCAATCCCAGGGCCACCCACGGACCCCCCAGCCCATCTCACAAGCCATCCATGAAACCCTTGCAGGCAGGCCGTTGCGGGCCTGATCCTGGCGAAAGGCCCAGCCCGCAGGTGGCCACAGGCGTGGCTCCATATGCCATATCCGGGCACGGTGCGCGTGAGGGGCGTGCTGAGATTGGCACGGACGCGCCACACCAGAATTTCCACTGGGGCTAGAAGTGGAGT
>CAUYUJ010008491.1:132324-149824 GCA_963575745.1 Prorocentrum cordatum
GAGGAGGGAGGAGGGGCAGGAGACGGGGAGGGGAGGGAGGGAGGGCGGGATGGTTTTTTCTTTACATCAACATCCATGAGAAAAAGAAGTGCCACCTCAAAGCGGGAGGAGAGGGGGAGCGACGGGAGCGAGGAAGGAAGCGAAGGAGTGACAGGAGCGGGCGAACGAACGAGGAGGGAAGGGAGGAAGAGGAGGAGGGAGAGAGCGGAGAGGAGAGAAGGGGGGAGGGAGGACGGAGGGGGGGGAGGGGGGAGGAGGGAGTACGTTCAGCCTCGCGTGCCCAGTCCGGACGAACGTTTTCTCTGCCGCGAGGCGGAATAGGCGAGCAGCTGCAGCGCGGGTGAGGGCCGAGGAGGAGAAAGCCCGTAAGGGAGCCAAGGAAGTCGCGACACGGGAGATCCACGCGAGGCCACAGCATAAGCAGGCAGCCGCGCGCGCGCACGCACGGGAGCAGCCGAGACGAATCAGCGCGCCCGGCGGTACTCCCACTCTGCGCCTCTCCATGCGCCCCACGGACTGGCAGCCCTGTCTGTCCAACTGGTCTCTTACCTGCTCCGTACGCATGCACCCCCAGACTCGGGCCGGGCGAAAGGGGGGGATAGCAAAGGGGGGGGGTGCGAATCAGCTCACGTCGCTGATCTTCCCGGCGCCTCCCGGCGCCGGGAGGCGCCCACGCATCGAGGAATGGGCCCCGCGGCGGGGCCGAAACCAGCTGCAAGCAGCAGATTTCGTAACCCCCCCTTTCCCGATCCCCCCCTTTCGTTCGGCCCGACAGACCCCCGACGTCGTGTTTTTTTCTTCACAAAACGTCGACCCCCAGAGGTCCAGACCCCTTCCCCAAAACCAGTCTTTCATCTTGAGTCGTTTCTTGACGGCCCCGGGGACGGGTGGGGGACCCCGGAGGCCGAAAATTGCGAAAAGCCTCCCGTCGTGATTTGTTGTATCACAAACCGGGGGGGTCTGGGCCCAATGCGTGCTTCATTGACGGATGCCCTGGCCGACCACATTCGCGCGAAAATGCCCAGCCCAAAAATTCAACAGAACAGGGGCCGATAACACAAAGACGAGCAGGGAGTGCTGGTCTCCCTCGCGCGCTGTTTTTGTTCGGCAGAGTGAGCATGTGAGTCATCGTAAATGAAAAGCAACGCATGACTGTGGTGCAGATACGACGCGCAAGCTTTGCGATGCAAGCTCTGTGGCACAATTTACAATTATTGCCAGCGTGGACCCCAAACAGTGAGGTGTGATCTACGGGGTGCGATCTGTGTGGTGTGAGCTGCGTGGTATAGGCTATGTGGCGCAGACTATGTGGCGCAATCTAGATGGTGCAGGCTATGTGGTGTTAGCTATGTAGTGCAATCTGACTGGTGCCAACTCACGAGTTGTCAACTCCACTGCCCGCGCAATTAACCCGCCCTCCTATCCGCAGCGTGTTCGGCAAAACCCATGCGGTGACTGCTTCGCCCCGGCTAGCGCAAGAAAGCTCGCGCGCTGAGTGGCAAGCTGGTTTGACACGGCTCATGCGGCCGCGATGGCGCTTGCCGATGAGGCCCCAGAGGCCACGCTGGCGCACGGGCACATCAGCGCGTGTCGGTGACCCGGGCGGGCGCGACATCATGATGACGTCAGCAACGGCGACAACGGTGATGATAGTAGCGAGTAGGGGCGATGATGACGACGGCGGCGGCAAGGCAAGTGGTGACGATGACAACGATGATGTCATTGTAGCAATGATGCAGACGACTGGCTGAGGATGGCGACAATTCCGGAGATTGGCGATGACGTTAACAGAGGTGATAAGGTGGCGCTGGTGCGGGTGGAAGTGGGTAAGTATGTGCGATAACAACGAATCCGGCAGACCTTCCGGTGAGGAACAATCGGTTGCTTTCACGTGTTGTCATAAGCTCTATCTGGGAGCAGTATAAGCTCTATCTGGCAGCATTCGGTTGTTTCTCGAAGGATTTTGACACGCGCGCGAGGCGACGCGCGCGTGGCTCGCATGGTATTTGTGCTGCGGACCCGCGAACTGGGCGCATGCCAGATCAACGCAGACGCATCGCGTGTTGAGATGGGAATGCGGGTTCTGGAAAAATGCTGAAATTGTATGGTTTCCATGCGAGTCCAGCAGACGCGCGCGGGCAGCCAAAGTGCAGAAATTGTGATGAACAGCCGACGGGTGCTGCTGCTTTCATGTTGGAACGATCGCAGAACTCATGTGCTCGGTACGATGTTTACATGTGCACGCGCCTGTGGGCATTGTACCATCTGCTACAAGAGATGATTGGCAAAGTGATCTTTTCAGATGAACGCGTGCGCGCGCATGGTATGATTTGGCAGGGCATACGGGGGTCGTTACGCCTTGGGTTGGGATGGTTTGCGTTCAAAACGGAAATGAGGGATGGGGCAGGAACTTGTGTAGTTTGCCGTATCCCAGGGCGTCCCGATACGTTCGGGCTCGGGAGGGGGTGGCCCCTGGTTTTCGCTTAGATGGAGAAGCCATGTGGTGCGATCTGTGGGGCGCGAGCGACGTAGTGCAATCTACGCGGTGCAACCCATGTGGTGCAATCTGTGGTGTAAGCACGGTAGATCCATCTGAAATGTGCGAACACTTCTTGTCAAATCATGAGTTGCAACTCCACTCCTCGCGCAATCATCCCACCCTCGCACCTGTAACTTGCTTGGCGGAACCCGCGCGGCCACTACTGCGGATTTGCTTTGACCTGGCTGGCGCGTCTATGTGGCCGCGCTGGCGCGAACGAACTCTCGCGCACAACGGCCAGCTGGTTTGGCACACCTCAGGCGTCCGCGATTGCGCTTGCCGATGGTAATTTCCCAACAAGTCCCAGGGGACGCGCTGGCGCGCGGGCACTTCAATACGGGTCGGTGGATCGGGAGGGCGCGGTATAATGATAACGTCGACAACGGCGACAACGATGATGACAGTAGCGATGGTGGTGGCGATAATGAGAAAGGCGGCGGCAAGACCAATGACGGCGCCGATGCTGGTGACGACGGCGTTGATGATGTCCATGCGTCGGTGATGAAGATAATTGATCGATGATGGCGGCAATGGCGGCGGTTGGCGATGACGATCACGGCGGTGATGCGATGGCCCTCATGAGGGTGTCGGTGACGCAGTGCGCGCGCAAAAATTGAACAAGCCACGCGCGCGCGCGTGGCAGCGCATGCGCGTGGCCCACATGTTCTTCTTCGACACGGATTCGTGCACTGGACGCATGCTAGGTCAACGCAGCTGCACCGCGTGGTGAAATGAGCGGGCGGTGTTCTGCGTTTTTATACAATTTCAGCCACAGCGTGTGGGCAGGCAACCTGGAAGAGTTGTGATGAATTAGCCTAGCAAAGGTTTTATGCTTTGCATCGCCTGCAAAGTTCATGTGTTTGGAACGATTTCGGCGTCTGCGCGCGTGTGGACTTTGCTGCATGCGTTGACCTTTTCAGATAAACACGTGCGCGCGCGTAGTCTGATTTGCCTGGGATAAGGGGGTGTCAGTACCCGTATGGGCTGGGATGTTATGATTCAGCGTGGCAAACGGACAACGAGGAAAAACTGTATGTAAGCTGCAGTGTCACAAAGGCGGTTTCATAAGTCCGAGCTTGGGAGGGAGTGGAAACTGCCTTTCTTATAAAAAGAAAACCACACACCGCAATCAATGTGATGTGAGCTATGTGGTATCAGCACTGACGTGCGAGCTATATGGTGCAGGCTACGAGGGAAGTCCCAGCCACTGGAGGCCGTGAAGGCCACCGACAAAATGATCGTCTTGGGCGCTCGGGCTCAGGCGAACCTGATTATGGTCTCACTGATCGTGTTGGGGGCAGGAGTGTGTAATCATCTCTGTCACACATCCACGCTGGGGCGGTTGGGTCATCGGACCTATCCCCAGCAAAAGTGGCGGGGAGTGGAACCGGCGGCGCCCGTGGTCCAGGCGAGCCGTTTGTGGGTCCTGGGGGAACTGGCCGATGTGGCACCTGCTTTCTGGACCCTACGACACCAGACGGTGGCGCACGGTGCCAGCGGAGAAATGCGCGTGGCATGGAGGCGCGGAAAGCACACCAGAGAAGTAGGAAGATTAGGAGAATGGTCGTTGGCGTTGCTTAGGTTGTCGCTGCTTCGGCGCTAAAAAAATAACCACATTCTCCATGGCTGCGCTGTCCGTGTTGGTGCTTCTACACGCAAGCTGCCGCTGGCGGGTCCTCCCGACCTTCCGGGGGGCGGCAATCTTGTCGGGCCTGCTCCTGCACTTCTGAAAAAGTGGCCGCCGAGCCCGCATGCTGCGGCGCCTGAGGTGTGAGAGGAAGCGACGACGACCTGGTGACCGCAACGCCGTTTGGCACTGCCGCCTCGCTAGCGTGCTTCCTTCGGAGGGGGTCCCCAGATCTTCCCTGCCGCTTCCCCCGGGGTGGGGCCCCGGGGAGAGGGGCCTCCCCTTCGGGCTCTCAGACGGCCGACGTCTCGGGGGAATCGCCGAAGCGCCTCTGTTGGGTCGCCTCTGCGCGGCCCCAGTGGGGCCGGTCTGCCTACATCCACCACGTGGCGTTTTGACGCCACCGCTGGCGCGGCCGCCTCATTGTGGCCGCGCTCTCCGTTGCTCTTCCATGTTGTTGCTGCAGGGTGCCGAGGCAATCGGGGGCCCACCCTCCTTTCCTCTCCCTCTCCCCCCTGCCGGCCTCAGCTTCGACCCTGGTTGGAGCCCCGCCCCCGTATAAAAAAAATGCTTGCAAAGTGCATAAAAAAACGTGTGCGAAACGCATCCGGAACTTATGCAACATGTTTTAGAATTGTATATGTAGCACGCACGAAGCGCAAACGCAACGCATATGGAACGTAAACAAAACAGATTGGAAACGCATTGAAAACTAACGAGTCCAAAACGTTGTATGGCTAGAGAAAAAGCTTACACACAACTTGTACGAAACGTCTCCACACATGACTGAAACGCATACGACACGCATACGAAACGCATACACGACGTATACGAAACATGTACGCACCGAGTACGGAACGCGTACGGGACGTGTAGTAAAATACACGACATATATGCGAAACATGTACGAAACGCATACGTAACGCCCATGAACCCGATACGCAACGCATACGGAACGTATACGGCACGTTTCTGGAACGCTTTCGAAAGGCGTACGGAACGTAAACAAACGCAGATATGTCGTACACGAAACGGTGGCGAAACGTATGCGAACGGAACACGGAACGGAAACAAAACGAATCCAGAGCATCTACAAGACGTTCAAGAGACGTAGACAAAACACATCAAACATTGAAACGTATACCACGGATCGTATACAAGACGCATGCGGCAGGTACCCAAAACGTACACGAACGTACACAAAACGCATGCACAGCGCATACAAAACTCACACGACACGCGTTTGAAACAAAGGATCAAATAATCAAACCAAAAACGAATTGGAAAAAAACACATCCAAACGCAAACAACAACCTTTGCGATACGTATACGAAACGAAAACAACAGTTTGCTGGTACCAATGAAACATACGGAAGGGAAACGGAACGGATATGAACGTACACGCAACGTAAAACAAACGCATATACAAAGCAACGCGCACACTGTTTATCTGAGACGTATATGAAACGTGCTGTAAACGGACACAAAGCGCATACGAAACTGTTCTTGTTTAAAGAGACAAACGAACACCAAAAATGGAACGTGCGTGTTTGCACGTGTCTACTTAGCAACCAGCGTCGACCCCAAATAGATAAGAGGACAGGAGGAGGAAGAGAGGAGGATGGGAGGACGACGACAGGAGAACGGGAGCAGGACGTGAGGAGGACGGGAGGAGCCAAACCAAGCAATCGCAAGCAAGCAAGCGGAAGCAAGCAACAACAAGCCAGCAAGAGCCAGCGATCAAGTGCAAGCAAGCAAGGGCAAGCAAGAGCCAGAAAGCGAGAGCAAGCACGCAAGAGCAAGCAAGCAAGTGCCATTGGAATAGGCAAACCCATAAGAATTAGGGGGGCATAGGGATCAGGGGGGCAACGGACCAATTAGTAGGGTTTGAGTTAGAACTCCGATAGTGCAAGCCTACTTGGAGAAAATACAACTGCAGACTTAAATGTTTATATACACCTACATACTACATACGTAATTGTGTAAATATAAGCACACTCGTGTATCTATACATACACATATATACACACATACAAATGTATCCACAACGTGTGTACAACGTTGAAGGCACACCACATGCACACCGTATGCAGAAACGAATCGCATGCACACCGTATGCACTCCTACCAACCATAATCGAACCGCATGCACGCCGTATACCTTGAGTAGACAAAACGCATACAATCCGTATGCGGAGCATGTACAAGACGTACGCAGACTTCTACAATACCTATCTAAAACGCATCCAAGCTCTATTCAACACGTCGTACAAAACGGAAACGAGCCGTGCTTGAAACGTATACACTACGGACAAAAGACGTATACCACACGTATACACAACTTGAACGAAAGCTAAATACCGCACGAGAAACGTAAACACAACGCTGGCAATATGTATAGCCCTTGTATAGGCAATAAACCGTATACACAACGTAGATGAACGTATACACCACGTAAGTCGAACGTAAACGCAACGTAAACAGAGCATCTCCAAAACGTATACGACACGTCTAGAAAGCGTGCACACTGCACATACGAAATGAATAGAAAACTCGTTCGGAAAGTGTACGAAATCCAATCGAAAAACGTATACACAACGTATACGAAGCGGATGTTATACTCATGTATAAGTATGTGTACGTACGTGTGCTTGTATACCCAACGCTTACAGAACGTATGAACAACGTACACAACGCGCACACAAAAACGCATACGGAACGCACACGAACCGAATTCACACCGTATACCAAGCCTTGGCAAAACACAGACAATACGTAGACACAGCATCCAAAACGTAAGAAGCATGAATCAAACACGTCATACAAAACGTATACGGCAAGTGATTCAAACGTATACACTACGTATACCATATGTACACAACACGTATGAATCGTACACGAAACAGACATGAAGCATACAAAATGCGTACAGGAAACGTACAGAAGACGGGGCCTAGAGGAGGAACCCTCGGAACCCGCAGGAGCCCTCAGGATTCCATAGGATTCCCAAGGAGTCGGGGCGCAAACAAGGAGCGGCCAACCCCACTAGCACTGGTCACACTGAAAACACAACACTGCAACACATGAAAATCCGGAACTGACCAAAACACGACTCGGTTCCCAATCCCTGAGGGCGGTCGCCGTCCTCCTGGTCCCGCATCACAAGTCCCGACGCCCGTCCGAGAGCTCACTTAGTTGGACCCCTCATGTGAGGGGGCGAAGGACAACATAAGATAGACCTTGCCGCCGTCGGGGGCGCCTGCCCCCCGGGCGGCTGCGAAGCATATACCCCTGCGGTGCCACGGTGGGGGCACAAACGTTCCAGCCGCCCGCGAGGCGGGCGCCCCCGACGGCGGAGAAGTTGATGTCATGCCCTGCTTCGCCCGCCGAGGGTGAGAGGCCCCCGCGATCCTCATGATCTTCCGCCGCTCGGCGGACCCAGCGCCCGCCGGCACCAGACCAGCGCCAGCGTGCAGGTCTGCCGAGACGAGCTCCCGCGCGCGGGCCTCTCCCACTCGCTCCTCCTCCTGCTCATCACCATCCTCGTCGTCGTCAGCATCATGATCGTCGTCAGCATCATCATCATCATCATCATCATCATCATCATCATCATCATCATCATCATCATCATCATCATCATCATCATCATCATCATCATCATCATCATCATCATCATCATCATCATCATCACCATGATCGCCAACTACACTATCACGGTCGTAATCTAAAACATCACCAGCAGCATCACAGTCGTCAGCAGCTGCATCACCACCACCACTGCCAGTATCACCACCGCAACCACGGTCATCGTCATTAGCGTCGATCGTCGTCCAACTCCTACCTCTCTCCTCGTCGTCCTCAACCTCGTCTTCCTCCAGCTCATCATCTTCTGCCCTCGTCCTCGTCCTCGTCCTCGTCATCCTCCTGCTCATCCTCCGCATCCCCTCCCCCCCGTTTCCTCCTTACTACCCTCCTCCCTCATCGATCCATCTTCCTCATACAGAACTCCCCACTGCCCCGCCAGCAGACGTGTCCGTAGGCAGGCGTCCCGCTTGAGACTTCCCTTGGAAAACTCCTACAGTCGCACTGCTGGGGCCCGGTGGTTTTCGAGATGTGGTTCTCCCTTTAGCGCCAAGCACAGTCGTTCCAAAGGCCCGGTGGTTTTCGAGATGTGGTTCTCCCCTTATGAAGAGAGAAACTGCTGATGCTTTTCTCAGTCCGATCCAAGCCGAAAGCCTCTGGGGCCAAATGGCTATCATACATAGAATCCGACGGTGCCCTATCTCTGCACTCCTCCTTGGCAACTAGCCCCGAAGCTAGGCAGCCACCACCAGGCACCGTCTCGCCGCACAGGCCGGTCGTGCAAGGCGTCGCGAAGCGACAGGAAAATGATGGGACAGGCAACGTGCCCGTCTCGAAAAGCTGGCACAGCACCCCGCTCATGAACCTCACGTCGCCGATCTCTTGGCGATCGTCCGGTGCAGGGCGCTCCACCTCGACCTGAAGTGGTAGCCCATCCTCTTGAGATGCTTCTGGACCACCTTCGCCGACAACGGCTTGGTCAAGGAGTCGGCTACATTCTCCCGTGTGTCGACCTTCTTGAGTATGACCCTTCGGGCCTTGACCGCACTCTGAAGCCACAGGTATCTCGTCATAACATGCTTCTGACGGCCCAGGCCCTGGCGCGATGCGAAAGCGATCGCCGCCGTCGAGTCCCCGCAGACCTCGATCGGGAACTCTCCGTGCTTGCAGACGACCTCGACGCTCTTCTCGAGCCCGAGGTCCACGGCGATGGCAGCAACCTTGAGCGCGGCGGCAGCCGCACGGAGGATGCCGTAGTACTCAGCCTCGCCGCTCGAAAGGGACACCGTGCTCTGCAGCGATCCCGTGGCCGACAGAGTGTGCTCCCCGAACGCCAAGACCGTCCCGCTGGTTGACTTCCTGGTGATGAGGCACCCCGCGTAGTCCGAGTCGCAGGTGGCCGTGATCCTGTCCGGCACCTTCTGCTTGTTGAACCTTGCGACTAGACACGGATGCTTGACGAGGTACCTCCCAAGCCTCTTGACCATCATCATGTCTGCTGACGTCGGCGCCTGCATGCGCCTCGAGCACTGCTTGACCGCGTCGACGATGTCCGGCCTGTCCAAGGTGAGATAGGCGGCACGCATCACCACGCTTCGATACCGACGGACCTCGTCCGGGGGCAGCGTGCTGAGTTTCGCCTCGTAGTCGATGTCCGCCTCCGTCTTCTTGACCGACGGCACGTCCAGGCCCTTCGACTCGTTCTCGAGGCCCAGCTCCTTGATCAGCAGCTCAACGTGCCTCTGGTCCGACTCGATCTCCACCGCCGGGGTGGAGCCATCAACGTACCGCAACACCCTGTTGAGGAACACGACCTCCTTCGCGTCCCCACTGTCGGGACCCAAGATCCCGGTGCACTTGATGTCGTAGCGCTCGGTCAGCTTCGCCTCGATCTCCTTCAACGTGATCTCGTCGCCGAGCACCATGAAGTCGTCGCCGCGAGCCAGCCCGCGACCTTCATCACTGGGACGATAGAACACTGCTGGGCTTGCCACGCCCATGCGCCACGAATCCTCCAAGAGCTGTCGACTCCAGTCGCTCTGCCACACTGAAGCCGCGTCCTGAGTACCATACATGGAACGTAGCAGCCGAGCGACTCCTCCTCCCTCCTCTTCAGGAAGACGAACGAACAAGATCCTCTGGGCGTCCCCGTACAGGTGCGCCCTGCTGACGTCCCAGAAGCCGATCTTGAGGGGGAGCCCTCGGGGCGAGCGGCTCATCGAGGCCATGAGCGAACACAGGAGCTTGACCGCCTCCAGCGGCGGCGTGCTGCTGAAGAGCTCGCTCGCGCCCATCTGCTCGGACGCCTTCTTCGCAGCCTTGATCTCCATCGCGACCAGTCTGGAGCGGCACTTTGGCCTCTGCTCGTCGCCCTTGTTGGTGTCGACCCAGCGCGTCCGTAGCGGCGCCCGAGCGGTCAGGCGCCTGCAGGTCTCCTCGTCGCTCGGCTCGAACACCTCGCGATGCTTCATCCAGGCCAGCTCCTCCTGGCGCGCGGCCCGCACTCCCGCAGGGTCGAGCCAGCCCCCGTTGACGTCGTCCCAGTACCACTTGTCCGACTCAGCTGCACCTGGAGGGGCGTCTGGCTTGAAGTACTGCGCCTCCTCGTCTGGCACCGGTCCGACGCCCTCGAGCGAGTTGATCTCGCCCGCGATCTCGAGCTCCTCCTTGAGCCCCTGCAAGATCGCGCGGCGTAGCGAAGGCGTGTAGGCCTGCGCCTTCCTAGCACGGCCTCCTCCAAGTAGCGGTACGTGTCGATGTCCTCCAGGACAGCAGACTGCTAGCACCTTAGCAAGGCGCTCGTTGTTGGTCAGCCAGCCGGTGCTCTTCTTGACCGGCCCGACCTTCCCGTCATCGCCCTTGAGCTCCAGGCCCCAGGCGCACATGTCCCCTCGCACGAGGTACACCCCAGGGAGCGAGACCACCCCCTTCACCGCCTCGTCGTCCCACGACTTGGCGCCCCAAGGGTGCTCGATCCTTGTAGACCTCCATCCCGAAGCGAAGCAACACACGATCGTCCTCCTCGGCCTTGGCGTGCGCCTCCGGGTCCTTGTACTTGCCGCGGTTCAAGCTCGTCAGCTTCGAGACGCGCGTGCAGGGCGGCGCCCCGATGACCAAGTAGGGGTCCTGGTCCTCGAGCGCCTGCATGTACCTCTGCTGGTTCACGACCTTCCTCATGTCCAGCGCCTCCTGGGACTCCCGGTCCTTGAGGCTGATGTCCGCCGCTAGCCCTGGGAGCATGCCAAACTCCCCAGCAAGCTCAGTGAAGCATCCTGGGTTGCAGTACTCCGAGAACGCGAGCGACTGCAACTCGAGCGGCACTTCCTCGAGTCCGCCCGTCTCCATGGCAGCAGGTCCAGCGCCTCCTGGGCCTGGTGCTGCCGCCGCCGGCGCCGGGCCTCCCGAGCCCGAAGCCGCCGCGGACGCTGGCGCCGGGCCTCCAGGGCCCGTTTGGGGTGACGTTAACCCGGCCGGGCCCGTTTGGGGTGACGTTAACCCGGCCGGCGTAGGGAGCGCGAGCGGCGCTCCTGCACCTCCTCCTGCTGGCCTCGGGGCCGCGCCCCGAAGGTCCACCGCCATAGGCTGGGGGGCTGCACGCGCCTCCTGGGGCGGCTGCTCCTCCTCACGCCTCCTGACGCGCGGCGCCGAAGACCCCACGGGCGGCGGCTCCGCCCGCGCCTGCTTCGCGCCTCTCCTGCCCTCGAGATCTCTCGGGGCTGGTGGGGGAGGCGGCGCGGCGGCGGCGGCTCCTGGCGCCGCTCGGCCTGCCTCGCCTCCTCTCGCCTGCTCCTCCTCAGCCGCCTTCGCCTCCCTGAACCGGCGAAGTCGCTCGTCACCTCGAGCCGCCAGCGCCTCAATCACGCGCTGTCGGCACAGCTCAGAGTGGGCAACTCCTGCGCGCCCAGTGGCCACTAGGTTCTCGCAGGCGACGCAGCCCTGTCGGCCCGATGCCCGCGCCCAGGATGTTGGCCCTGGTGACGTAGAAGCCCACGTCTCGAGACTCGGCGGCTGCTGGCAGCGCCACCACCACTGGCGCCTCCACGCGCCCAGCTCTCGGGGCGACGTCCGCAGGAGCTGCCGCGTAGCGCTCCTCGCCGCCCTTCCAGTCCCAAGGCTTGCCTTTGAGCCCGAGGACCTCCTCCTCGTTCCAGGCCCAGCGCTCGGCGGGCGGCAGGCGTGAGATCGCCGTGCCGCGCTGCACCCCCTTCGAGGTGAGCACCAGCGCCGTGCCGCTCCTGCTGGTGTGGCCCACGTAGTAGCCCGTGACCCAGCGGGGTTCCAGGTCGCGCTTGAGCGAGTCCTTCACCAGCTTCTTCACCTGGATGCGCTCGCCGAAGGGAACCGTCACCTTCTCCCAGCGCTTGCCAGACCTCCTCTGCTCACTCGTCTTACCGTCGTCGCCGATCTTGAACCTATTCAGCATCTGGGCTGCATAGGTGGGGGCCCACAGCATCAGCGGGTGCCCGAACGGCAGACGCTGCTTCCACTTGGCCTGGGCTGACACCAGTACCGTCCTGACGACGCCCTTGATGACCTTCACCGCGTTCTCGGCTGCTCCATTCGCCTGGTGCTCTCCCACCGGGCTCTCGCGAAGCAGCAGCTCCTTCCCCTCGGCCTTGCTGCAGACGTCCCTCTTGAGCGCCAGCAGCGGGTTCTCGCCGTCCGACTGGTAGATGCACCTCTTGTGGCCGATGTGATTGAAGAAGTCGACCGCCACGCCCGAGCTGAAGTCACCCTTCCCCTTGGCCGGGACCGAGCTCGCACCGTAGCAGCCCGTCCCGCTCGGCAGGCAGTCGTGCATCACCAACACCGTGATCGCAGAGCTGACGTCGCGGCCTCTGCTGTCCGACTCGCTAGCGTTGAGGTAGCCGTAGTCGGTGACGACCGTAGGGACCTCTCCCTCAGCAGGTTGATGTCCGCGATGCGCTTGGCCAGTCCCACGTGACGCACAGCACGAAGGGCACCAGGACCTGAAGTGGACGTGGCCCTGCGCCTCGTGCTCCTCGATCTCGAGAGCGGTCGGCTGGGCGGGGCTCCTGGCCAGCCGAACCCGCGGCGGCCTGCCGCGCTGCTCTCGAGCCTCCTCCTCCTGGGGCAGCGATCCTCCTCGCTGCTCCACCGGGGCTTCCGCGCCTTCTGCCAGCTGCCCGGCTGCTGGCGGCGCGCTCGGGCTTACGGCGGTACCCGCCGGCTGCCCCCCGACGCCTGCAAGGCGGGGAGACGGGCCGGCGAGGCAAGCCCTGCACGTGCTCGAGCGAGTAGATCCGCCTCGGCTCGGCGATGGGCCAGCTCCGACTCGATCGTGTTCAGCGGCAACTGCTCCAGCTCCTTGGCCTTCTCCTCCGGCAGTTTCAGGTAGGCGTTGTACACACCGCGCTCCTGATGCAACCTGATGTTGTTCTCCAGCGCTCCCGTCTCCTTGAGCTTAGCGACCAGCTTCATGATCGCCCGTCCGGCAGTGGAACCCTTCTCGATCACCATGCCGCAGCTCTCGTCCAGGATGCCGATCCTCTTCTTGAGCATCTCGCTGGCCGAGACGAGGGGTTTGGTAACAGCAGCCCTGCGCCCGGCGATGCGCATCCTGGCGCCATTCTCGTTGACGCCCTCCAGCACCCCGCCGCCCTCGTCTGCGATGATACCACCACTCGCCGTCTCGAACCTCTGACTCGAAGGGGCCGAAGTCGCTGGAGTCCATTCGCGGGGGATCACCGAGCTCGCGCATCCGCTGTCGAAGTTGACCTTCACCCAGCCCTTGTCGTCCACGATCCTCCTGTTCACCTCCTTCGCGTTCTCTTCGCGCTCGGCGGAGAACAGCTCCAGGAACATGTGGTCCTCTGGCTCCCAGTCGCCAGGGGCCTCCTCCTCGGACTTCCCGATGTCCAGCGCGCCCGCGTCGTGCTTGCCGCCGCCCTTCGGTTTCTGCTTGCCCTTGGCCTTAGCCTTAGCCTTGGCGATCACCTCCGCCGAGGCAGACGGTCTCCAGCAGTCCGAGCTCTTGTGCCCTGAACGCCCGCAGTTCCAGCAAGTGAGGTGGGACGTGTCGGGCCCCTTGCCTGAGCCTGGGCCTGAGCCCTTGCCTCCCTTCTTGACCTTGTCGTCCTTCCCTTTGCCAGTGCCCGTCTTGCCCTTGCCGCCCTTGTCCTTGCCGCCCTTCCCGCCCTGGTACGTGCGGACCAGGGCGCCGATGTCCATGGCGTTGGGATCGCGCTGCGTCTTGGTGAGCACCGGGGCGTCTCGAAGTCGAGCACCCGTCCTGGCCTCCAAGTACGACGCGATCTCCCTCCTGAGCAGCTCGTACGTGTTCAGGCGGCTCTGGTTGAGAAGAACGTGTTCCTCGAGCTCAGCCGGTAGCAGGCTCTCCAAGGCAGACATACGCACGCTGTCCGAGAGCCGCTCTCGGTTGCCGTCGTCGTCCCTCCTAGACTCATACCGTTTCACGGCCTCCTCCCACCTCTCCAGGGCACCCGCGAGCTCCTCGAGCTTGCAGCGCCCGGGCGAGAGGACCAACTTCAACAAGTTCCGCTTCCGCCCGCCGGTGGAAGGGTCGAACCTCCTCGCGAGGCGCCTCCAGCACTCGAGCCCGTTGCCTTTGTCGACGTTCTGGGTGATGTCGAAGGGCTCGCCTGTCACGAGTTGCTGGATCGCCGTGTGCAGCTGAGCCACCATCTCGTCGATGTGGTCGATCTCGTCGTCACTGTGCGGGCCGAAGGCTGCCTGCCAGAGCCCGCGATCGATCGGGTCGTGTCGCTCCACGCTCCATTCCAGCACCGCCCTGAACTGCTCCCCGAATACTCCGACCACGAACGACTCGAACTTGGCAGCCCACTCGCGGTACTTGGACTCCGACCCGTCGAACACCGAGGGCTTGCCGATCCCTTTCGTGTCGACGAGCCTCTGGAACTGGTCGGGCCTCCTTGTCAGGCGGGTCACCGCATCTACGAGGGCCGGGATGGCCTGGAGTCCGCCTTGCTGTTCACGCTGCAGTCGGGCGTTCTCCTCGCTAAGCCTCTGAACCTCCGCGGTCAAGGCCTGCATCTGTCGAAACAACTCTTCGTTGGTGGCCATCTCGTGCTGCGTCCAGCTAGCCCTCGAACTCCCTGGCGGTCTCTCAGACCGAGGATCCAACCAGGCTCCGCAATACCATGAAGAGAGAAACTGCTGATGCTTTTCTCAGTCCGATCCAAGCCGAAAGCCTCTGGGGCCAAATGGCTATCATACATAGAATCCGACGGTGCCCTATCTCTGCACCTTAGCGCCAAGCACAGTCGTGCCAAAAAAACCTCAAACAATCATAAAGATGGATGTGATTCTCGAATTAGCGTCACGCACATTCGTTCTTAAAGCATCACCTAATTATACGGATGGCGGGCCAGTGGTTTTCAAGATGCAATTATCGCCTCAGCGCCGCGCATATTCGGATTAGACGTGTCCAACAGCTCCCGAAGGATGGATGGTGGCTTGAGTCTTCCCCAAGGTCTGCGCCCTGGGAAACCAATTTGTGCAACCGCTACACAAATGAAGGACGGTTCCTTTCCAAAATCCCGATCTTGCTTGAGATACCGGCAAACAAAAAACATAATTACAAAATCAAATCCTGAAGCCCCACACGGATGCAACGCAGGTCCCTGCAAAAACGGTGTTATCACTGGGCACGCCCGCGAACTGCATCATTGTGCGTCTTCACGCGCTTTCTGGTTAAATTAAGTTCAGGCATGTCCCCCTACAGGCGGATTTTGGACGAACAACTATGTTTTAGCAAAAAATCATCCCCATCATATGTTGTGCCTATGTTTGAGCATTCCTCCTGTAGAAGCACATGCCCGACTTAAGGCTAGACGGACGGAGAACGGATACTTCACACGCACGGTGCCTCGCCTGCGTGGCAGGCACACCAGATGGTCTTCACTCCAGGGGCGCTTCCCGCACAGGAAAGATCAGACTGCGGGGACTTCTCTGCGGAGGGGGGGCGGTGCCCAGCGGAGACTTCTTGGCGCATTCCGGCTTTGCCCGGCCCGCCTCTTCCTCCCTCCTCCCTCCCTCCTACTCCTCCCCCCTTCTCCCCTTCCTCCTCCTGCTCCTCCTCCTCCTCCTCCTCTTCCTCCTCCTCCTCCTCCTCCCCATCCTCCTCCTCGTCCTCCTCATCCTCCTCCTCCTCATCCTCCTCTTCCTCCCTCCCTTCTCTCCCCACCCTCATCCACCCTGTTCCTCCACCTTCCTCCCGCATCCACCATCCTCCTTCATCCTCCCTACTCCGTCTTCCTTCCTCTTCCCCCCTCCTCCCCGTACCCATTTTGGCTCAAGAATTTGACTGCGCGCAACAGGAACGCAGGGTCGCCCTGGATTGTTGTTTTGTCAGTCGGCCTGCTATCCCCGTCAGGGCATGCAGGCGCCCAAGCGTCAGCTCCTGTCGGAGCAGTGCGGCAAACGCCTCGCATGGTTGAGCCATATGGAGTGCACATATCAAGCCACATGGAACTGGAGGGGACGCGAGAAGTGCTAGAGGCTGTCGAATGCAGGTGGAGTTTCCAGAGGTCCTCCCTCGGCAACAAGAACGCGCGACCGCACCAGGAGAGTGGGCGAATAGGCTTCAGAAAGCAGCAGGAGACGCAAAAACGAATGACGACTGGCCGAGTTGGGAGAGGTGGCCCACTTAGTGGAAGCATCACAGCAGGCGCCAAGCAGACAAGGCAGGAGGAGCAGCACCCACGATGGCGCCACGCCGACTGCGGAGCAGCAGCTGCAGGCCTTCGGCGGCGCCGCAGGCAGACGCGACGGGGCGGCGCAGGCGCTGCAGCAGGCGCCTCCACAGGCGGCACCCGACGAAGGCAGCAGACTCTTCCCAAGCGTGCCAGCAGGCGGCGGCGGCAGAGAAGCGCGCCGACCTGGCGCTGGGTCGAGCCGCCGAGTCCGAGCGGAGGTCGAGCAGGAAGCGACTTGAGCGACCTCCTCCTCCTGCGACCACCAAGCAAGTCTGTCTCTCGCTCTACCTACAGGCCACACCCCTGACCTCCGCCACGAGCGCGGCGAACCGGTAGGGCACCACGACGAACCGGTAGTCCTCCTTCGCCACCTGGCCCAGCGCCCAGCTCGCTAGCCGGCCAGCTCGGCCGCCAGCGCGGCGCGGGCCGCGAGCTCCCGCTCCTGGCCGAGGGAGCTGCGCAGCTGACGCGCCGTGGCGCGGTGCAGTGCGCAGCTGAGCTCGGCGCCCCAGCGGCGCGCCAGCGCGCTCGCGGCCGCTTCAGCCTCGGGGCCGTCGCCGAGGCCCTGCGCGCGGTCCCGCGCCAGCCAGCGCAGGTGGCGCAGCGCCGCTCTGCCCAGCCTCCCGGCCGTCTCGTGGGCCAGCGGGAGCAGCGGCCAAGGGGCGCGCCGCTCTGGGTAGCGGCGGCGTTTGTCCGCTTCCCCCTCTGCGGCCACTGCGCCGTCGGCGCCTGCGGCCGCCGCCAGGGCGCGCGCGCCCCCCGGGACGCTGTAACGGACGGCCACGTCCGCCAGCATCCGCGGGCAGTCGCCGCGCTGCGCCTCGAGGTCCAGGAGCGCCTCCTCGCGCTCGGTCGCGAGCGCCGCGCCGCAGGCGCTGCAGGGGCCGCTCGGCGGGGCGTCCGCGAAGCCGCGCGCGGCGCAGCCAAGCGCCGTGCAGCGCCAGCGCCAGCGGTCCCAAGCGGGCACGGGGACTTGCCGGGCCGTGCGGAAACCGCACTCCTGGTGAATGCGGTCCCACACGTCCTCGACATCCCGGCTGCGCGCCTTGGTGCC